>CM040431.1:7308333-7711729 GCA_022702705.1 Papilionanthe hookeriana x Papilionanthe teres | reverse complement strand
TTAAATACAGAAAAATCACATTTTCTCCTCTCATGTCTTTATTGACATATGAGTGAAGTCACATAAAAATTTCAAGTTCATTTGAGTTCAATTTAGTGAGTTATAAAATTATTGAGCTTAAAGGGCAAGATGGTAATTAAAATTTTAACCCTTAATTAAAACTTTAGGTTTAATAAAAAAATTAACAAGTAAAATATTTGATTCTAACCTGATTTGGATGATTGAAATTTAATAATTAAAGGGTAGAAACCCATTAAGCAATTTAAAATGATTAAACCTTAATTAAATAATTGATTAAATTTGGAAGAATAATAAAATTGGAATTATTAAAATAGGGATATTATTAGGAATAGATTTATTCTTTAATTTAAAAATCCCTAAATTTAATCATCTCATTAATATTCAACTCTTAATTAAAATGATAACTCAAATTTAAAATATTAAAAGACTTAATCATTAAACTAAAATTAAATCATTAAACTCCTTCAAAAATTTCAATTAAAATTAAATTAA
This sequence comes from Papilionanthe hookeriana x Papilionanthe teres, assembly GCA_022702705.1. Lineage (NCBI taxonomy): Eukaryota > Viridiplantae > Streptophyta > Magnoliopsida > Asparagales > Orchidaceae > Papilionanthe > Papilionanthe hookeriana x Papilionanthe teres. Next base: position 7,711,216 of record CM040431.1, on the reverse strand, counting down.
ATTAAATTAAAAATTAAATTAAATTAAGTAAATTAAATTAAAATTAAATTAAATTAAATTAAGATTAAAAGTTGAATTAAATTAAATTAAATGAATTAAATAAATTAAATTAAATAAATAAAATTAAAAATTAAATTAAATTAAGTAAATTAAATAAAATTAAATTAAATTAAATTAAATTAAATTAAATAATTAAATTAAATTAAATTAAATAAAATTAAATAAATAAAATTAAATAAAATAAAATAAATTAAATTAAATTAAATTAAATTAAATTAAATTAAATTAAATTAAATTAAATTAAATTAAATTAAATTAAATTAAAAATTAAATCAAATCAAACTAAATTGATTTAAATTAAATCAAATCAAACTAAATTGAATTAAATTAAATTAAATTAAATTAAATTAAATTAAATTGATTTAAGTTGAATTAAATAACATCACCTAAGACATAAAGAACTCAAAAATAAATCTAAAATAACTTGAACACTATTCCAAACTTAAATCATTAATTTGAACTTAAATTTGAATCACAAATCATTAAATATCATTTTGCCCTTAAAAGCTTTAATTATCATAACTCCTAAATGGAATATAAAATGAAATGTTACTTCACTTATAGGACATTCAAATATCCTAGTTCATCGAGCAAGTTAACAAAAATTGAAAACCTCGGACGATCGATTCATTTATATAACTAAATTCATTTGGACTTAAAACAATCCTAGAAATATTGAAAAGATGTTTAGGACCCTTCCTAAGCACTTCCTCGATATGATAGGATATTTATAAAAACAATTGAACTTAGTTATTCTTTGATGAAGAAAATCGTCCTCAAACTAAAAACACAAAGAACCTCAGACGTCATAGGAAATGACTAGCTATAGGATTAGGAACTTGGTAGAAAACCATAACCCTTTCCCTTAGCTTTACCTAGGAAGTTGCTATGAATGCTTAAATGCTCTAAATTGTGTTTTAAGTGCAGCTTGGGATGACGGGAAGACCCTCCAGGTACGCTTTTATTTTATTGCAATTTATTTTATTGCAATTTATTTAATCGCATCGCACTTATTCTTCTTGCATGATAAACAACAGTTGCATGAAAACCTACACCTTTAGGACAGAAACCAAAACTGAAACCCATAACTAAATTAAAAGACACTACAAGATAAAATTCACCTCCACAACATTTCAAAATATAAGACAACTCAAAATTTAATCACAAACGGAACACAAAACTACAATTACAACTAAACTAAAACGTCTCATTGAATGATCGGGAATACCTCGGATGATGTAACCCACGTGTTGCTAACGGGATTTCCCACGGTCTAAATGAAAGTGTGGAACTCATTTAGTTGAGTTTAGCAAATTCATCCGGACTAAGTGAATTCGATGAAAATAACGGTGCTAGGGATGACGGAACCGTGGGATCTTAATCGGTTACGTTTAATCAACTTTAAGATTTGTTTTAATTAAAACACAAAAAACACTTGGAAATTAAGACTTCTCTAAACCAAAACACTTTTCTCATCCCCCGATTTATGACTTCTACAACTAAACCTCTACAACAACAAGGAGCTCGGAGCATGGTGGGCAGCACGGCCATCGTCATCAGCAAAACTTTCCTAGAATTGAACAACAAAGCCATAGGACTTCGAGGTAGTTTGCTCAGTGCAACATAAATCCTCAACTCTTCGTTAGGCATTTGCATTGCAAATTAAGCCTTAATCGGTCTTAGGATTCCGAGGTAGTCGTCCGATACGACATAAACCCTCATATCTTCGAGGCAATTTGTATGATTCTATCATATAAATATAAGCCCTAATTAACTAAAATTGGCAAGATTAAAACATTAAATGAACGTTAGGACTTTCCTAAATCCAAGCCAAACAATAGGATAGTCGGGAAATTACCGAAGTCCGCTTCGGATCCGTAATTTCTCCTACTTTTCTTCCTTTGAATTTCCAAAATAAAATGTTCCAAACTCGATCCATTCCCTATTGAAATTTCAAAATTCAATCCTTTGAAAACTTAAACTTTGAAATTCTTGAGAGCAGAATTATTGATTATTATCGAGAGTTTTCTTAGGTGATTCCCGTCACTTAAGATGTAATTAACTATAGGGGCTTGCCCTTATAGGGAATTTTAAAGAACCCAAGTAATATAAACCCTGTTTAATAGTTTCATATTAAGCGAGGGAATTTGTCGACTTATAAAATTGGTTCGCAGACCAAACGGATGTCACAAACCTTTCTAGTTTATTTAATCGAGCCCCATTATCAAGCGAGTGTGTCTATTCTTCGGGATAGATATACGGTTTGTGGTGCGGCGCTCGTTTATATAAACTATTCGGGATGTGAGATCGGTTTGATTTCATATCTTAAAATTTTCAAATTTAAAATTATTTTCAAAATCAAATACTACTTTTCAAATTATTTATTTAAATTAAATTAAAATTCGCCGACAATTTCTGTAGGCGACCCCCCTTTTCAAAATAAAACACATAACCTAAAAATATGCCGACACACGATATACTCATTACCAGCCTAATCCACCCACTGATCAAGGAAACGACGATATAGTTTGTGACTTTGATACGGAAGATTAGATTCTATGTTTATTTGTTTAGTTATTTGACTTTGATGTTTTGATTGATTGTATGTTTCTCTTAAAACTTTAGTATTAATGTTTAGTTTATGAACTTGATTATGATGTAGTGTAGATCTTTTCAAACATTGTTGTTAAAGTATATAGTTTTTAAAATTTTAATGTTTTCAGATTGCTATTGTAATCTTGGATTGAAATTAGTAAATGTTTGTGGATGTAGTGTAATATGTTAGTATAAAATGTGGTAGTATTGTGTTAAAATTCTTTACCCAGCACTTTCTTTAATATTATGTGTGTAGAAAGTTATTAACAGTACAGGTAATTAAGTGATGAAAAGAACCTGCAGAATTTTAAAAAGAAGAAATACCTAAAGCTCGAAGGTGTGATTTAAATATTACAGTTTATTTCATTTTCACCCTATATAAATAGATAGAAAAATTTAAGTTTGGGGGAAGGAAAAACACAAATTTAATTATTAAATTGTTCTCAATTTATATTTTCAAAAATTATTATAAAATAATTTTCTGTGGTAATTTTAATTCAATAAACTAGAATTAATTTATTTAATTATTATAGAAAGTTAAGAGAAATACTTTTAATGATTAAATAATTTTTTAAATTAAGGATATTTAGTATAAGAGAATAAGAATATAGTTAACTATTTATAGTAAAGAAAACTATATTTTTAAATATAAAATTCTTAGGTATTTAGTTGAGAAAGAAAAGATTGAAACTCAATAAAGTAAAAACTTTGAAATACATATAAGGAAGTAAATATTTTCAGTTTCAAATTTAGGAAGAGGAAAATGAAGTTCAAAATTATTAACAGGCTAACCAAAAATAGTGATCCTCACTTAAAAAAGTAAAGAAAAAAGAGATTGAAAATCAATCCAGAAAGAAAAGAAAAAGAAAAAGAATATATATATATATATATATATAAAGTGAGGAGAAGCTTGGGAGATGACTTATCAAAAATTGGCTTCATTTGAATCAACCTAAAGGGTAAACTTCAATTACATTTCTGAACTTATATATATGGATTAGTATTTTACTAAGTAGTATTTTCATGAAATTCCTTATCATCTAAATATCTTAAGTAATTTAATATTGAAAAGTATAGTCATTCTTGAAGTAAATAGAAGACTAGAAATCTTAAACTTGAGAACTAAATAGCCTTATATCTATAAAATTAATTTAATTATCTAAAAATACTTCTAGAAAACTTTACTATAATACTTATTTAAATCTAATTCATAGTATTTCTGAATTAAATGTTGTATTACAAATAATCATTTACTTTTATGTAGTATCTAAATTACTTGAGGACAAGTAATATTTAAGTTTGGGGGAATTTGATCACTAGAAAAATGTATTGAGAAATTTATACTAATTTTATATGAAATTGCACTTTAAAGAAATGTATTTTCTTTATTTTATTGCAGGAATGAAGATTTATAAGTAATGAAAGCAAAAAGCACAAAATAAGCGGATTTGGAGAAAAAGAACTCAATTTGATGAAAATTGAACTATCCCGCCGACTGCGAGGAAAAGGCCGCCGACGGCGAGTGTTTCCCGAAAGTTTTGAATATATTATAAGGAACTCCCCGACGGTGAGATCGAGGCTGCCGACAGCGAGATCGGCGCAGTTAGCCCATCTTCTAAAAGCCCGCTGATGGCGAGATCGACCCCACCGACGGCGAGACAGTTGAAAAGAGCCAAAATACAATGAACCTGGACGCTTTTTGAAGAGGTGCTTAAGCAACCTTTGAAGATTTGACTCCTTCCATAAATAGAGACGAATTTTAGTCAGTGGTGTGTCATTTGTGTGTTAATTAAGTGTCATTCTAGAGTCTTTCAATTTCTATATAGAGTGTTTAAATTTGTTTAACGTCTTGGAGAGTTTAATTAAGTGTACTGTACTAGAAGGAAGAGTCAGAGGAACTTCAAGGAGTCTGCTTGGGGAGAAGAAGTGAGATAAGTATATTTGTTATTGTTTGTTAACTTTAATGAAATCCATGCTTTGTGTTATTTTTCCCATGCTTTCTGAGTAGTTTCCTTAATCTTTTTCCTTTTTGTTGAGATTATGTGAAGTGATGAATCAAAGTAACTGTGCCTAAAATTATTAAATATTGTGATAATCTTTTACTTGAATCTTAATTTACTTTCAATCTGGCCAATTGATTTGATAACATATGTTGAATTATCAACTATAGTAAAGATTACATCCAAGATTCAAGGAAGTCAAAAGCCTTGGAAGGAGGGTGCAAATAAATAGGGAAATATTAACTATAGGGCGTAGAATTGGACATTTTAGTGTGACAGACTAAAATATTCAATTCAGTCCTATTGTTTGAGAGCTGAAGTGTAGATGTTAGCCCTCAGGCGAGGGGAACGTGGGAACTACGAAGTGGCGACGGTATCCTCCTACCTCTAGCCGCGATTCGGTAATTAAACATAGGACTAGTCAATGTTCTTTGCACCTGGACCAAAGGGTAAAGAATAGGAATGCTCCTATTTGGCACAATACGAACTCTAAACTACTTAAATTCATCATTCACTTAATTATCTCAACAAGGAGAAAGATGCTTTTCTAAATTAGAATTTTATATTTAAACCTTTTTTGAGCAATAGTTTTAGTATAAGTGTTCTTAATTTCCGTATACTAATTTAGTAAGTCTACTTTAGTTTATCTTTGAAATTCTCTAACTTCCCTGTGGGATCAATATCTAGGACTCCATTAGAGCCCTATATTACTTGATAACGATACTAATACTTGCGTAGTATCCACAATATAAATCATAATTTCCATAACAGAATCATCAGTATATATATATTCAGTGCAGGCTCAAGTTTTTGGTGTCGTTGCTAATTTTCATATCATAGTTGTAAGTATAAATATCGAAAAGTGGATCAGTACTATACCTAAACGTACTTTACTATACGAATTGGCCATTTGTATTATTAAAATCCGTGAAAAATTCTTAAGACCTGACCGTGGGCTAAGGATTCTTAACTTCTATGTATCATAATTCTCTTTGCAAGGTTGACGAGTAAATCCTTGTAGGGTGAAGTGCAAATAAATAGGGAAATAATATTATTGGGCGTAGAATTAGAGATTTTAGAGTGACAGACTAAAATTCTCAATTCGGTCCAATCGTTTGGGTGCTGATGTGTAGATTGTTAGTCCTCAGATGAGGGGAACGTGGGAGCTCTGAAGTGAGAGCCGATATCCTCTTAGCCTAGCCGCAGAATCAATAATCCAAGCATAGGATTAGTCAATGTTCTTTATACCTGGACCAAAGGGTAAAGAATAGGTATGCTCCTATTTGGCACAACACATTAAAACTAATTATAATTATCATTTCACTTAAATATCTTAACTAAGGAGAAAGATTCTTGCTATTATCTATATTTGAACTTAACTCTAGTAGTATTAGTAAATTGTTAGCAAAACTAGTTTTTATTATAAGTTTTATATTTTTATCGATTGCATATTAGTGACAGATAGGCAATTTCGATTAGTTGTAAGTCTGAATTGATTTTATTAATCCTAAGTCTATAGGCTTTAATATCTCTCCCTGTGGGATCGATATCCAGGACTTCATTAGAGTCTAGTATTACTTAAATGATACGTATACTTGCGTTTGAAAGTAACTCTGCGTTTAAAAGAATAAATTATTTAATTGTTACTAAAGTAAATTCAAATTGGATTAAAAGCACAGAGGCTGTTCAAGTTTTTGGTGCCGTTGCCGGGGATAGATTTTATATGTTATAGGAATATAACATAATTAGAGTAACGGACAACAATTTAGGACTGTTAGAAAACCTTTTTAGAATTGCAACTTATTTAGTTAACTGTTTTTACTGTGTACTGATTTCGAGTGTATGCGTAAATTTGGTTCTGAAAATCTTATACCTTATGATTCAGAATTATAACACACTGTTAAGAGAATTAGATAACTAAGAAAAGAACTTATAAATTCTGAAACAATGGAAATCAACGTAAACAACCAAAGAATAGAAAATGAATAACAATCTAGACCATTAAGAGATTATGCTAACCCTACATTAGATGAAATTCACTTAACTATTCAAAATCCTGAAGTAGCTGCTAATTCATTTGAGCTTAAACCTGCAATTATCCAAATGGTACAAAACAATCAATTTGGTGGAACTTCAAATGAAGATCCTAATTTACATCTTGCAAGTTTCGTAGAACTTTGTGCTACTTTTAAGTACGACAGAGTGTCTGAAGATGCTGTTAGACTTAGAATTTTTCTTTTTTCATTAAGGGATAAGGCTAAGGCTTGGTTAAATTTGTTAACACCTAGATCTATAAGAACTTGGGGATAACTTTCACAAAAATTCTTATCTAAATATTTTCCACAATCTAAGACTGCTATGCTTAGAAATGATATCACATCTTTCAGTCAGTATGAGGAGAATAAATATATGAATCTTGGGGAAGATTTAAAGAACTTCTTAGGAAATATCCACATCATGATTCAACATATTGGTTAATTATTCAAACATTTTATAATAGATTACTAGGCTCTCTTAGATCTATAATAGACGCTGCTGCTGGTGGATCACTAATTTCTAAACTTTTTGAAGAAGCTTATGCGTTAATAGAAGAAATATCTACCAATAATTTTCAATGGCCTGCTGAAAGGGTAAATCTTAAGAAAGTAGCCAATATTCATGATTCTGATGCTTTAAACATGATAGTTTCTCAAATTGCTGCTCTTTCAAAGAAAATAGATCAATATGGAATGAATCATTCTCAAACACCTCAAGTGTTAGAAGAAAATTCATTAGGAAAAATTAAAGATGCTCAATCTTCATATGAAACAATAAATGCAATAAATAATAGACAAAATAATCCTTATTCAAACTATTATAATCCAGGTTGGAAGAATCATCCAAATTTTAATTGGAATAACCAAAATAATAATAATAATCCTCAATGGGGGAACAATCCTGTAAACCCATTAGGAAATATAAATAATACAGGAAATTCCAATTATAGACATTCTAATCCACCAAGTTTTTATAATAATTCACAATTTAAAGAGAAGAATTTGTCTATGGAAGAACTAGTTTTGAATATGGGTAATCAATTACAAAATCAAAGAAATGATATTAAAAACATAGGAAACCAATTAGGGCAAATTGCTTCTGCAGTAAGCGATAGACCTGTTGGAACTTTACGTAGCAATGTTGAAGTAAATCCTAAAGATCAAGGAAAATAACAAATCAAAGATATTTAATTAAGAAGTGGAAAAGAGTTGGAAACAAGAGTTCAAAAAGAAACTGTAATTGAAAAGGAAAAAGAAGAAAATGAAGGAGAAAACAAAAGTTTATATCCTGATTTTCCTCTAAAACCTATGAAAATTACTGTTGAAAAACCACCTCCACCATTTCCTCAAAGACTAAAGCAACAAGATAAAGGAAAAAGATTTGCTAAATTCTTAGACATTTTAAAAAAATTGTCAATAAATATTCCTTTTGTTGAAGCTTTAGAACAAATGCCTGATTATGTTACATTTATGAAGAATATACTCAACAAAAAGAGGAAGTTATTAGATCATGAGACTGTTGCACTCAGTGAAGAGTGTAGTGCTATAATTTAAAGAAAACTTCCTGAAAAACTTAAAGATCCTGGTAGTTTCACTCACTGAAGAGTGTGTCCTATTGGTGAAAAATTTTATGGGTGAGCATTATGTGATTTGAGAGCTAGCATAAATTTGATGCCTCTATCAACTTTTAAAGGTTAGGAATTGGAGAGATTGCACCAACTTCTGTAACTTTACAGTTAGCCGATCGATCTATTACACATCCTAAGGGAATTGTAGAAGATGTTTTGGTCAAGGTTGATAAGTTTATTTTTCCTGTGGACTTTATCATTCTAGATATGGAAGAAGATAAAGAAATTCCAATCATTTTAGGAAGATCATTCGTAGCTACAGGAAGAGCTATGATAGACGTTCAAAAAGGAGAATTGACTATGAGAGTAAATGATCAAGAAGTAACCTTTAACATCTCAAAGTCAATGAAATATTCATCGATAGAAAAAGATGATGAATGTTTCAGAATAGGTATATGTGATCATTTGAAAAGAGAATATTTCTAAAAAATTATGAAGAGAAAGAAGATATGGAAAAAGATAATTATGAAGAAATAAAAACTGAAGAAGCTGATTATATTCAAGAAAAATATGAAAAGCTTGATTTTACATCACCAGAAAATCAAATATTAATTCCATCTGTTGTAAAACCCCCTGAACTTGAATTAAAGAATCTTCCAAATCATTTGAAGTAAATATTTTTAGGAGAGTTTTTAAAATTACCAGTAATTGCATCCTCAGACTTAAATGAAATTCAGGAATAAAATTAATGGATACATTAAAAAAATACGAAAGAGCTTTTAGTTGGACTTTAGCTGATATTAAAGGAATTAGTCCTTCGATTTGTATGCAAAGAATTTTATTAAATGAAGAACATAAACCAAGAATTGACCCTCAAATGAGATTAAACCCTATAATGAAAGAAGTAGTTAAAAAAGAAATTCTAAAATGGTTAGATGCTAGAATTATATATCCTATTTTGGATAGTACTTGGGTAAGTCCAATTCATTTTGTTCCCAAGAAAGGAGGAATAACTATTGAAGAAAATGAAAATAAAGAATTAAATTCTATCAGACAAATTTCTGGATGGCGTATTTGTATAGGTTATCGAAAATTAAATGCAGCCAACCGAAAAGATCATTTTCCTCTTCCTTTCTTAGACCAAATGCTGGATAGACTTGCTGGACGTAAGTACTATTGCTTTCTGGATGAATATACTAGTTACCATCAGATACCTATTGCTCTTGAGGATCAAGAGAAAATAACCTTTTATATATGTAATGCACCTGCAACATTCGAGAGATGTATGATGTCGATTTTTAGAAAATTAATTGACAATGGAACTGAAGTATTTATGGATGATTTCTCTGTGTTTGGAAGATCATTTGATGCATGCTTAAATCATCTTGAAAAAGTTTTGAAGCTATGCGAAAAAACTAACTTAGTTCTTAATTGGGAGAAATGTCAATTTATGGTTGCAGGAGGAGTTGTATTAGGCCATAAAATTTTAGAAAATGGCATGGAAGTAGACCCTGCAAAAATTCAAGTAATAGCTAAATTACCACCTCCTACTACAGTGAGAGGGGAAAGAAGTTTTCTTGGACATGCTGGTTTCTATAGGCGCTATATTAAAGATTTCTAAAAAATTACAAAGCCTCTATGCCAACTTTTAGAAAAAGATAAGAAATTTGAATTTATTAAGGACTGCTTGAATGCCTTTGAATTATTAAAGAAAAAACTAATCATTGCACCTGTAATAGTTTCACCTGACTGGGAGAAACCGTTCGAACTAATGTGTGATGCTAGTGATTATGCTATTAGAGCTATTCTTGGTCAAAGATATGATAAAATTTTTAAAGTTATGTACTACGCTAGTAGAACTCTTAATGATGCTCAAACTAACTATACGGTTACTAAAAAAGAGTTACTGGTTATTGTATATGCTTTTGATAAATTTAGATAATTTAATTGGAACAAAATATATTGTGATACTGATCACTCTGATATTAAATATCTGATGCAAAAGAAGGATACTAAACCAAGATTAATTAGATGGGTACTTTTAATGCAAGAATTCAATTTTGTGGTGATTGATAGAAAAGGAACTGAAAATCAATTTGCTAATCATTTGTCGAGACTAGAATATAATGTATTATCTAATACCAACAAAGAGATAAGAGACAGTTTCCCTGATGAAAAAATTTATAATATTAATGAGTGGAAAATACCTTGGTATGCAGATATAGTAAATTATTTAGTAAGCAATATTTTGCCACCTATGCTAATATTGCATCAACAGAAAAAATTTATTCGTGATTCAAAAGCATATTTTTGGGATGAACCATATTTATATAAGCAATGTAATGATCTTATTATTAGGAGATGTGTGTCTTATGAAGAAACTGAATAGATCATTCAAAAATGTCATGATTCTGATTTTGGAGGACATTTTGGGATTGATAAAACTGTATATAAAATCTTACAAGCTAGATTTTATTGGCCTACTCTTTTTAGAGATGTTTACAGATATATCAAAACCTGTGATAGATGCCGACGAGTAGGTAATATATCTAGAAGAAATGAAATGCCTCTAAATTTCATATTAGAAGTTGAGATTTTTGATGTTTGGGGATTAGATTTCATGGGACTATTTATTCCTTCATTTGGGAACTTATATATTTTAATTACAGTTAATTATGTATCAAAATGAATAGAAGCACAAGCTTTACCTCGATGTGATGCTAAAAGTGTTTCTAGATTCTTAATGAAAAACATTTTCACAAGATACGGTATGCCGAGAGTGATTATCACTAACGAAGGATCCCATTTTAAGAATAAATACATTCAAAGATTGGTAGAAAAGTTTAGTATTGTTTATAAAATCTCTACTATTTATCATCCTCAAACTAGTGGTTTAGCTGAAGTTTCTAATATAGAGATAAAACAAATTTTAGAAAAGACTGTAAACCCTAATAGAGTAGATTGGTCTGCAAGACTGGATACTGCATTATGGGCATACAGGACTGCTGATAAAATTCCTATTGGTATGACTCCTTACAGGCTTATATATGGAAAAACTTGTCACTTATCAGTTGAATTGGAGCATAAAGCTTTTTGGGCGATTAAAGAATTCAATTATAATTTAAAAAATGCTGGTGAGAAGAGAATGCTGCAACTGAATGAATTAGAAGAACTAAGAAATGAATCTTACAATAACAATAGAATTTATAAGGAAAAACTAAAGTTAAGACATGATCAGAAGATTAATCGAAAGAACTTTGAACCAGGACAAAAAGTTTTACTTTACAATACAAGGCTAAAATTATTTCCTGGGAAATTGAAGTCTCGTTGGTTAGGACCCTTTATTATGACTCAGGTTTTGACTTATGGAGCTGTTGAAATTGAAGATCAGAAGACTGTGAATAGATTTAAAGTAAATGGACATATATTAAAACCATATTTTGGAGGTAAAAGACCAAATTATAAAGAGGTTTTAATGCTCAGTCAACCTGAATAACACCTGAATAAATCGGGCTGACGACGTTTAACCAAGCGCTTTATGGGAGGCAACCCATAGTTATCTTTAATAGTTGTGTGTTTTTTTGAAATTATTGTTAGTTTGTAGTACTATTAAGTCCTACTACTTATCTTTTACCCTTTGACTATCATAGAATTCGAATCCCTAGAGACAATTTGGAACATATTGGACCACGGTGTTTTTATGTAAATTGTAGCCTAGGGTGCCGACAGCGCGCTCGACGCCGCCGACGGTGGGGTTTTACCGAGGGCTCTGGTATTTAATTGCATAAGGCTCGCCGACGGAGCCTTTGAGGCTGCAAATGGTGGGATCGGTGAGTGGGTAGTTTTTCGTGTTCAAAACGACGGTTTTTTGCAGTTTTTAGCAAATTTATCCTTTATAAACTTCTATGGACGATTCCTAAACATTCCAAACTCCAAAAAATGAATGGATTCTCTCTTCAATTCTCCTGAAATGGCTTCGAATTTGATTGAAAACCCAAGATTCTGAGTTTACAACAGGAGAGAGTTCGTCAGTGCGGAGGCGCATCGACCATTCAATAAGGTAATCTCGAAGAAAAGATTGATTAAAGAAAGAGGATTTGTCAATAGAGGAAAAAGTGATTCTTTGTCACCAATCGAAGAAATGATTTTGCGAAGAAGATGAGAAGTGTTCTGCTACACTACTGCCGCAGTAGTCGTTCCAGTGGTAAAAGAATTCTACGTAAATTTACATTGAATCAACCAAGGAAGCGTTTATGTGCGAGGTAGGTGGATTACATTTAATTCCAAGAGAATTAATGAATTATATATGCTCGAGAATGTTCCAGTCTGTTACTTTTCAAATTTCGTGCCGACGAAGGAAAAGATGAATGAGATATATCAATTTTTGATGGATGAAAATGATGAATGGGAAGCTAGAGAGAACGGGTATGTTAGTTTCTCTGCTACTCTTTTAAATCCTGTTTCGAAACACTGGCACTTTTTCATCTCTGTGAAATTGTTGTCGACGATGAAAATTGTCAAGGTTAGGAAAGAAAGTGCAATCTTAAACTACTGCGTTCAGAGGGGATGACCCATTGACATTAGATCGATTATTGTGAAATCTGTTTATGGCCTGATCATTCAAGGATCATCCCAAGGGCTTGGACATCCTTGCACAATTTCTTGATTTGCAGTTTGTTTCAAGTTCAGTATGAGGTCTGGGAGAAGATATTGCTATCTTGGAAACCCTTAGGTTTGACTCAGATGTTCCCAAACATTGATGGAGAGAGTGATGTAGGTTTAATCCTAGATCAAGCTTCGCATAATTCTATTCCAGTTCAATCTTTAGTAGCAGACAAGACACCAATACTCATGTATAAAATCAAATGTTTGGAGAATCATGTACAAAACTTAACTAGCACAGTTAACAATATGTTTGATTTCTTCGATCACATTGATTGGAGAATGAAAGAGCATTTTGACCATACTGAACAATTTGAAGCAAGTTTGGTGCGATTGATGAAAATGATGGGATTGATCGATGAAGATTCTACTGAAGAATTCCCATTCCGACCTTTTTACAACTTATTAGTCCATATTCAAACGATGGGAGATATCAAAGGAGAGACCAGCACTAGTTCAGAAGAGTAGTAGACTTAATTAGTTTATTTTGGTATATTGTGTTTGATTTAATCAATGTTTGTATGTTGTGTGTTTGATTAGTTTGCTTTTAATCTCAGTATAGATGAGATTAGGTTTGAAATGTTTGTTTTCAGCATTTTGAGTGTTGTGGCTTGGATTGCGACGCTGATTGATAGATTTAGGTTGAAAGAATACCTACTTATGTGTGTTATGTATTGTGTATTGCAAAAACATGGATTTAATATATATAAAAGTGATGTTTGTTGTGTGTACGTTTATTCGTGTTAATACATCACTAAATAAATTAAAATATATAATAAAAAGGATTGAACGGATGACGACGAGGCTTAAAATTGAGAAAAATCGCAAAAAGTTCAATTTTAAGGAATCTCACCGACGGCGCCCTCGAGGCCGCCGACGGTGCTTTTTTCCCGAAAAGAACAGAATATTAACTCAATAGAGCCTGCCGACGGCACGAATGAGCCCGCCGACGACGCGGTCGCAAAAAATACCTATTAACCGCGTTTTTGACCGATCAAAAGCCACTATTCATCTTCGTCTTCTCCTTTTTACCCGAAAAACTGACTTAGGGCATGAGAGATCTTGAATTTTGAGCAATTTCAACCAATTCTAACACCTGATTTCATCTTCCCTTGGTAAGAGCTTCACTCCTATATAAAAAATTTTTATTTTTCACCATGAATTTCTTCAACATTGAGAAATTTTGGAAAATTTGAAAATGTGGAGAAAAGACTTGGAAGGAATTCATGGAAATTGATGTAGATTGTTTTAAACCCCATTTAGAAGCCATTGTGTTTTTATTGCAGAGATTAGTTGAAATTTTTTGTGATTTGATAGATTGAACGATGGCTCCAAGACAAAAGAGAAGACTTGAATTTGACGAAACTCGATTCGTTAATGCAAAAGCCCAATCGAGGTACACTTCACTTTTCCAAAGTAAGAAGTGTATTCAAGATAGAGTTTTTGAGAATCCTGGAGGAGAGGTGGAAAGAGTAATCAAGGAGAGAGGATGGGAAAATTTCTGCTATACAACAAACAAAGCTGCTATCGAAGTTGTCAGAGAATTTTACTCGAATCTGACTTAAATTGAGGACGAACCTATCCAAGTAAGGGGTTTCTCTGTCAAATTTAGTGCTAATAGAATTAACTCTTTTTACGAGCTTCAAGACTATTATACTAGCCAGTTTGAAACTTTTGGAACAATGGAAGGTCCATTGGATGATTTTATTGACTTTCTCACTGATGGGAAAGGAGTTTGGAAAATTAAAAATTGGGAACGAATTAACTTTCCACTGTCCATGATGAATGCTAATGCTAAGGCATGGCATTTTTCATCTGTTCAACTCTGCTACCTACATTCCATCATAGTGAAGTCTCTAGTGAGAGAGCTGTTCTGAATTTCTATATTCAGAACAACAGAAGAATTAATCTGGGGAAGATAATCTAGAAGAATTTTATGGTTACTACGAGGAGTGAGAAAAGTGGATCTTTAGGGCATTCTGACCTTATTTATGCACTTTGTCAATTGTCTGGAGTTGAAGCTTGAAATGATGAGGAATGAGTTTATCCTAAGAAACCCATTACTAAAGGAAATATAAAGACTTATACATCCCATGAGGAATGGAGATCAGGGAGTAGGAGTAAAGAACCATCTACTAGTATAGATATCCCTTCTACTAGTTATGACCCTCCTACCTCCAGTTCCCCTACCTTGTATGATCTGATGAATGCCATGACCCTGCAGAGAAAAAGTTTTGAGAAATTAGATGAAAGATTAGAAAGGATTGATCACAGTATTGAAGGGCTAGAAAGAATACATGATCATGATAGTGAGTATCTTCAGAGGCATTCAGATTTTGAGATGGCTTATTACGATGCTCGGGCAAGATATTACCGAGGAGAGCCAGATGTGACTTTTCCAGAGTGCCCCAGATATACTCACTATCAACCCAATCCTCCTGATGACCAGGGTGATGAAGACATTACATGGGATTTTAATGTTTGATTTGATGTGATGTATTTGTGTATTTGTTTTATTTTAGTTTTGTTTTATGAACTTTGATTTGTATTGTGTTGTGGACTATGCATTATTTTCTGTGATATGTGTTTAATTTGGTAGTTTACATTTTCATTCTAAATGCTTGTGATATTTGTAATAGTAAGTGTAATTTTGAACTGTTTAGTTTAAATTAGTAAACTGTTCGTTCTGTGTTGTGAAATGCATATGTCCTGTGTAGTGTGGTTAATTGTTTTTGTTTAATGTTTAGTTTTATATACTTGTTTTAAAATTTCATTACCTCAGCAAATTTTCTAAACTTTTATGTGTGTATAAAGTATTTTTATATTACAGGACAGTTGAAGTTAGAGATTCTCAAAAGAACCTGCAAATTTCAAAAAGAAAAAAAAAATAGTTAAAGTGCAAAGGTATGAAATTTATATTTAAAATTTTTCTTTCACCCATGTACTATTTCTATTTATAGAAAAATTTAAGTTTGGGGAGGGAAGAAAAATCTTAACTATTATATGTTCTTAAATAACTTATTTTCAAAAATTATTAATATGATTTATAAGAAAAAATTTAATTCTAAATACTATATTTAGATTTTATTTAAATATTGTAAAATGATTCAAAGAAATATTTTTGATAATGAAAATTAATTTTTTAGAATAAGATATTTAGTATCAGAGGATAAGATTATAGTTAATTATTTAAAGTAAAGAAAACTATATTTTGAAATATTAAGAATCTTAGGAATTTAGTTGAGAAAGAAAAGATTGAGATTCAATAAAGTAAAAACTATGAAGTACATATAAGGTAAAGAATATTGAAAGTTTCAAATTTAGGAAAAGAAGAGTGAAGTTCAAAATTATTAACAGACTATCCAAAAATAGTGATCCTCACTTGAAAAGAAAAGAAAAAGAAAAAGGATTAAAAAACAATCTCTAAAAAGAAATAAAAAGAAAAGAAAAAGAAAAGAAAATAAGTGAGGAGAAGCTTGAGGATAAGCCTTATCAAAAATTGGCTTCACTTGGATTAACCTAAAAGCAAAACTAAAAACATTTCTGAACTTATATTTATGATTGGTTTCTTACTTATAGCTTCCTCATGAATTTCCTATCTTCTAAATATACTAAGTGAATTAATATTGCAACATATAGTCATTCTTGAAATGAATAGAAAACTAGAACTCTTAAACTTAATGACTAATTAGCCTTATACCTGCAAAATTAATCTAATTTTTTGAAAATCTTTCAGAGAATTCTTATTATAATATTTATTTAAATCAAAATTATAGTATTTCTAAATTAAAATTTTATCACGATAAATCATAATTTTCATGTAGTATTAAAGATTACTTGAGGGCAAGTAATAATTAAGTTTGAGAGATTTTGACCTAAGAGAAAAAACTCAAGATTTTCATGCTTATTTTACACTGATTTTGATGATATTGCACTTTAAAGAAAAATATTTTTGGTATTTTTCTGCAGGTATGAAGAATTAAGGACAAAAGAATGAAAATATGCAAAAATGAGCGGATTTGGAGCAAAAAGGACTAAATTATGCAAATTTGACTAGACCGCCGACGGCGAGGTCGAGGCCGCCGACGGCGAGGTCGAGGCCGCTGACGGTGTGATTTTCTTGAGAGTTCAGAAGTAACTGCATAGGAGGCCGACGACGGCGTGGATCGAGGCCGGCGGTGGTGGGGACAGTTCAAATGTATGGTTTCTAGAAGGCCGCCGACGGCGCCTCGAGGCCGCCGACGATGGGGTCAACAGATTTTTCCATAAATACGTCGAATGTGAACGATTTTCAAAGGGGTGCCTTCGCAACCCTTAGAGACTCTTCTACAACTTTAAAATCAACGAATTTAGGACGAAAAAGGGTTCTTCTTCTGGTCTCTAAAGTGATTATTAGTGAGCCATAGTTTAAACGAGAGTCAATTAGTGAGTTTAATTTAGTGAGTAGTGAGTTCAAATAGAGAAATTATAAGGAATTCTTCAAGGAATTGCAAGAGTAGAAGGGAAGTGAGAGTACTCTTCCACATTAACGTTTTAAAGGAGAATTCCAATGAAAAGATCCAGAGGAACTTCGAGGAGTTTGCTTGGAGAGGAATTTGAGATAAGTAGTGTTTATTTGTTTTTAGTGTGTAGAACTTTACTTTATTATATGAAATCTAAGTTTTATTGCATCCTCTTCATGAATTCTGAGTAGTTGTTCTCTTTCTCCTGGTTTTGATGTTTTTGTGAAATGATTATATAATTAGTCTATTAATAAATTATAAAAGAAGTTGTGATGGTACAATACCTAAACTTACTTTACTATACGAATTGGCCATTTGTATTGTTAAAATCTGTGAAGAATTCTTAATACCTGACCGTGGGCTAAGGATTCTTAACTTGTATGTATCATAATTCTCTTTGCAAGGTAGACGAGTAAATCCTTGTAGGGAGAAGTGCAAATAAATAAGGAAATAATATTATTGGGTGTAGAATTGGAGATTTTAGAGTGACAGGCTAAAATCCTCAATTTGGTCCTATCGTTTGGGTGCTGATGTGTAGATTGTTAGTCCTCAGGTGAGGGGAATGTGGGAACTCCGAAGTGAGAGCCGGTATCCTCCCAGCCTAGCCACAGAATCAGTAATCTAAGCATAGGATTAGTCAATGTTCTTTATACATGGACCAAAGGGTATAGAATAGGTATGCTCCTATTTGGCACAACACATTAAAACTAATTATAATTATCATTTCACTTAAATATATTAACTAAGGAGAAAGATTCTTGCTATTATCTATATTTGAACTTAACTCTAGTAGTATTAGTAAATTGTTAACAAAACTAGTTTTTAATATAAGTTTCATATTATTATTGATTGCATATTAGTGACAGGTAGACAATTTGGATTAGTTATAAGTCTGAATTGATTTTCTTAATCCTAAGTCCATATGCTTTAATATCTCTCCCTGTGGGATCGATATCCAGGACTCCATTAGAGCCCTGTATTACTTGAATGATACGTATACTTGCGTTTGAAAGTAACTCTGCGTTTAATTAAAATATTTAATTATTACTAAAGTAAATTTGAACTGGATTAAAATCGCAGGGGTGGTTCAGTTTAGTGTTTTACGATTCTACATTAGAGCGTACTATTATAAAAATTTGAAAACAACAAAAATAATCTGCAAATCCTCACAAAATGACGAACAACTTAAACAATCAAAATGAAAATATACCAAGACCATTAAGAGATTATGCTAATCCAACAACAGATGAAATTCACTTAACTATCCAAAACCCTGATGTTGCTGCTAATTCGTTTAAGCTTAAACCTGCTATTATCCAAATGGTACAGAATAATTAATTTGGAGGAACACCTAATGAAGATCCTAACTTACATCTCATTAGTTTTTTAGAACTGTGTGCTACTTTTAAATACAATAGAGTGTCAAACGATGATGTTAGGCTTAGAATTTTTCCTTTTTCATTAAGGGATAAGGCTAAGACGTGGGTAAACTCGTTAGCACCTGGATCTATCAGAACTTGGGGAGAGCATTCACAAAAGTTTCTGTTTAAATATTTTCTTCCTTCCAAAACTGCTAAGCTGAGAAATGATATCACATCTTTTAGTCAATTTAATGGAGAATCCATATATGAAGCTTGGGAAAGATTCATATATCTTCTGAGAAACTGTCCACACCATGCTTTACCAGACTGGTTAATAATTCAAACATTTTGTAATGGATTAGTGGGATCTTTGAGATTGATTATTGATACTGCTGCTGGAGGATCATTAATGTCTAAACCTTTTGATGAAGCATATTCGTTAATTGAAGAGATGGCTACGAATAATTTTCAATGGCCCTCTGAGTGGGTAAATCCTAAGAGAGTAGCTAGTATTCATGATTCTGATGCGATAACTATGATAATCTCTCAAATTGCTGCATTTTCTAAGAAAATAGATCAGTATGAAATGAATTATTCTACAACACCCCCAGTGTTAGAAGAAAATTCATCAGGACAGATGATAGACTCTCAAATATCTTATGAAACATTGAATTCCATAAATAACAAAGTCAATAATCCTTATTCGAATTATTATAATTCTAGTTGGAGGAATCACCCGAACTTTAACTGGAATAACACCAATACTATTGTTAACCCGCAATGGGGAAACAATCCTATGAATCCAGTTGGAAATCCGAACAACCAAGGAAAAACCAATTATAATCCTTTTTATCTTCTTGGTATTAATAGCAACCCACAATTTAAGGAAAAGAAGTTTCATACTGAAGAAATGATTTTTAATATGTGTAATCAAATTTAAGCTCAAAATTTTGCGATGAAGAATATTGAGAATCAATTAGGACATATCTTTACTGCGCTTAATAATAGACCTTCTGGAAATCTTCCTAGCAATGTTGAGATCAACCTTAAAGATCAAAACAAGGAGAAAATTAAGGTTATTCAATTAAGGAGTGGAAAAGAACTGAAACCAAGAGTTAATAAAGAAGTCGAAGTTGAAAGAGAGGAAGTTAGCATAGAGAAAGTTTCTAATAAGATATATCCAGACGAATATACGCTAGAACCAATGAAGATAACTGTTGAAAAACCACCTCTTCCTTTTCCTGAAAGGCTGAAGAAATAGACATGGGATAATAGATTTGCAAAGTTTTTGGAAATTCTTAAGAAATTAATGATTACTATTCTCTTTGTTAATGCATTAGAGCAGATGCTTGATTATGCAAAGCTTATGAAGGATATTCTTAAAAAGAAAAAAAAAGTTTAAAGAGCACGAGACTATTGCACTTAGCGGTGAGTGTAGTGCAATATTCAGAAGAAGCTTCCTGAAAAACTTAAAGACCCAGATAGTTTCACTATCCTGTGTGCTATAGGTGAGAAATTTTTCAGAAGAGCTTTATGTGACCTTGGAGCTAGTATTAATCTTATGCCTTTATCAACTTTCAAAAGATTGGGATGAGTAGAATTTCACCTACATCTGTCACTCTTCAACTGGCTCATCATTCTATCACTTATCCTAAAGGAGTAGTGGAAGATGTATTAGTAAAGGTGAATAAATTTATCTTTCATGTGGACTTTATTGTATTAGATATGGAGGAAGATAAAGAAATTCCAATTATTTTGGGAAGACCATTCCTTGCTACTGGGAGAGCTAAGATTGATGTTCAAAAAGGAGAAGTAACTATGAGAGTCATTGATCAAGAGATAACTTTCAATATTATGAAATCTATGAATACCCTTCAACTAAAAAAGATAATGAGTGCTTACGAATGGAAATCTAAGATTATTTGAGAGAAGATAATTTTAAAGAAGTATTAAAGAAAATCTAGAATGTGAGGATGAATATGAAAGTGAAAGTGAAGATGATTTGGATGATATGAAGAATGAAAAGTTAGAATTTATTCAGGAAAGATTTAAAAGATTGGATACTATGGAAAATGGAGATAAAAGTTTAATTCCATCTATCATTAAACCTCCTAAACTTGAGCCGAAAATTCTCCCTAATCATTTGAAGTATATGTTTTTAGAAGAATCGTCTACTATACCAGTCATTGTATCTTCGGATTTCAATGAATATTAAGAACAAAAATTACTGACACCTTTAAAAGATACAAAAAGGCTTTTGTTTGGTCCGTAGCTGATATTAAAGGAATCAGTCCATTGATCTATATGGACAAAATTTTATTGAATGAACAACATAAACCTAGAGTTGATCCACAAAGATGACTGAACCCAATAATGAAAGAAGTGGTTAAAAAAGAGATTTTAAAGTGGTTAGATGCTAAAATTATATATCCTATTTCTGATAGTGTTTGGGTAAGTCCAACTAATTGTGTTCTTAAGAAAGGAGGAGTGACTGTTGACATAAATGATCAAAATGAAATAATACCGACAAGACAAGTTACTGGTTGGTGAATATGTATTGATTATAGAAAATTAAACGCTGCCACTAGAAAAGATCACTTTCCATTACCTTTTTTAGACTAAATGCTAGACAAACTTGCTGGACACAAGTACTATTACTTTTTGGATAGATATACCGGTTATCACCAAATACCTATTGCTCCTGAAGATCAAGAGAAGACTAAATTTACTAGCCCTTATGAAACTTTTGCTTTTAAAAGAATGCCCTTTGGATTATGTAATGCGTCTGCAATATTACAAATATATATGACATCCATACTTAGCAAATTAATAGATGATGGAATAGAAGTGTTTATGGATGATTTCTCAGTATTTGGAGATTCATTTGATGCATGCCTATGCAACTTAGAAAAATTTTTAGAGGTATGCAAAAGAACAAATTTAGTCCTAAACTGGGAAAGTGTCAATTTTTGGTTATAGGAGGAATTGTGCTTGGACATAAAATATCTGAATATAACATAGAAGTGGATCCTACGAAGATTCAAAGTATAGAAAAATTACTACCTCCAACAACTTTGAGAGGGGTAAGAAGCCTTTTGGGACATGTATGATTCTACAGGCGGCATATCAAAGACTTTTCAAAAATCACTAAGCCTCTATGCCAACTTTTGGAAAAAGATAGAAAGTTTGATTATAATGATGAATGCTTAAAAGCTTTCAATCTATTAAAGGAAAAATTAATCGCTGACCCTATAAAAGTTTCACCTGACTGGGAGAAACCATTTGAATTAATGTGCAATGCTAGCGATTATGCTATTGGAGTTGTTTTATAGCAAAGTCATGACAAAATGTTTAAAGTTATATACTACGCTAGTAAGACTTTTACTGATGCTCAAATTAATTATACCACTACAGAAAGAGAGTTATTAGTGATCATTTATGCCTTTGAAAAATTTTGATCTTACTTAATTGGAGCTAAATGTATAGTGCATACTGATCATTCTACTATTAAATATTTAATGCAAAAGAAGGATGCAAAACCAAGACTGATTTGATGGATACTTTTAATGCAAGAATTTGATTTTGAGATCGTTAATAGGAAAGGGGGGGGGTCGATAATCAAATATCTTATCATTTATCTAAACTTGAACAACCTAATATGGATGACTTTGAAAAGAAAATCACTGAAACTTTTCCTGATGAGCAATTATATAATATTATTGAAGGAAATTTACCGTGGTATGCTGATACTGTAAACCACATCGTTAAAAATATTTTACCACCCGACTTAACAATGCAATAACAGAAAAAATTTAAGCATGATGCTAAATTTTATTTTTGGGACGATCCTTATTTGTACAAGCAATGTAAAGATCTTATTATTATGAGATGTGTGCCTTATGAAGAAACTGAAAGAATTATTTGAGAATGTCATGATTCTAAATTTAGAGGACATTTCAAAATTGATAGAACTGCACATAAGATTTTGCAATCTGGATTTTATGGGCCTACAATTTTCAAAGAAGTTTATAGATTTATTAAAACTGGTGTTCGATGTCAGAGAATAGGCAATATATCTAGAAGAAATGAAATGCCTCTTAATTTTACTTTAGAAGTTGAAATTTTTTATGCTTGGGGATTAGATTTTATGGGACCATTTATACCTTCATTTGGAAGTATATATATTGATTGCTGTTGATTATGTATCAAAATAGATTGAGGCGATAACTTTACCTATGTGTGATGCTAGAAATGTTTCTAGGTTTTTCATGAAAAATATTTTTACAAGGTATAGAATGCCTAGAGTAATCATCACGGATGGAGGATCTCATTTTAAGAATAATCTGATTCATAGATTGGTGGAAAAATATAATATTATGCATAGAATCTCTACAGCTTGTCATCCCCAAACAAATGGTTTAGCAGATGTATCTAATCGTGAAATTAAACGAATTTTGGAGAAAGTCATTAATCCTGAGAAATTAGATTGGTCTGCTAGACTAGACACCGCTTTATGAGCATACAGAACTGCTTATAAAACTCTTAAAGGAATGTACCCTTACAGATTAATCTTTGGAAAAACTTTTCACTTGCCAGTTGAATTAGAATATAAAGCATATTGGGTGATAATGAAATTGAACTTTAATTTGAATGGTGCTGGTGAGAAGAGACTGTTACAATTGAATGAATTGGAAGAAATTAGAAATGAATCATATGATAATGATATAATATACAAGAAAAGAAGAAAAAAATGGCATGATCAGAAGTTTGTTAAAAAGAAATTTGTACCAGGACAAAAGGTTTTATTATATAATACAAGATTGAAATTATTTCCTGGGAAACTGAAATCTAGATGGACAGGACATTTTATTGTAATAAAAATTTATCAATTTGGAGCTATGATTATCGAAGACCCTAAATCTAGAAGAATATTCAAAGTCAATGGAAAAAAATTAAAACCAAATTTTGAAGGCAATATACTTAATTTTAAAGAGCTTTTAATGTTGGATCAACCTGAATAACTGGAAGTTTTGTCGTGCTGACGACGTTAAACCAAGCTCTTTATGGGAGACAACCCACAGTTATTGAGTGTTTGCTTTGTTTGATGTATTATTTGTGTTTGTTTGTTACTTAATTAAGTCTTATTTTTCCTTAATTATCATTAATAACATTTAAGAAGTGAATCTAATCAAATTTTGGAAAGAATTTGGACAAAGTGAAGTTTGGCAAAGTTTGAACTAGCGCTAAACAGCGCTGTATTCAGCGCCGGACCACGCCACTGTTTAGAAAACAGTTTCTCGTCTTTAAATTTGAATTTTAGCTATTCTAGGCGGCAGTTCTTCCACTTGAACTCCCAAAAACTGCCCCTAGATGCAGGAACTACCAAAGGAATGAAATGGATGATCCCAAATGTCATCCAAATAGATTCCAACTCGATAGAAACTTCAAGATTTCAAGTTTTCATCCGTAGAAAGTTTGTCAGTTTCGAAGCGCAACGTCTATTCAACAAAAATATCTTGAAAATGAGCTTGATTAAGGAGGGAGGCTTTGTGAATCGAGGTATGAATTCACCTACAACTAGAATCGATGAAATTATTATTCAGGACGTTGGGCAGTGCTATGCTATACTACAACCGCCGTAGTTGTCCTGGTTGTGAAAGAGTTTTATGCAAATCTTCATGGAATCAACCAAGGATCCGTCTATGTGCGAGGTAGGTTTGTCACATTTACTCCTGCAAAGATTAATGATTTATACATGATTGAGAATGTGTCAATTGACACTATTCCAATTTTTACCCGACGAAGGACAACATGAATGATATATACAGATATCTGATTGATGAAAGTGATGATTAGGAGATAAGAGATAATAGGTATGTAAGTTTCTCGACCACACTATTAAATCCTACATCAAAACACTTACATTATTTCATCTGTGCAAAATTGCTCCCAACTATGAAAATCAGTAAAGTAACTAAGGAGTGCACTATTCTGAACTACTGTATTCAAATAGGGATGCCTATTGATGTTGGTTTGATATTTATTAAGTCTATTTTGGGATTGATCGTTCGTTGATCAAAATATGGCCTTGGACATCCTTCCACCATATTTCTCCTATACAATCAATCACAAGTGCCATATGAGAACTGGGAAAGAGTACATCTACCTTGGAAGCCTGCACGACCAGCAGATGCATATAGTAACCAGGCAGTTGGTGATGTGAATAAGATGAGCATTATTAAAGATCAACCATATCAGAGGTCAACACCTATTCCTCCTTACTTTCCTGAAAGTTCATAGATCATCTTGAAGAAAATTAAGAAATTGGAGAAGGAAGTACAACAGCTGATAAATGCAATCAATAATTTATCTAACTTCTTTGATCATATGGATTAGAGAATGGAGGAGCACTTTGATCATTCTGGGTATCTTGAAGGAAGTTTGACATTATTGATGAAAAAGGAAAGGTTGGATTGAGAAAGATTCTATTAAAGAATTCCCTTTTCGTCCATTATATACTCTGTTCATTCACACTCAATTAATTAGAGATCTTAGAGTTGATGATAGTTCTGAGGAAGAATGAAGACTTGATTATTGTATTTCTGTGTTTGTATATTTGATAGCTTTGCTTTGCTTGAATGTTATATTTGAATTTGCTTTCTTGTTTAGTTTTCGATGTAATTGTGTTATAGTTATGATCGACGTTGGATTTTAGAATTTTATGATTTAACGATGTGTAGTATTTAGTGTTATGTGTATGTGTCTGTAACTTGGATTTTATATATGAAAGTGATTTTTTGTGTTGTTTGTGTCAATAAATATCATTTTCCATGAATTTAGAATGTTATTCAATGCTTAATTAGACTAATTAGACGTTGGAGCGAGCTTGAAAAGATTGAAATTGCAAAAGAAAGTTGGAAGCCCAGTTTTTGAACTGTCGTCGAACGGTGCTATCACCAGCGCCAGACCGTGCCAAAAGACAGAGAGTTTGGCCATAAGAGCAGAAATATGTGTCGAACGGCGCTGTCGCTAGCACCAAATAGTGCTAGACCAAAAAAAGGCCTGAAACTCCAAATTTTCTTGATTTAACCCTGGGACCCACAATTTTTGCCCAAACCATCGTCTTCTACCTACAGCTAAGGCCAATTTTCACACCTAGGGCTCACTAGCATTTGGATTTGAAGCGATTTTGTGACTAGAAAAGTTCGGATTTCATCTTCTCTTGATAAGAGCTACACTTTAACCTAAAATTTTTTAATTTTGACGGTGGAAATCTCCTACACTAGAAAGATTTGAAATTTTGAAGTTTTTAGAGAAACTTTGGAGATTTTTCATGGACTTTGGGTTCTTATCTTTTTAAATTTACCTTGGAGTCCATTACATTGCAATTTTAAAATTGATTTGGATAAGTTTGATATTTTTAGACAAATGGCTAGAAGAATTTCAAAGGGAAAGAGAAAATTTGATTATGATGAAAACAAATTTACGAATTTCAAGGCTTATTTACGCTTTAGTACATTTCTTAGCAATAAGAAATGTATTCAAGAGAAAGCCTTCGAAAATACTGAAGGTATGCTTGAAGAACTTATTGCGAATCGTCAATGGAAGATTTTCTGTTATATCACTGCTGAAGCGATGCTGGGGATTGTTAGAGAATTTTATGCAAATTTGTATTATTCTGAGAGTGAATACATAGTGGTTAGAGGAAAATTAGTTGAGTTCACCCCTATTCGCATTAATGCATTTTATCCATTAAGAGCGCCTTTTTCATGTGAATATGAAAATTTTCCTGTTACGAATGAAGCATTGGATATGATTTTGAACTTTTTGACTGTCAGAAAAGGGGAATGGAAGGTTAAACAAAGACTAAAAGTTAACTTCCCCTTTATACTTTGAATTATGTATTGAAAGCATGACATTATTTCATTTCTGCAAGACTTTTGCCTACCAACCATCACAGTGAGGTTACTGTAGATAGAGCTATTCTAAATTACTGTATTCAGAACATGAAGAATATCAATATTGGGGTAATTATTCATAAAATATTTTGATGAGTTCAAAAGGAGAGACTACAGGTGGACTGGGACACCTCAGTCTGATTCATGCCTTGTGTATTCAGTCAAGTGTAGCAACTGAAGATAATGATGAGGTAGTCTATCCACTGAAGCCCATTACTAAACTAAATCTGAAAACCTATGAAGCCCATGTAGGATGGAAGTGGAGTAAGAAAGCTAATGAGCCTTCTTCTAGTCATGAGAGACCGTCTACATCTAGGGAGCCTACTCTGCATGATGTTATGGATTAGTTGGAAAGGTTGAACCCCAGAGTAGAGGGATTAGATGTAATGAACAAGATAAATGATGATTATCAAGTGCGGTGGAGAGAATATGAGATAGCTTATCATGACACAGATGAAATGTTTCAGGGGGGACACTAGTGTTGTATTTCCTACTTACCCTGAGTATACTCCATACCAGCCTGAAGAACATGATGATGGTGGAGCTCATGCAGATGATTGGTAGTTTTATAGTTTTATTTTCATTTTATTTGTATTTTGTATATGTGATGTACCCGAGACTCTCTCAGATTAGTATAAGTGATGTAATGTGTATTTGGTTGTACCTGTAGCAGGCTTTATTTTGATTTGTGATGTATGTGATGTGATAGTAGATTTTGCATGTGTTTGGTTTGTTAGTTTAATCTGTGATAGTAACAATTGGATGTTAATATTGTGTGCATAGTTTATGTTGTATGTTTCTAAACTTCTTCCCTTACAAATTTCTAACCCATATTTGTGTATGGAAATGCTCTTAATTATTTCAGGCCTATTGTTCTACTTTATGAAGAAAAATCTGCTTAAAACTCAAAGGTATAAAAAGCCCAACATATTGAAGTATGAGCTATATGTTTCTATCTTTTCTTTCTTCCCATGTTAATTATATTGATATTAAAAAATTTAAGTTTGGGGGAGGGAAAGAATTAACTATTAAATGTTCTCATTTAAAAGTATTTTAAAAATTATTAACATGATTTCCTGTGATAGAACTCAATTTCAGATAACTGTATTTTGATTTTATTTAAATATTTTATGAAATTGAATGAAAGTATTTGGTAATGAAAAGTAATATTGTAGGCTAAGATATTTGGTATATGAGAATATGACTATAGTCAACTATTCAAAGTACGAAAAATTGTATGCTTGAAATATTAAGAATCTTAAAACTTTATATGATAGGAAAGGGTTGAGACTCTATGATGAATCAAGATTCAGCTAAAGAAATGCCTATAAGGTAAAGGTTTGTGGTGAGTTTTAAATTATGGGTGAGAAGGGTGAAGTTCAAAATTATTAAAGGCTTTCCAGATACAGTAATCCTCATTTGAAAGAAAAAAAAAACAAAAGAAAAGAAAAGAAAAGAAAAGAAAAGAAAAAAAAGTGAGGAGCTTGAGGAGATGCCTAATAAAAAATTGGCTTCACTTGGACCTACCTAAAGGGAAAAACTTAATTATTTTCCTGAACTTATATGTGTGGATTAACATCTTTACTAGTAGTGTTCTCATAAACTTATTTTCATGTAATCTTTTTAACTGCCTTAATAGGACAATCTACAGTCATTTTTGAAATGAATAGAAGGCTGGAACTCTTAGACTTGATTACTAGATAGTCTTACACCTACAAAATTTTGAATTATTCAAATATCGTTCTGAAAAGTTTACCATTGTACTCATATAAATTAAATTTATGGTATTCTAGAAAGAAAGTTCATTGCAGTGGATTATTATTTTGTGTATTAACTAAAATTACTTGAGGACAAGTAATAGTTACGTTTGGGGATCTTGATCCACTGAAAATTTGATAGCTTTTTAATATTCATTTCATACCTATTTTTGATGATATTGCACTTTAAAGAAAGTTAATTTTCATGATTTCATGCAAGTATAATGATTTTAGGCGTTTGGAGCAAAAGGAAGTGAAAATAAGCAAATTTGGAGCAAAAATGGGCAAAAGTACATTTTATTGAACTACCGCCGAACAACGCTATCACCAGTGCAGGATCACGCTATTTTATAGAGAGTTGCGACCAATTGGTGGAATAATGCACCGAACGACGCCCTATCTTGCACCGAACCACGCCCTATCCTACGCCAGACCGCGCCCTATCCAGATTTCAAACTAGATTCAATGTATTTGGTCGAATTTTGGAGGGTTGCTTGAGGAAATTATTGAGAAATCAGTTATGGCCGAATTTAAACTTCTTTGGAGCTAAATTTAGAGAGGGAGGGAGAGTTTAGAGTTTAGAGAGAGTTTAGAGAGATTGTCTTTTCATTTTTCTTAGAAAATCTAGGTTTTGTGTTTTCTCTTCTATGGAGTGTAGGAGAAGAGGGAAAGTGAGAGATTTCTTCTTCCTTAGTTATCTAAAGAGAGAATTGTGTGTTGTTGTAAAGAAAGAAAAGGATTCAATGGAATTCCTTGAGATTCTCTTGGGGAAGAGTTTGAGATAAGTTGTCATTTCTTTACTCTATTTGTATGTCATTATTTTTATATATATAATCCATGTTCTGTCATCTTTTCCTCATGAGTCTTGAGTAGATTTCTTTGTCTTCCTCCTTTTCATGTGATGTGTGGATGTTGTGATATGGAAATGATGTGTTGATTTATTTTGGAGAATTTGTGATGACTTTTTCACTTCGAACTTCTTTTATTTTTTGTTTCGGCCAATTGAATTGTTAAAACTTGTTGGAAAAGATATGTTCCGAAAGGATTATGAGTTCCACAAAAAAAGTGAAGGTCACATTCAATGTCCATGAATGAGAGACTGAAACTAATAGTGGACATTGAATGCAAATAATTAAGGTGTTTTCTCTCATTCATGGACATTACTTTATTGCAATTTACTTACATGCACTGCTCTTTACTTTTTCTTGCATGTTAAACAAGATTGTTGCATGAATACTAAAACCTTTAGGATAGCCACAAAACTGAAACCAAAACTAAATTAAAAGTCATCACAAGCTAAAATTCACCACCACAACATTCCAAAATATAAAAGAACTCAAAATTTAATCACAAACAGAACAACAAAACTACAATTGCAACTAAATTAAAACGTCTCGTTGAATGATCGGGAATACCTCGGATGATGTAACCCACGTGTTGCTAACGGGATTTCCCACGGTCTAAATGAAAGTGTGGAACTCATTCGATTGAGTTTAGCAAATTCATCTCGGACTAAATGAATTCGATGAAAATAACGGTGCGGGATGACGGAACCGTGGGATCTTAATCGGTTTGGTTTAAACAACTTTAAGATTTGTTTTAATTAAAATATTAAAAATATTTGGACTTTAAGATTTCTAAACCAAAACACTTCTCTCATCTCCTGATTTTCACCTTCTAAAACTAAACCTCTGCAACAACAAGGAGCTTAGAGCATAGTGGGCAGCACGACCATCATCGTCAGCAAAACTTAGATCGACATCAGCATAACTATTCTTAGAATTAAACAACTAAACCATAGGATTTCAAGGTAGTTTGCCTAGTGCAACATAAATCCTCAACATTTTGTTAGGCATTTGCATAATCATATTATGTAAATTAAGCCCTAACCAGTCTTAGGATTCCGAGGTAGTTGTTTGGTACGACATAAACCCTCACATCTTCCAGGCTATTTGTATGATCATGTCATACAAATATAAGTCCTAATTAATTAAAATTGGCAGGATTGAAATATTAAATAAATTCTCAAATTGAAACCAAACCATAGGATAGTTTGGGAAGTTGTCAAGATTCTTCTTGGATCCTCAGCTTCTCCTACTTCTCTTCCTTTAGACTCCAAAAATAAACTGTTCCAAATTTGAGCTAATCCCTATTGAAATTTCCAAAATATGATCCTTTGAAAACCTTAAACTTTGAAATTCTTGAGAGCAAAACCTCTGATCATTATCGAGAGTTTTCTTGAGTGATTCCCGTCATTTAAGATGTAATTAACTATAGGGGCTTGCCCTTATAGAGAATTTTAAGAACCTGAGTAAGATAAACCTCGCTTAATTCATTTATATTAAGCGAGGGAACTTGTCGGCTTATAAAATTGGTTCGCGTACCAAACGGATGTCACAAATCTTCTAGTTTATTTAATCGAGCCCCATCATCAAGCAGTGTGTCTATTCTTTGGGATAGATATACGGTTTATGGTGTGGTGCTTGTTTATATAAACTATTTGGGATGTGAGATCAGTTTGATTTCATATCTTAAAATTTTCAAACTAAAAATTATTTTCAAAATCAAATACTACTTTATAAATTATATATATATTTAAATTAAATTTAAAATCTAAAACATTCGCCAACAATTTCTGTAGGCGACCCCTTTTCAAATTACAAAACACAACCTAAAAATAAGCCGCACAACTTCTGGCAACTCCGCTACGGACTAGTTCCTCTCTCCATTTTGATTAGATGGTTTTGCTTTCAAAAATTGATAATGAGTCCATATCCCTAGTGGACCAAAACTATCCTTCTTCCGTTGACATACCACGCTCATTTCTATCTTGAACAAGTATAGTCAACTTCTCTCAGATTTAGGAGCCACTGTTTAGACACCCCTAAACAGAGAGGTTCCGAAATCCTTTTACCTCTTTTATGAGGTGGGGTGGACCCCCAATAGGTGTTAGCTTAGGAGCGGTCCTTCGGATTGAGAAGCCTTACGAGACTTTCTCTTCCTTTCCAATTCCGAACCGGGTCCCTTCCTTTTTCCATAAATTCCGTTCTTTAAACATTTCGTTCCTAACAAATAAATCTTCTAATAAACAACCCTTTAATAAACAAACTCTTTTATATCATAAATACATTAAGATAAATAAAAATGTGTTCGGACTCTTTCCTTTTTTTCATCCTAAATTTTGCGACAAAAGGAAGCATAACTCGAGACTAATACTCAGAATCTACCCTGCAGAAAATGACTGCACCAAAGTTAATTTTCTCCTTCACCAATGGAATGGACTTCGCCGTCTATAAGGATGAGCTGCCTGAAAATGGGATCATCCATTTTGGATAATGATTCGACAACACATATATCAAGTTCACTAACGTCACTCTCTTCGCACTAATGGACAAAGTGCCAGAAATTGAAGATCCCGTAATTGAGTTCAACCTGAAGTCGACTCAAGAATTCCCTCCCCCGCAAAGGGCTCCACTCGAAAGAAGTACTCGCTATTCGTAGGAGGACCGTTGTCTCTACCCCCAACCAGCCTAGTCATCTCCGCACCTACCCCGGCTTCGCCAAACGAAGGGGAAGGAAATCCAAGTCCGTGATGAACCCGTCACCGCGGAGGGTACGGATTTTGCTACAATACCATCCGCTTTCGAGATCGGGGTCCGGCTCAAGAGTCGCGGCCCTAACTCGGACTCAAAGGAGAAATAGAAGCATAAAGATCACCAGGATCGAGAAAGCCAAAGCTGCCGAAGTTGCTTTTCTAGAAGAAATTCCTGAAGAAAGAGAAGAACTGCCTGAGTATATACCTCTGTTGGAAGGGAGTAGATTTCACCCCCTCTCTGCTGCATCGGATGAAGAAGACGTCCGAAGGATTGCCGCTACACTACCCCGACCTGCATACTATAGTAACTACAAAAGAAAAAGGGTTAAGACTACGCCATTTGCTCGACTACAAGCTGTGATAGAAAAATTGGCAAAGAAAGAAAGATGCCCCATGTCAGAAATCCTAAGAAGAATGGGACGAGTGCCGCCTAGATCCCGCCTCGGACCGCGAGTAGAACCTGTCATTGCCGTGGAGAAACCAAGGAAGAAAATGAGAGCTAGTTCACCTCGTTGTTGTATCGAGTCATCATATTAGGGAGGACACCACCTATCGGCATAGAGCCGACGGACCGTCCGAGTCCTCAGGCCTTCGCCGTAAGAAGGATGGTGTGGCGACCTATTATTACCGAGCCGAGACCAACACAACGGCCTGAGAAGAAAAGCCTCGTCAAAGAGCCTGAATCAGAAGAAAGTGCTACTGCAATAAAAGAAACTTCCGAAAAAGAAGTTCAACAACCATCACACGACAACCGCGATACCGTCTGGAAGAGACCCCTCGAGGATGCTATAGGAAAGCTAAGGATGGATATCCGACGGTTGGCGAAGGAAAGAGGAGAAAAGTTAAAAAATGAAGTTGATTCATCAGAGTTCATGGATGAAGAGTATGCCAAGATCAACATGGTTGAAACACGAGCATCGTCAGCCTCGCAGGGTGCTCTGGCAGCTGCGGAAAGAGATGAACCATAAGTGATGAGAGCACAGCTTCGGGAAAGAGATGACATAATTTCCCAGATGGCAAAGAGGATGGAAGAGATGGCTACTGCTTTAGCCACTCTCCAGAGTCAGGTACAAACTCAGAAAGAAACACCCCCAGAGATCATCCATATTGCAGATGGAGGAAAAGAGATCACATTCGTCAACGGAGATGAGCCACCAAAGAAGGATTCTGCACAGAGCATGATTCCCGAAAAGGAAATTAAAAACATGGTAGAACAATAGATGCGAGAAGCCCTAGCACAATCCAAGAGTGGAGCATCTATTCAGACGGGTAGACCTTACCCTGAAGAATTTGATGCAGTCCAACACCCGAAAGGCTTCGTACCACCTCTGTTTAAGACTTTTGATGGAACGGGAAACCCTCGGCAGCATGTCGCACATTTTCGTGCTAGTTGCTACAATGCCGGTGGGAGTGACGCTTTACTCTTTGGTCAGTTCGTCAGCAGTTTGTCAGGGATCGCCTTCGACTGGTACTCTGAATTGCCAAATGGTTTAGTTAAGACCTTTTTAGAATTGGAAAACCTTTTCGTTAAGCGGTTTGTCGGGGCTCGGCACCACATCACCATCGGTGATCTAGTGGTGGAGCACCAGAAACCGAATGAGACTTTAGTGGATTACATACTTCGATGGAGGAACTTAAGCATGAAGTGTGAACCACAGCTTCAGGAACAGCATGTAGTCGGCATCTTGCTTAAGAGTATCCACGGCCTGATAGCACTTCTCCTTAAAGGATTTACAATCAAGACTTTCGAGAAGCTGCTTAGCAAGGTCGGGAGCTTACAAGAGGAAGCAAAGCAGCTAAGTTTTGTGGAAAAGACCGATAAACAAAATCTGGTGAAAACATTCAAAAAGAAATCTGGAATCATCGCGGCAGTAGATAAGGGCAAGCAGCCAGTACAGATACAGCCAGAGCGGCCACATCCTAGCTATCAACCACCGCAGCGTACTTATCAGTAACATCAGTAAGGTTATCAACAGCCTCGACCGAGCTATCAGTCGCCTCAGCATTATGAACAACCTCCTTGTCCACAGCGTACCCTGAAAGATTTTCTGAATAAGGAATATCCATTCAAAACTGAAGCGATAGCGAAGATGTTCCGCAGCTTTAATGAAGACACCCGATTTCCAGCTACTGCGAGCCCAAGAGGCCGGAAGAAGTCAATAAGAAAGATCATCCAAACTATTGCCCTTACCACTGGATGCTCGGGCATAAGATAGAGGATTGCATCACTTTCAAGATTTGGCTTGACGACAATCTCCGGAAAGGGAACATAACGAACTCGAAGGAATACATGAAGGATCCCTAAAAGAGAGGTTCCGTCAATATTATTTCAACGGATCCCATTGTTCCGATAGACCCTTACACAACTTATGATGGATGAAGTACCGTCTGGACAAAATCTTCAAAGAAAATCTTAGATCACATCTAGACCGCTTCGGTACGTGCTTCAACTCAGAGTTTGAAACCTACCGAGCCGGCACTATCGCTTGCGATTGAAGAATCGCCTCAGAAGGATGAAAATATCGTAGAAGAGAAGAAAACTAAGGCTCCGAAGGGTAGACTAGGGGCTGCTTATCCTAGGATGGTTATTTCCTATTCGGGGGAAAAGTCCCTTGAACCTCTGACTCTGTATGATTATTTGCTCGCCCCGGCGGGATCTTATAATGATAAGAGTTTTGGTGTTGGCTACGTTTTGACTGTTTCTAAAGATTACGTAACTAACGAAAACCAACCTAATCCGGATCTCGATTCCGATATAAATAACGATTCTCAAATCATACTAAGCCTCAATGCCACGATGAAGAATATGCTCACAAAGGAGGCTACGAAAGCTCAACAAGCAACAAGTCCATTTGTGAATTTTGAGGAGCTCCGATTGTAATAGAATTAGAGTCATCAGATTCTGAAGCAACTGCAGAAGAGCCGCTCATTCCAATTCAAGAGGAGACACCGACAGATTCAACACCAGATTCAGAAGAAATAACTGAAGTCAATTTAAGAAGCGGAAAAGTTCTACCTCTGAGAATAGGTCCAAAGGATAAAGGAAAGCAGGTGGTTGCTCAGGAGGAGCCAACCCCAGCAGAGGAATTGCCCATTCGGGAAGAAACCGAGGAACATGGTAATAAAGTGGACTATAACGTGCTAGCCCATCTTAGGAAGCGACCAGCCAAACTAAACATATACGACGCTCTGATCCTGTCAAAGGAGATGAGGGAAGCTCTGATTAAGGCTCTACTTGATCCAAAAATTTATTTAGCTCAAATGGCCAGTAATTCTTTCGACGAGGTTTGCTCATTAACAGAACAGCTAGGTGTTACCTTCACGGACAATAATCTATTACTGGGAACAGCTGATCACAACCGACCGTTGTACATTTCAGTCATTATTGGAAAGTTTACGCTCTCCAGAGTGTTGGTTGATCCAGGAGCATCAATCAACATAATGAGCCTTCGAACGTTAGCATATTTGGAAATTGATGCTCGCGACCTCGAAGCAGACAAGATGTTATTAAGAGGGTTCAATCAGAAAGGAGAAAAAGCTCTTGGATCGATCACACTGTTAACGAAGACCGGTGACTTGGCAAAGACAACCGCAAAATTCCACATAATTGATTCTAAAACATCATTCAACACTCTATTGGGTCGGCCATGGATCCATGAAAACCGGATGGTACCTTCGTCTCTGCACCAGTGCATAAAGTGTTACAATGGAGGAGAACAGTGTATCAAAGGTGATTTGCAACCATTCTCCATGCATGAAATCAAAATTCACGAAGATGCAGCCTACTACGCACCTCTGAAGAAAAAAATCTTCTCAAAAACACCGTACCAAATGGAGCAAAAGAAGTGCAAGACGATAAAGAGCCTGAGATTCTAGTCCAACAGTTACTCACCACTCCCTTGCAACGAGATGGTGAAAGTTTCTCCAGAACTCGCACCCGAGGTCGAGGCCGGGGAAGAGGTCGTGGAAGAGACGTTAGAACAGTTGGACAGAAGAAACCGATCATCGACGTTGATTGGGAGACCGATTCGAAGAAGAGGAAATCAAGAAAGAAGCGACAGAATCGTAAATCAAAAGAAACCCCAGTTCAAGATCTCTCTCGAAGATGAAAAGAATGAAGAATACAAATCAATGTACGAGAAGATTAACCATTATGTACATACTGTGACACTGACCCCGATCCACTCTAATAAGATTGAGAGTATGGTGGTCAAGGAAGTGCATGTTGGTGGTGCTAAGCCGATCAAGTTCTACCGTGGTGCTTCTTCTTCCAATACCGAAAAAGATGTACAATTTGAAGATGTTACTTCTTCTGAATTAATGGAACTGCCTTTTGAGTGGTACTCTCCATGTGTTCAAAATTTAATTCAACATGGTGTCTTACCTAAACAATGGACAAAAGGTCAATCACAACACTTTGAAAAATTAAGAAACAATGTCAGTCGGCCTTCTAATTCAAAACATGGTCTCAGATTCGGCACGGTATGATCAGTTGACGATACAGGATTTTGCTTGGTTGTCACTTGCGAGCCTAATGAAGACCAGCTGGAAGCTTCGGAAGATCTCAAAGATCTACCAATTGGAGATGCTCCGCTAGAATTCGAAGAAGAAATTAAATCTACAATAGACAAGTTAATGGAAGTTAACTTAGGTACTAGCAAAGAGCCTAGGCCGACCTTTGTTATCTCCTTACTCAATAAAGAAGACTCCGAAGAGATAATCAAGCTACTAATGGAATTCAAGGACTGTTTTACTTGGAGTTATGATGAAATGCCAGGATTAGCTCCAGAAGTCGCAGTTCACAAATTAGGAGTGGATCCCACTGCCGTTCCAGTCAGACAAGCTCCGAGAAGAATGCGTCTAGAGATTGAACAACAAGTTATAGCTGAAGTTAAGAAGCTAATAGAAGCTAAATTTGTCCGTGAAGAACAATATCCAACTTGGTTAGCCAATGTGGTACCAGTCAGAAAGAAGAATGGTCAGATCAGAATCTGCGTAGACTTCAGAGATTTAAACAAAGCATCTCCAAAGGACGAATTCTCGCTACCAACTTCAGAATTGATGATCAACATTGCTTCAACACATGAAGTCTTCTCATTCATGGATGGATCATCAGGATACAACCAGATAAAGATGGCACCGGAAGATGAAAAACTTACAGCCTTCAGAACGCCAATTAGAGTGTACTGCTACACATTGATGCCGTTTGGATTAAAGAATGCAAGAGCAACCTATCAAAGAGCAATGACAAGGATTTTTGATGATCTCATTCACAACCAAGTCGAGTGTTACGTGGATGATGTGATCATCAAAAGCAAACTAAAGAAAGATCATTTGTATGATTTGAGAATTGTTTTCGAGCAATTAGGACAATATAACCTTAAGATGAATCCCCTAAAATGCACCTTCGGTGTCACCTCTGGGAAATTCTTAGGATTTGTTGTTCGACATCGTGGAATTGAAATCGATCCGAAGAAGATTAAAGCTATCTTAGAAATGCCGCCTCTCAAAACCTTGAAACAATTATGATCCTTTCAAGGAATGTTGGCATATCTTCGACGCTTTATCTCAAATTTGTCAGTATGGTGTCAGCCTTTTTCTGCTTTGGTCAAGAAGGATGCCAAGTTTACTTGGGACTCCAAATGTCAACATGCCTTCGATGACATCAAACAGTATTTGATGACACCTCCTGTATTAGCAGCCCCAGTCTCGGGTAGACCGTTGATACTTTATACAACAGCTCTAGACAACTCTCTTGGAGCCCTGCTAGCCCAGGTCAATGATGAGGGAAAAGAAAACGCGCTCTATTACCTAAGCCGTCGTCTCATTCCAACGGAAGTAAAGTATCCTCATATTGAGAAGCACTGCTTGGCCCTGATCTTCGCCGCACAGAAGCTCAGGCACTACATGCTTTCTCATAAGGTCAACCTTATTTTGAAGTTTAATCCGTTCCAATATTTGATGACCCGTCCGACACTTTCCGGCAGACTTGTCAGGTGGTCGATGATACTATTGCAATTCGATATAACTTTCATGCCACTTCGTGCCGTAAAGGGACAAGTCCTAGCAGACTTCCTCGCAGCACACCATTTACCGGCAGAATCGCCTCTCAACGACGATTTGCCAGACAAGCGGATAATGAGCCTAGAAGACCCCGATGATCAGCGTTGGGAACTGTACTTCGATGGAGCATCTTCAGCATAGAAAGATAAAGAATCGCAAACGATAGTGCCTGGTAAGGCAGGAATCGGACTAATATTTATAACACCGGAGCGAGGGATGTTAAGGTATTCCTACCATCTAACAGAACCATGTACAAACAACGAGGCAGAATACGAAGCCCTCATAACCGGACTGGAATTAACCATTCAGATGGGGATAACAGACATCAACATCTACGGAGATTCTCAGTTGATCATTCAACAGGTCGTCGGACAGTACAAAATTCTAAAGCCAAGACTCGAACAATACTTTCAGTATGCCATGAAATTGTTAGAGCAGATTCCAAATGTAACAATCTACAAGATTCCCAGAAGAGAAAATGCACTTGCAGATGCGTTAGCTCGACTTGCAAAAGAATTTACCTGCTTACGGGATGAGTCAGTTGAAGTGTCAGTTCAGGGATGCCAGGTTCTCTCACAGCTCGACATGGATATAATACACAAATCGAAAAAGCAGAAGAAACAATTGCAGAGAGTGATGAGAAAATACGGAAGATTGGTGGCGACCACTAATGTACTACTTGCAAATAGAAAACCTACTGGACTATAAGTCGATAGCCCATCAAATCAAGAAAAGAACTCTGTCTTACGCATTAATAAACAATACATTATACAGAAAGTCTTTTGATCAGATGTGGCTAAGATGCCTGAGCGGGTCTGAGGCTCGTGATATTGTTAAAGAAGTACACTCAGGACTTTGTGGCGCTCATCAATCGGGTCCGAAATGAAAATGAAGATTAAAAGACTAGGGTACTACTGGCCATCGATGATGACCAATTGCATGAAGGCTGCCAAGAGTTGTCACCAGTGCCAAGTGCATGAAGTGGTTCTACATCAACCTCCAAATGTGCTACATTCAACAATCATGTCGTGGCCATTTGAGTGTTGGGGCACAGAAATTGTGGGTCTGATAGAACCGTTTTCTTCAAGAGGACATCGCTTCATTCTTGCAGCTACAAATTACTTTTCTAAGTGGGCAGAAGCAGTACCGCTCAGAGAAGTGAAGGCACATCACATGCTACAATTCTTCAAGAATCAAGTCATCTACCGTTTTGGGGTACCGCGCAGAATTATCTTAGATAATGGGTCCTTGTTCAAGAGTACGAAAATCAACAATTTTGTCAGAAGACACGGGATTGACTGGCGTTATTCAACAATCTACTATCCAAGAGCGAACGGCTTGGCCGAGGCTTTTAATAAAAATCTCGTCCAAATCCTAAAGAAAAATTTGGACGACAATAAGAGAAATTGGCACGAGAAGTTGTTAGAAGCCTTATGGGGCTACAGGACGACTTTCAGAACTCCTACTCAGTCTACGCCTTACGCTATAGTGTACGGGTCCGAGGCCGTCTTACCCTTAGAGGTTCAGCTTCCGTCTCTCAGAATTGCAGTTGCGAACAAGATCACTACAGAAGAAAATGCCAGACTATGACTAGAAGAGTTGGAAAGCTTGGAAGGGAAAAGACTTTCAGCACAGTAGAATCTGGAACTTTATCAAGCTAAGATGATCTAGGCCCACGATAAACTAGTCCGTCCAAGGAGATTTAAAGTCGGTGACTTAGTTTTGGTTCTCAGAAGACCTATTCTTGCACATCGCAAGATAGGTGGTAAATTTGAACCGACTTGGGAAGGGTCATTCATGGTTGAGACAGCTTACTCAGGAGGTTCCTACCAGCTTGTAAATTGCTGTGGAGAGCGAGCTATGCTTCCAATTAATGGATGATATCTAAAGAAGTATTACGCAACCTGATGTTTCGAAGGATGAATCCTCATTCCTAGAAGCACAGGCACAATAATTACTTATGACTGGGTCCGAACCCAAAAATATAAAAAGTGGATGATAAAGAAAATCGTTAAAAAAAATTGTTAAAAAGAAAACATGTGAAATCATGATAATAAAGTTTTTTTTATCCTTCCTTTCAAATCGAGTCTCACTCTTGATCTTTCTTCATCTTTTCCTACTCATTTTTAAATTTAAAATAAACGAATAAAAGTTCCTCATTAAATAAACATATTAAATAAACATATATTTTTCTACTGTTCTTGCTCTTAGTACAGCCCCTGATCCTTTCCTTATTTTTTGCAGGGAAATGTCGAACGGGCGGTTGGTTCTAAACTTTAAGAATGGCGTGAGTCTACCACTTGATGAAAAGAGGGTGAGGGATGGAGCTTTGATCGAGATTGACCCTGACTTCACACCAGCCGGACTACAATATGAAGAAAATGATTGGACCCCGATTGATCGGGAAGAACTCCGCAGCCATACAGTGATGAAATTGGGTGGCTCAAGTCAACCATCCGCCAGCAAGAAGAGAAAAGTAAACACCGATCATCCAAAGGGAGAAGACAAGAAAGTTAAGTCCGTTGTTGCTACAGCAGAGGGCAGGCTTGTCAGCGCCATGCCTGCAGAAATCCAAGGGGTAAGGAGAGCTACTCTCATTGCTACCCAGCGGAGGAACAAGGATCGCCGCATTCGCAAAATGTTAACCAAGTTAGCAGCAGATCAACATAAAGAGACAGTTGCTACCAGCAATACAAATATTCCGAAGAAATTAGTTCGTCAGGAACCGGAGAGGAAATCAACTCCAAGGAAAGCAGAGCAGATAAAGGAAATCCCAAGAAGAGCAGAAATAGAATCAATGCCTCGACACCAGATAAATGCACCAGTTTTAAAGTCTTGTCGCGAAAGCAACCTCGGAGGATGTCCCGACAGAGACTACCCCTGAGGAGCCAAGACATGCAGGAGAGCGTGCCGGGGTTGAACCATACATTCCCCAGTACGTTACTAGACCTCGCCAGTTGCAGATAATTCCAGAATATAAGTTGGAAAGAATGCAGAATGTTGAAATGAAAACTTTTGAATACTTTGAAAGGATCCGTGGCAAGAGGATCAATATCTTAGATAGCCTTGAGCTACATACAGATGTGTTCTCAGATTACGAGCAACAGCAAATTGTAGAATGCATTGTTGAACTTCAGAGAATGGGCCGAGCTGGTAGTCTGAGGGAGAAAACTTATTCAGAACCCCGAAGGTGGATGCCAGGGAAAGGAAGAGTTACGGTCCAATGCGGATGTTGCTACAACTTCACGGTAGACAGAAAAGGAAATCCGTCAGGGATATTCCATCGTAGTGAGGTGGATCTGATGCCGAATATTATTAAAAAAATGGTAAAGAGGATGATAACATGGAGGGTATTGCCTGCAGATTGCATACCCAACAGCTGCATCATTAACATCTACAAGGAGGGCGACCGCATACCTCCACACATAGACCATCATGATTTCGTTAGACCTTTACGGACGAGTGTCTTTTGTCAACCAATGTAATATCATGTTCGGATCTGACCTCCGGATAGCAGGCCCCGGTGAATTCCGAAGGCCAGTAGAGATACCACTACTGGTAGGTTCCGTCATGGTGTTAAAAGGAAACGGAGCAGACATCGCAAAACATTGCATTCCAGGAGTGCCTGTTGAGCGGATCTCTGTTACTTTCAGGAGAATAGATGACAGAAAGATTCTTTTCACTTCCAGCCATATCCAGAGTTAGAGAGTCTCTGGCCTTACGAGCTGTGAGTTACATGGGAGATAGCACACCTCCAATGCACACCCATACGACATTCCTGCCAAGGATGACTTGGAAGGTGATGTTATTGTCCATGTATCTCACTATTCAGACATGGATTTTCGCAGATGCTTTTAGAAGAAACTTGCAAGAATCTTACAAAATCCGTTTTGGATTTATGAGGATTGTATGAGATATTAAATTCTCAAAGAAAAATATCATCATGTTTTGGATCAAGTTTTATGATGTATTTTCAACAAGATTGGAATGAAAGTGACCATGTCATGTTTTTCCTTCACCTCTTTTTGTGCAAATTGACTGGGAAACGCCATTAAATTAAAAGAACTTCGAACAAAGAACAAAGGAAAATAAAAATAAATGAGAACTCTTTTAAAAATCTGAATGTCAAAATAAACTACAAATAAACACGAACTTTAAATAAATGTGAACCCTAAATTGAAAATCAAGCTAAAATCAAATCACAACAAGCGACTAAAACAAATT
This sequence comes from Papilionanthe hookeriana x Papilionanthe teres, assembly GCA_022702705.1. NCBI lineage: Eukaryota > Viridiplantae > Streptophyta > Magnoliopsida > Asparagales > Orchidaceae > Papilionanthe > Papilionanthe hookeriana x Papilionanthe teres. Next base: position 7,668,835 of record CM040431.1, on the reverse strand, counting down.
CATGAATCTGAAATCCCCGGCCTTCGGCTATTCTCCAATCTCTTTTTGACTCTCCATGTTTCCTTCCCTCTTTTGAGAAGGTCAACTGAGTCTACTGACACAGAATCACGAAAATTTTTGATTTGGTTATGATGGATTGGATTCATATCCTTCGCTAAATAATCAGACTTTGATCGATCCTCATGAGACGTGAAACACTTTCACGTCTCATTCCAAATCTTCCGCTAAACTCAAATCTCCACAGCAAATTTCAACCCTTTAAACCTTTGAGATTGGAACCAGTTTCCAATTCTCTTTAAACCTTCGAGATTTGAACCAGTTTCCAATTCTCTTTAGACCTTCGAGATTGGAACCAGTTTTCAGTTCACTTTAAACCTTCGAGATTGGAACCAGTTTCCAATTCTCTTTAAACCTTCGAGATTGGAACCAGTTTCCAATTGTCTTTAGACCTTCAAAATTGGAACCAGTTTCTAATTCTCTTTAAACCTTCGAGATTGGAACCAGTTTCCAATTCTCTTTAAACCTTCAAGATTGGAACCAGTTTCCATTTCTCTTTAACATTTCTCTTTAAACTTTCGAGATTGGAACCAGTTTCCAAATATCTTTAAAGAGGTTGGAACCAGTTTCCAATTCTCTTTAGACCTTCGAGATTGGAACCAGTTTCCAATTCTCTTTAGACCTTCGAGATTGGAACCAGTTTCCATTCCTCTTTAGACCTTCGAGATTGGAACTAATTTCCATTTCTCTTTAAACCTTCGAGACTGGAACCCGATTCCAGTTCTCTTTAAACTTTCGAGATCAGTACCAAAATTCTGATTCTCATCCTTTTTAATCCATACTTAAACTCCGATTCTCACTTCGAGACTGGTACCTAAATTCTAGTTCTTTTCGCAATCCCGAGGTTGGAACCTAGGTTCCAATTCTCATTTCAAATCCAGATTTCTTTAAATTGATTTTAAATGAAACCTCAACCGAAATTGAAACTCAGAACAAATCAAAATCTAAACTCACACATTAAAAAACTCAAAATAGAAAATGAAATGAAATTTAAATCAAATTTCCCGCATCTTATGATCTGGAATTCACCTCCTTTTCTTTTCCCCAGCGAGAGTTCAGGGATCTCCAGTCTTGGAGATATACTCGATACTCCCCAACGGAAATTTGTTTCTACTTTGTTCTAAGTGTGTCACTTAGACGTCTGTGTTGATTTTATTGATCTCTTCGGTCAACGCCAATACGCGCGGTGTGCTTGGTTAGCACACCACACCTATTGGGGGTCAATTTTTTGACCTCATTTTTGATGAGGTCTTTTCTCTTCGCTCTCCTTAGTACTTAGGATCTAGCCTTAGGCTTTCCATTTGACTATCTTAAAGGACTAAAAATGGAACCCACCACTTATAAATTTAAACACCTCTTAACTCCCTGTAAACCCCATAAGTTTGATTGTAAACCCCCAAGTCACTTGGAGGGTTAAGATTAAATGTGGAGGTTTAAAGGATGAGTTCCCTATAGGACTCTTTGGCCTTAGGACTACCCCAGGTGGCCCGGTCCGGTGAGGGTCGACTTGCACACACATTACACTTTCACACACATTCCAAATCCTAAAACCATTCATACCTAGCTTGACTTCCTGACTTATGTAGGTAATTCATATGGATGGACCTTAACCCCTAGGCCCTTGGTTAAGAGGGTTAGGAAAAACATAGTGAATGCCTCAAATGTGTCCTCTCATGACTCTTATGGGCTTGATATGGCTTCATGGAATCAACCAAAGTGATTCCATTCTACTCAAACTTGATCAATCTTCATTTTTCCAAAATTTCAATTTTTGACCTCCGGGGGCCCTATACCCACCAAACCTACCAAATGCCCTTGAAACTACCCGAAATTTGAAAAATTGCCTAAATAATCCAAAATTCCTCAAAACCAGTACTAAACATTTCTCTTCACTCAAATTGATCATCCTTAGCCAAATATACCAAAAATTCCAAAAATATCCCTCAATACCCTCTAAATACCCAAAATGCCATTCTTAACCAAAAATTCCAAAAATTCCAAAATTCCCAGAAAATTCCAGAAAATCCCAAATATTCCCAATTTCATTTTGTTCAACTACAACATAAGCCAATTTTGTCAATTTAGTCCACTTTTACCAAAACCCCCAATTTGACCCATTCTTAACCCAAGTAGACCCAATGTCAAACCAAAACACTCCAATTAACCTCAATGTTGATCCAATCCAATTCTAAACTTCAATTCAATATCCCCAATATCAATTTAGACCAAATCCAAGCCCAATTTAATTAACATTTGGATCCAATTCCAATTTGAAGCTTAAAGCCCAATGTTGGCCCATGACCTAAACCTAGCCCAAACCAACCCAATTCAACTCCAATTAACCCCAAATCTTTTCCTAAACCTTCCTAATATCCCTAAAAATATAACACTAACAAGATTTGCCCCAAAGTTGAATCTAAACTCCACCCAAACCTAACCCAAAACCAAAATCCCCATTTTTGGCTAAACCCAAACCTAACCCAAATGGGCCAAAATCCCAAAATCAAAGCCCAACCAAAGTTGAAAACTCTTTGTGACACTCCCATAAACATTTCTCAACATTAATTTTACATCAAATCCAACACTAGCCCAACCTTAGCCCAAGTTAGCCCAATTTGACCCACTTTGGCCCCTTTACCAAAAAATCCCAAATTAAACCCAGTTCAACTCCAAATTATTTCAAACCTATTCTAGATCACTCATGATACATCCCTAAACTAAACCCAACATTTTTTTGGCCCAATCTTTTACAAAACTTCCATTTACCAATTTGTTCTCAAACCTAAAAGCCCACCTCCTTAAACCTTTCTAAAGGCCCATCTAAAATAAATCCAAAAGCCCAAAATCTATCCTAAAGCCCACATGAAATTCCCCTCATCATCCCCTTTGATTTAAATCACTCCCTAAGTTTCAAATTCATCATTAAACTTTTCTAAACTAAGCCATGTGCTAAATTCCCCCTAAATATCCTAAATCCTTAAAACCCACTTTCATGAAACCAAGCCAAGCCATCCCTAAGCCATATGGAGCCATGGTGCCATGCATAAGCCATATGCAAGCCTTGGGAGCCCCTTTTCACCTCACCAAGCCATTAATGTCAATAAGAGGGGCCCCTTTCATAAGCCTTCCTTAAACACTTTTAACCCCATTCATGCTACACACTAAACTAAGTTTAGCCACCTCACCATGGATGGAGACCACACCATTTTCTCTTGGCTGACCCAAGTGATTCTTTTCAGCCCAAAACCGGGCCTCGGGTGGTGAACCAAGCCCAAAACCATGGGTCGACCTATTTGGACCTAAAATAACCTTCCCCCATTCCATTTCAATTCAACTCCTTTACACATGTCCATGGCCAATTGATCGCACTAAACCCCAGCCCCGACCTCTCCGACCTTGAGGGTGACTCGACCCCGGTCGGCCAGCCACCACGACCACCGGAAACCACCGTGCCGAGAGCACCCATGTGAGCTAAATTTTTGAATTCTCCCCAGTCGACTTGTCCCATGCCTAATGGCCACCATGGCTGTTCTTCTCCTCACCAGAGCAGTTAATCCAAGCCATTAAACCCCTCTGGGAAGCCCTCCAACCACCTCTATTTAAACCACACCACCTCTCAACCAAACAAGAAGATGAACCAGACCTAAACAAAACTCTGCCAAAATTGCTCCAGGACCTTCTCCTCATCTAGAGAAATTGATCCCCACTGCTCTCCCTGCCCTAAACCCCATTGATCGAGCTCAAATTTGGAGCTCAATTCTCGACCCGTAACCAGGACATCTCCCAAACCTCCACCAAATCCAAATTAAACTCACCCACACCTGCACAAGACGAAGAGAAGGAGTTCCCCAGTGAAAGCCCCCTCTCCAGGCCACCTAGTTGCTCTAGCCTCCAAGCTTTGAAATCGGCTATATATACTTTCATACCTAGACAATTCCCCAGAGCCAGAGACTTCATCTGGAGCTTCCTTGGGTGCAATCGAAGGTGACACAACTCTATGATCGAAGCTACACTTCTTAGAGCAAAGGTATGGATTATTCCTTCCTCCCGAGCTTCCAACAACTCTCCATTTCATTTCAGTTAATTTCATGGCATGAAAATCATATGGATGTGTTCGTCTCCTCAAGAAGAATCCATAGAGCATAAGAACACGAAAATCTGTTGAGAAATGAGAGAGTTCTTAGGGTTTTAGTGTGGACGGTCACGGGTGCACACCAGTCGTAGAGGATGACCAGGCGCCGTTCGATCTCGCGTGTATCGGTTGAACGGCTCAGATTGCGTCGGACCAGAGGAAGGAGCGGAGGAGCGGGACGTGAGGCTGCTGACTCAGATGGCAGCGTCAAATAGTAGCGCGCCGCGTGGTCTTTCGATCCGCCGTAGGTTGACGCGGCGCTGAGTTGGATAAGTAGATAAATAGGATTTTTTCTATTTATTTAAATACCCAAATTTTAGAAAATCCATATCTTTGTGTAGAAAAATCATAAAAATAAACTAAAAATACCCTCTTACTCAGTGAACAGAGGAGAATAATTTGGAAAAGAAATCAAGTTATTTTGATGAGTATTTTTTTAATTAATTATTTACTCATTTCAGTATTTTGATTCCCCATTTGCATAGACAATTCATCATGGCATGAGACCATAGGGCTTTTGAAGCATCTGATCTTGGGAACATTCCCTGAATTTTTCATGGTCAGAGGCCATCTCTATGAAAAGTTATGTATTGTTCAAGTTTATGTCACTCATTTTGGTATTTTAATTCCATTAATTACCATAATGCTTAGAAAACTCTAGGAAAATTTGGGGATGTTTCTTAGGACCAGAGGACCCTAGGATAAATATATTTTGAGTTAATTCATTAAGAATAACCCTAATTGGCCTAATTACTCAAAACTGAACTTTAATTAATTAGGGCTAACTATACATTAAAAGAACTTGAAAATAATTCTCCACTGATCTTTAGGATTAGAGGGACCTCACATAAAAGTTTGAAATCAATTGGAGATGTTTAACACCACTAAATGGATTAATTAAGTCACATAACCAAAATTAAACTTTAAAAATTCATAACTCCAAAAATACACTTTAAAAATTCACCAAATTGGTTTTGTGGGCTCTCTAATATTAGAGGAGTCTATAAAAATTAAAATTGGAATTTTCTAAAAATTTTCATTTTTAATCATATTTTTAATATTTAAATAATTAAAAAATAATAAAAATCATAAAAATGTCACATTTTGACTCCTAATCACTTAGAAACCAACTAAATATTTTTCCTAAGTCTCTAAGTTAAGATATTGAATTTTAAAGGCTCAAAACAATTTTTAATATTAAAAAAATGTATTTTCCAACCTTTTCACTAAATTAATTCCAATAAATCAAAGAAAAATTAGAAAATTATAAAACTTGTTTCTCTAGACTCCTTGAGGTCAGAGAGATTTAAGAAAAATATAAAACTTAATTTTCAACTTTTATTTTATTGTATAATTAATTAACACTCTAAAACTAAAAATAATTACAATAAATAAAATATAATATAAAAAATTACCAAAATTGGTTCAAGTGGTTCTCTGGTCAGTAGAAACATCTCCTAATTTTCTTAAGGACTTTAACCTTTTCTTGATCATGTTGTTGAATTTTCCTTGAAATCCCTTATTTTTCACTAAAAATAATTATATAAATAAATTAAATTCAGAAAAATCACATTCTCTCCTCTAATGTCTTAATTGACATGTGAGTGAGGTGACATAAAAACTTCAAGTTTATTTGAACTCAATTTAGTGAGTTATGAAATAAATAAGCCTAAAAGGGCATAAAGGTAATTAAAGAATTTAAACCCATTTATTAAAATTTTATGTTTAATTAAAATGGAGGGTAAAATATTTGATTTTATCTTTCTTGGATGATTGAAACTTTGGGAAATTAAAAGGGTAGGAACCCATTAATCACTTTTAATAAACCAAAAATGAAACTTTAATTATTTAAACAATTTAAATTTTGGAAGATTAACGAAAATTTGAATTATTAAAAATAGGGATATAAGTTGAGAGAATATTAATTCTTTAATAAAAAAATCCCTAAATAAATCACTTCAATAATATTTAACTCTCAATTAAGATTAAAATGATAATCCAAACTAAGTAAATTAAAAATAAAAAAAAAATAACCCTTAAATTAAAGGAAAGCTCAAAATATTAAGTGGTTTAACAATTAAATTAAATTAAATTAAAATTTAATTAAATTAAATTAAGTAAAAAATTAATTTAAAATTAAAATTAAATTAAATTAATATTTTAACAATTAAATTAAATTAATTTAAAATATTGAAATTAAATTAAATTAAATTAAGTTAAATTCAATTAAATTAAATTTAAATTATATTAAATTAACATTACTCAATAATAAAAGTAAAACAAATTTGAAATATTAAGGCAATTCATAATTAAAAATATAAAAAATCAAACTAATCAAGATTAACCTGAAATATCATAATTAACCTAAACCAAATCACTAAGATATATGAATAATCTAAGTGAATTTGAAACATCAATGATTAATTTAAAATATTAAGATCACTTAAAGTATAAAGATTTAAACCAAAAATAATTTGAACACTATTCCAAACTTAAAATTATTAATTAAAACCTCATAATTAAACTAAATCACTTTAAACCATTAACTCAAACTTCAAATTAAGAATGATTAAAATTCTCAACAAACCAACTCGCCCCTAAAGGCTTTAATTATTATAACTCTTAAATAGAGTATTAAGTGAGATGTCACTTCATTCATCGAGTAATCAAATGCCCAAGTTCACTGAGCAAGAGACAAAGCTTAACTAAACTCCTGGATGATTAATTCACCTGCGCAACTAAATTTACTTGGACTCGAAATAATTTCGGAAGTATTGAAAAGATGTTTAGGACTCGTCCTAAGCACTTTCTCAATATGATGAGAAGTTTTAGAAGAAAATTTGAATTTAATTGTTCTTTGATGAAGAAAATCATCCTTAAACAAAATACAAGAACCTAGACGTCATAAGAGATGACTAGCAATAGGATTAGGAATTTGGTAGACAACCTAAACCTTTCCCTTAGCTTTACCTAGGTACTTTTTTGAAATATTTAAATGTCTTAACATGTGTTTTAAGTGCAGCTTGGGATGACGGGAAGACCCTCCAAGTACGCATTTATTTTATTGCAATTTGCTTTATCGCAATTTACTTACATGCACTGCACTTTACTTTTTCTTGCATGTTAAACAAGATTGTTGCATGAAAAATAAAACCTTTAGGATAGCCACAAAACTGAAACCAAAACTAAATTAAAAGTCATCACAAGATAAAATTCACCACCACAACATTCCAAAATATAAAACAACTCAAAATTTAATCACAAACAGAACAACAAAACTACAATTGCAACTAAATTAAAACGTCTCGTTGAATGATCGGGAATACCTCGGATGATGTAACCCATGTGTTGCTAACGGGATTTCCTACGATCTAAATGAAAGTGTGAAACTCATTCAGTTGAGTTTAACAAATTCATCTGGACTAAGTGAATTCGATGAAAATAACGGTGTCGGGATGACGGAACCGTGGGATCTTAATCGGTTCTGTTTAAATAACTTTAAGATTTGTTTTAATTAAAATATTAAAATATTTGGACTTTAAGATTTCTAAACCAAAACACTTCTCTCATCTACTGATTTTCACCTCCTAAAACTAAACCAATGCAATAACAAGGAGCTTGGAGCATAGTGGGCAGCACGGCCATCATCGTCAGCAAAACTTGGATCGACATCAGTAAAACCATTCTTAGAATTAAACAACTAAACCATAAGATTTCAAGGTAGTTTGCCTAGTGCAACATAAATCCTCAATCTTTTGTTAGGCATTTGCATAATCATATTATGTAAATTAAGCCCTAACCGGTCTTAGGATTCTGAGGTAGTTGTTTGGTACGACATAAACCCTCACATCTTCCAGGCTATTTTTATGATCATGTCATACAATTATAAGTCCTAATTAATTAAAATTGGCAGGATTGAAACATTAAATAAATTCTCAAATTGAAACCAAACTATAGGATAGTTTGGGAAGTTGCCAAGATTCTTCTTGGATCCTCAGCTTCTCCTACTTCTCTTCCTTTGGACTCCTAAAAGAAATTGTTCCAAATTTGAGCTAATCCCTATTGAAATTTCCAAAATCTGATCCTTTGAAAACCTTAAACTTTGAAATTCTTGAGAGCAAAACTACTAATCATTATCGAGAGTTTTCCTAAGTGATTCCCGTCATTTAAGATGTAATTAACTATAAGGGCTTGCCCTTATAGGGAATTTTAAGAACCCAGGTAAAATAAACCCTGCTTAATTTATTTATATTAAGAAGGGGAACTTGTCGGCTTATAAAATTGGTTCGCAGACCAAACGGATATCACAAATCTTCTAGTTTATTTAATCGAGCCCCATCACCAAGTAGTGTGTCTATTCTTCGGGATAGATATACGGTTTGTGGTGCGGTGCTCGTTTATATAAACTATTTGGGATGTGAGATCAGTTTGATTTCATATCTTAAAATTTTCAAACTAAAAATTTATTTTCAAAATCAAATACTACTTTCTAAATTATATATATATTTAAATTAAATTTAAAATCTAAAAAATTCGCCGACAATTTCTGTAGGCGACCTCTTTTCAAAATACAAAACACAACCTAAAAATAAGCCGCACAAGGTGCCATATGAGAACTGGGAAAGAGTACTTCTACCTTGGAAGCCTATAGACACAGCTGATGCATGTAGTAACCAAGCAATTGGAGATATGAATGACATGAGCATCATTGAGGATCAACTATCTTAGAGGTCAACACCTATTTCTTCTTACTTTCCTGAAAGTTCACAGATTATCTTGAAGAAAATTAAAAAATGGAAGAAGGAAGTACAACACCTGATGAATGCAATCAACAATCCATCTGATTTCTTTGATCATCTGGATTGGATAATGAAGGAGCACTTTAATCATTCTGGATATCTTGAATGAAGTTTAACGCAATTGATGAGAAGGAAATGTTGGATTGAAGAGGATTCTACTGAAGAATTTTCGTTTCGTTCATTCTACAATCTGTTTGTTCATGCTCAATCAATTGGAGATCTTAGAATTGATGATAGTTTTGAGGAAGAATGAAGACTTACTTATTGTATTTCTGTATTTCTGTATTTGAACTTATTTCTTTACTTTGCTTTGCATTGTTTGGATGTTATATTTGGACATGCTTTCTTGTTTAGTTTTTAGCGTTATTATGTTGTGGTTGTGTGTGTTGCTGAATTTAAGATTATATGGCTTGAAAATGTGTAATGTTTAGTGTTGTGTGTATGTCTCTGACACTTGGATTTTATATATGAAAGTGATGTTTTGTGTTGTTTGTGTTAAGAAATATCATTTACCATGGCTTTAGGATGTTATTAAATGCTTAATTAGACTAATTAGACGTCGGAGCGGGCTTGAAAAGATCGAAATTGCAAAGAAAGTCAGAAGCCCGGTTCTTGAACTGGCGTTGAACGGCGCTGTCACCAGCACCGAACTGCGCCAAAAGAGAGAATTTGACCACTAGAGCAGAATAATGTGCCGAACGACGCTGCCGCTAGTGTCGGACAGCGCTCGACTGGAAAAAAGGCCTGAAATTCTAAATTTTCGCGATTTAACCCTGGGACCCGCCATTTTTGCCCAAACTATCATCTTCTACTTCTAGCTAAGGTCTATTTTCATACCTAGGGCTCACTAGCATTTGGATTTGAAGCGATTTCGTGGCCAGAAAAGTTCGAATTTCATCCTCTCTTGGTAAGTGCTACACTTTAAACTAAAATTTTTCGATTTTGACCGTAGAAGTCTCATACAAAAGGAAGATTTGAAATTTTAAAGTTTTTGTAGAAACTTTAGAGATTTTTCATGGATTTTGAGTTCTTATCTTTTTAAATTTACTTTGGAGTCCATTACATTGTAATTTGAAAATTGATTTGGATAAATTTGGTATTTTTAGACAAATAGCTTCAAGAATTTCAAAGGGGAAGAGAAAATTTGAGTATGATGAAAACAAATTTGTAAATTTCAAGGCTTAATCTTGCTTTAATACATTTCTTAGAAATAAGAAATGTATTCAAGAGAGAGCCTTTGAAAATCCTGGAGGTATGTTGGAAGAACTTATTACAAATCGACAATGGGAGATTTTCTGTTATTTCACTGCTGAAGTGATGCTTGATATTGTTAGAGAGTTTTATGCAAATTTGTATTATTCTGAGAGTGAATACATTCTTGTTAGAGGCCAAATGGTTGAATTCACCTCTGCCAGTATAAATGCATTTTATCAGTTAAGAGCACCATTTTCTTGTGAATACGAAAATTTTCCTATTACGAATGAAGCATTGGATATGATTGTCAACTTTTTGACTGATGAAAAAGGGGAGTGGAAGGTTAAAAAAGGCTAAATGTTAACTTTCCCCTTTCTACTTCGAATCCTGTGTCGAAAGCCTGACACTATTTTATTTCTATAAGACTATTATCTACCAACCATCACAGCAAGGTTACTGTTGATAAAACTGTTCTAAATTACTGTATTCAGAACATGAAAAATATGAATATTTGGTCTATTATTCATAAAAGTATTTTGACAAGTTCAAAAGGAGAGACTACAGGTGGACTAGGACACCCTAGCCTGATTCATGCCTTGTGCATTCAGTCAGGAGTAGTAATTAAAGATAATGATGAGGTGATCCATCCCCTGAAGCCCATTTGTAAATTGAATCTGAAAACATATGAAGCCCATGTAAGTTAGAAGTGGAGTAAGAAAGCTGATGAGCCTTCTTCTAGTCATGATAGACCATCTACATCTAGGGAGCCTACTCTACATGATGTTATGGATCAGTTGGAAAGGTTGAACACCAGATTAAAGGGACTAGAAGTTAGGAACAAGATAAATGATGATTATCAAGTGCGGTGAAGAGAACATGAGATAGCTTATCATGATGCACAAATGAGATTTTTCAGGGGAGACACTAACACTGTATTTCCTACTTACCCTGATGACCCACAATTTTATATTATGATATTTTTAATTTAATTGCAACGACGCCAAAAACTTGACCCCGCTATATTATATGTATAGAATTGTAATTATTTATGTTGTGGATGCTACGCAAGTATACGTATCGTATCAAGTAATACGAGGCTTTAGTGGAGTCCTGGTTATCGATCCCACAGGGAAAGAGAAAATTAAATAACAACTAATTTTAAAATAATAATAATAATAATTTTAAAATAGTATACAAAAATTTGGAATTCTAAATTTAAGCGCAATAAAGTAAACTAAGTATTTTAATTAGGTAACTTAACTAAGTAGAAAATTAATACGTATTGAAAGTGCAGAAATTAAACTAATTGCTAAATAAGTCTTAACTATTCGAAAAAGTATCTTTCCCTTGTTTAGAAATTTAAGTGATTGATGAATTTAAATAGATAATTTTAAGGTATTGTGACAAATAGGAGCATTCCTATTCTTTACCCTTTGGTCCAGGTGTAAAGAATATTGACTAATCCTATGTTTGATCATCGAATCCGCGCTAAAGTCGGGAGGATACCGATCGCCACTTCGTAGCTCCCACGTTCCCCTCGCCCGAGGGCTAACATCTACACTTCGCCTCTCGAACAATAGGACCGAATTGAATATTTTAGTCCGTCACACTAAAATGCTCAATTCTACGCCCAAGTGATATTATTTCCTATTTATTTGCACCTTCCTTTCAAGGCTTTTGAATTCCCGAATATCGGATGTAATTTTTACTATAGTTGTAAATCAACACATTTTAACAAATCAAATGGCCAGTTGAAAAGTAAATTAAGTTTTAAGTAAAAATTATCACAATTTATTAATATATAAAAGTATCTCTATTTTAATTTCATCAAGTCACTTAATTTCATAAACAGGGAGAAAGACTAAATAAACTACTCAGAATGCATGGGAACTAAACTAAGCATGGATTTCATTTAAAGTTAAAAACAATAAATACAAATAATTATCTTGATTTATCCTCGAACGGACTCCTCGTAGTTCCTTCGACTCTTCCTTCCAAGTACGACGACGACTCACTAATTACTCACTAATCTCACTAAAGACTCACTAATTGCACTAATTAAGATTCTAAAGACTACTTAGAACACACAAAGACACACAAAGACACACACAAGACACAAACTGCACACGAAAGACTGATTTTCGGCCTCTATATATAGAGGTGAGCAAAGGTCCAAGAGGTGTGTAAGCATCTCTTCAAAAGGTGTCCAGGTTCAATGTATCTGTGCCATTTGAACTAGCTCGCCGTCGGCGACGAACTACCTCGCTGTCGGCGAGGCTTCTAGAAGGTCTTCGAATCGCGCTATCTCGCTGTCGGCGGGCTCGGGCTCGCTGTCAGCGAGACAGTTATAAATCCTTCAGAAATGTCTCCTCGTAACCTCGCCGTCGGCGGGCTCGATCTAGCCGTCGGCGACTCAGCACAAATTGCATTATTTTCTTTCTTTTTGCTCCAAATCCGCTCCTTTTTATGATTTTTGCTTTTATCACCTAAATTCTTTATTCCTGCAACAAAATAAAGAAAATACCTTTCTTTAAAGTGCAATTTCATCAAAAATAGGTATGAATTTCTTAATAAATTTTTCAGTGATCACCTGAGTATACTTCATACTAGCCTGTAGAACCTGATGATGGTGGAGCTCCTGCAGAGGATGAAGATTGGTAGTTTGTGTATTTTTATTTTTCAGTGTGCTTTATATTTGTATATGTGATGTTTGTGATGTACCTGACACTCTCTTTGATGTTTGTTTTGTATTATTTGATGTATTTGTGATGTACCTGAGACTCTTTCTGATTAGTATCTGTGATGTAATGTGTATTTAGTTGAGATTGTAGCAAACTTTATGTTGATTTGTGATGTATGTGATGTTATAGTAGAGTTTTCATATGTTTAGTTTGCTAGTTTAATTTGTGATAGTAACAGTTAGATGTTAATGTTGTGTGTTAGTTTATGTTTCATATTTTTAAACTTCTTCTTTTATAAATTTCTAACCCATATTTGTGTATAGAAATGCTTCTATTTATTTCAGGCCCACTGCTCAACTTTATGGAGAAAAACCTTCTTAAACTCAAAGGAATGAAAAGCCCAACATATTTAGGTATGAGTTATATTTTTATATTTTTTCTTTCTTCCCATACAAATTGTATTAATATTAAAAAAATCTAAGTTTGGGGGAGGGAAATAATTAACTATTAATTGTTCTCATTTAAAAATATTTTCAAAATTATTAACATGATTTTCCTGGAATAGAACTTAATTTCATATAACTATATTTTGATTTTATTTAAGTATTTTGTAAAGTTGAATGAAAGTATTTGGTAATGAAAAGTAATTTTGTAGGATAAGATAAATAGTATAAGAGAATATGACTATAGTCAACTATTCAAAGTAAGAAAAACTGTATGTTTGAAGTATTAAGAATCTAAAAATTTTATTTGATAGGAAAGGATTGAGACTCCATGATGAATCATTAATAAGCTAAAGAAATGTCTATAAGGTAAATGAATTTGGTAAGTTTCAAATTTAGGGTGAGAAGGGAGAAGTTCAAAATCATTAAAGGTTATCCAGATACAGTAATCCTCACTTAAAAAGAAAAGAAAAGAAAAAAAGAAAAGAAAAGAAAAGAAAAGAAAAAGAAAAGAGAAGTGAGGAGAAGTTCTAGGAGATGCCTAATAAAAAATTGGCTTCACTTAGACCTACCTAAAGGGAAAAACTTAATTACTTTCATGAACTTATAGGTTTGGATTAGCATCCTTACAAGTAGTGTTCTCATAAACTTCTTTTCATGTAATCTTTTTAAGTGCCTTAATAAGACAATCTACAGTCATTTTTGAAATGAATAGAAGGCTAGAACTCTTAGGCTTCACTAATAGATAGCCTTACCCTTGCAGAATTTACTTGAATTATTCAGAGATCTTTATGAAAATTTTACTATTGTACTTATCTAAATCAAAATTATGGTATTTTAGAAAGAAAGTTCATTGCAGTGGATCATTATTTTATGTATTAACTAAAATTACTTGAGGACAAGTAAGAGTTAAATTTTAGGGATCTTGATCCAATAAAAATTTGATAGCTTTTTACTATTCATTTCATACCTGTTTTTGATGATATTGCACTTTAAAGGAAGGCATTTTTCATGATTTCATGCAGATACAATGATTTTAGGCCTTTAGAGCAAAAGGAAGCGAAAAGGAGCAAATTTGGAGCTAAAAGGGACAAAAGTGCATTTATTGAACTAGCGTCAAACGGGGTTGTTACCAGGGTTGGACAACACCATTTTATAGAGAGTTGCGACCATTTTGACGAAATAATGCGCCGAACGGCGCCCTATCCAGCGCCGAATCGCGCCCTTTCTCGATTTTGAACTAAATTCAATGTATTTGGCTGGATTTTAAAGGGTTGCTATAGGAAATTCTTGGGAATTCAGTTTTGGCCGAATTTAAACACTTTTGGAGCCAAGTTTAGAAGGGGGGAAGAAGAGAAGAGAAGAGTTTAGAGTTTAGAGTTTAGCGAGAATTTCTTTCTATTTTGTGTAGCAAATTAAGTTTTGTGTTTTCTCTTATAAGGAGTGTGAGAGGAGAGAGAAAGTGAGAGATTTCTTTTTCCTTACTATTCTAAAGAGAGAATTTTGTGTTGTTGTGAAGAATGAATAGGAGTCAAAGTAATTCCTAGAGATTCTCTTGGGGAAGAGTTTGAGATAAGTTGTATTTACTTTACTCTGTTTGTATGACGTTGTTTTTATATATAAAATCCATGTTCTGTCATCTTTTCCTTATGAGTCTTGAGTAGATTTCTTTGTCTTTCTACTTTTCATGTGATGTGTTGATGTTGTGATATGGAAATGATGTGCCGATTTATTATGGAGAATTTGTGATGACATTTTCTCTTAAAACTTAATTTAATTTTTTATCTGACCAATTGAATTTTTATAACTTGTTGGGAAACATATTTTCTAAAAGGATTACAAGTTCCACAACAAAAATGAAGGTCACATTCAATGTCCACGAATGAGAGACGTAGTTCATGAAGATTGAGTGTAAATAAATTGGGAAATATACTTTGATGGACGTAGAATTGGAGATTTCAGAGTGATAGGCTGAAATCCTCAATTTGGTCCTAATGTTTGGAAACTGAAGCGGGAGTTAACCTTCAGATGAAGGGAAGTGGGAGCTCTGGAGTGAGAGCCAGTATTCTCCCAGCCTAACCATGGATTCAGGGACTAAACTTAGGATTAGCCAATATTCTTTATACGCTGAAATATGGGTAAATAACATGAATGCTCCTATTTGACACAATACATTAGCACATCTGATCTATGTCATAATAATCATCACATTATGATAGGAAAGGAGGAAGACTCTTTCTTGTAACTGAACTTTGTTATAAATTTAGTATTGCATTAGTTTAACTTGCTAAAGTTTAGAACGTATTTTGGTAGAAATAGTAACTATAACTGTTGTCTTTATTTTAAGAATTAAACTTACTTGCAATTGTGCTGTGATTCGATAAGTGATTTCTGTGCTACGCCATAAAATTGAAGCCTCCCTGTGGGATCGATATGTCAGGACTCCACTAGAACCCTGTATTTCTTGAGTGATATGTATACTTGTGTTTAATTGTGTGACTCATTATAAAACTAAATCAATATACATCTAAATCTGAGTCCATTAATTTTGACAAAATTAAAAAAGTCGCACCAAGATTCACTGTTTGTTATATATGTATTTTATACAGTTAATGTTTATTTCTTTTCCTTCTTTATTTTATATTGATTGTTTGAGTTTTTACTCTGTTTGTAAGTAATTTTTTTTCCTTTACATTTCTTTTGTTTTTATTTTAGTGAGTTTTATGGATCTATGATGAGATGTTTGATATTATAGGTTCTTCTAGATGTCCTGTTAGTAGTTATTGGTTGGTGTCACATATGAAATCCTAATGAAAGCAACCGAGTTCTCTCTTCTTTTCGGTGTTACAGTCTTTAAGGTTCTTGTGGATGGCTTTTTTTGGTGATATATAAATGTGACATACACGAGCTTGATATTACGTGAGTTAACGACAACTAAGAACCTTTTTTAAGTTCTGTTGTCTTCTTGTAGTAAAAGATTCGTTGGTGGGTATGCTAAGTTCTTAGAGACCTCACACCTGCATAAAATTATAATTAATTACTTATTTTATCAATTTCTACTTGTGTCATGTCTAATGGGATGTCTTTTAACGCATTCATGAAAGATAAGCTCAAAAATTTATAGTACCTCCCGAGGATTGCAGTGCCACTATGAACTTCAGTGTTCCCTGCCAATCACATAGCAATAAGAGACAGTTCTACAGGTGCCAACGAAGAATCACAACGAACTGTGACTTTTTTCGTTGGAAGATGGGCTGAAAGGTTCCATGACCAGAGTGATCAGGCAAGGACTGTATCCCTGGAGGACTGCTTTAGCTCGTGACATACGCTGTCTGCATTTTAAAAATAATATTATCATAGTATTAGATATCATTTTAACAATTTTTTTGTTAATTCTTGTAATCATGATACTCACTGTTAGATGATGTGTATATCTTTTTTTTCCTGTTTTGCAGTGGATTTTTGCTTCTATAGTAGAAAACATATTAGTGTGACTGTTCTATTACAAACATCACTACAATAAATGGGCATAAATGATCATTTGTGCAGAAATAACTGCAACATAGCTGTTTTTAAACTGGAAAAAAATAAAATGGCAGCGAACTTCGTGAATCGAACTTACGTATAGCAGCTGCTGTCAACAACTTATTATTAAATCAAAACTACCCCAAACATACCCTAATTTGAACCAATTCGTTGGCTAGAAATTAAATACAGCAAGGCACAAATTTCGAGACGCATTCAAATTGTTCCAGCGTATTTCAAAGCTCGAAATAAAACCGTTTGGATAAGAGCATAACTAGATAATTACATACCACCAAATTCTTATGGATTTACGTATCCAACATCTTAGTTTTACATTTAAAGATGCGTGTAAGTATGCCAAAGCTAATTATTAAAAAAAGAATTCAAACTATGGCCAGATCTCAAAATATAATTAAAATATATTATATTTGAAATTATTTAATAGGTTTTAAATAAATATCCGTGACTATTTTGTATATTTGAATTTAAAAAAATGCTAGTGGGAGGAGCAACGACAGGCAAGGGTGAGTTAAAAATGCAATATTAATTATAATTAAAAATATAATATAATTAAAATATAATATGATTAAAAATTAATTTAAATCTAAATTATCTTTTTATATTATCAACTAATAATAATTTAAAAATCAAATAAAAAAATTATTCTAAACTTTTTTGACGCTTTATATAATTATAATTTAAAATTATTACAAGTTTCATGAGAAGTAGGGTGTAAACGAACGAAGCTAGTGTTAGTGTTTGAAATGTTCGAACACATTACTGTTCGTGTTTGGTTCGTTTAACAAACCAAAAGAAATAAAATTGTTTGTGTTCGTCTCGTTTGCTTATCGAACGAATCGAACACGAACTTCCTGGTGAACCGAGCACGAACTATTCGCGAACAACGAGTTTTTTTGACAGTTCTATCTTTGATAGCATACTTCCTCAAAATGAAGCAAATTGATCAGGTATTCCGTACACATCAGGTAATACATACTTCCTCAAAATGAAGCAAACCGAATAAGATTTTTAGGAATTTAGGGATTTATTTTAATATATAGTATAGTACATTAATTATAATATTATAATATTTATATTAATATAATTAATACTATATTATTATTATTATTATTATTAATTTATCATATATTATATTTTATAAAAATTTAATTATTTAAAATATGATAAATTTTTATAATATATAATTATTTTTAAAATATCTTAAAATTTTTATATATAATTATTTTAAATAATTTTATATTTCGAACGAACCGAACACGAACGAACACATCAATGTTCATGTTTGGTTCGTTTAACAAACCGAACGAAACAAATTATTCGTGTTCGTCTCGTTTGCTTATCGAACGAATTGAACACGAACTTCTTGTCGAACCGAACACGAACTGTTCACGAACAACGAGCTTTTTTGACAGCCCTAAGGGGAAGCCTATACTAATTAGAAAAAAATATTAATAAAAAATAAACAATAATATTAAAAAACCAATATACAATATAAACCTTCAACCAACCAATAATGGGGAACAACTTACAATGACCCGCTATTTTTCACAGGGAAGAAAATCTGATTGCTAAATTTAATTGATTTTATTTTATTTTTAAGTCACTATTTATCTAAACTTTATAAGCTTGGACTAAACTTGGCCAAAAGCTCATTTAAACCAAACTCACAGTTGAATTCAAAGCAAATTTGAACAACAACAATTTAAACTAACTAGTTAGAATAATATAAAAGAGAAATAAAAAAAATTACTACCTCTAAGTTTTAAAAATTAAGAATTTGTTTGATATCACTTTTGTTTCCTATTTCACTTGAAATAATTTTTATCTTTTTTATTTTTATTTAAAAAAAATTAATTATATTTAAAAATAATCAGAATATATAAAAATAAACATATATGATTTTATATTACATCAAGAACTAAATCCTCTTAATCAATTATTCATTAAACAAAAATGATCAGGCTTTTTTAACACTGAATTCTTATGTATTTGCATATCTAACACCTACATTTTGATTTTTCTTTTAAGCCACCCAAATTTCATAGCAAATCAAATATAGCACTATTTTCAACTTTAAAAAAAAATTGAAATAATTATTTTTATACTTATGTATGGTCACATATGTAAAAATTTGAAGTTTAGGTGTTAGATATATAAATACATCAAGTTTGATTGATATGTACTTAAATCTTCACAAACTTTACATAATATATATATTTTTAATTTATGGTCATAAAACTCTTTTTCAAAAATTTTTATGTGTGCATCCTGCGCACATTCTATTTTTTTTTTAAATGTTATTCAAATTAGCCACTTCTGTGCGGTGTATGACACAATGTCACTGTCACGTCTGTATCCAATATGTTTGACACTGCATGAATTCTTAATTAGAAGTGTTTGTTTCGTGACACGTCGTATGTGTCCTAAGAGAATGGTTGTACCATGTGTTGCCCGAAAGAGTTGTTGGATGCCAATTATCATTTTGTCAGAAAGGCTTGAGTAAGGGCACATGGAATACCAAATCTATGCATAATTTTGCAGGTAGGTTAAGCTTGTAGGCTCTCTCCGACTCTTTCTAGTATTGTATGAGGGTCATAGTAATTGCGAAGTAATTTGAAGACTCTTGGTTTGCTGAGATCCGTCATTGCAATTATTGTAGTTTTTGATAGGGTAAAATTATTACTGCACTTCAATTACAACTTAAATAGAGGAGGGTGGCTCCAAGATTGGGAAAACAATAATATAAACCTAACTCCCATAATAAAAAGAAACGAGAATAATGACATGCCGATTCTAGATGATACTAAAAATAGTAAATAATAAAAATATGATACGAAATATCCAACACCCACACTCAAGTTGGAGCATAGATATTTTTTCAAGCCCAACTTGCTTACATAAACCTCAAAATTAGGTTGGAACACAATCCATTTTGGTGAAGGTATCCACTATTTGTTGAGTTGTAGGAAAAAATAGCATATAAATATCTCCACAATCAATCTTCACTTTTATGTAGTGTGTCATTCTCAACATGCATTTTTTGATCATGTTATACAGAATTTTCTGCAATGCTTATGCAAACTTTATTGCCATAGTAACTTCATTGGCATGTTTATCAGCATCTATAACTCTTCAAGAATTCTTCTCAACCACAACATCTTACATGCTCCATTAAGCATAGCTCTATATTCAACCTCAGCGCTACTCCTTACAACCACATTCTTTTTCTTTACCTTTTTACTAGGTTTCCCCACATATAGGTGCAAATCAAAAAGTTAATCTCCTATCAATAATTGAGCCTGCCCAATCTACATCAGTGCATGTCTATGCTCTATTGTGTAGTCTTCTAAAAAGCAAGCATCTACCTAATCAACTTTTTAAATATCCAAATATTTTGTTAACTACTTCAAGTTGTTTCTCATAAGGAAAATGTATAAATTGACTTACCAAACACACAACCAAAATAATATACGTGTATGTGATAAGTATATCGATTTCACTACAAGTTTTGGATACCTAAACTGTATTTACTGAATCATCTTGCTACCCATCTCTTAGTTTGTGATTTGGATAAATATAAGCGTCTGCAGGTCTGCACCCATGCATCCCAGTTTCCTTGAGAAGATCAAGCACATACTTCCCATAAGAGACAACAATTTACTCCATCGATTGAACAATCACCACGTAAAAGAAATGCCATTGACATCTTAAGTCCTTGGTTTTAAAATAGATGATATATAATTTTTCAAACAATTCATCTCATATATATCAATTCGTGTGAGAATAATATCACACATACATAATTAGTACAGCTATTTTCTTATAATTTCAATGTGAAATGAATATCATATGATCTCCTTACCTTTGAATGTAACTTCAACCTTTAACAAATAGATATCAATTTTCCCTCCCAAATAGCTTGAGTAGTAGGAATGAATATATATGATTTTTCTACAAAAAAGTTCCATGGAATTGATAAGCCATGCCATTAATATATTTCTCGAACTAAATACCCAATTTTGCCTACACCGTTGATCATCGTTTTTACAGAGTGTGCCCACTAAAGATAGTTGTGTCAATTAAGTTTTATAACTGAGAAGTAAGATGAAAAATTCCAAAAAAATATTCAGCTTAAGAGTCCATTAAGGGAGCTGTCAAGTGTGGTATGATGGTTTTCAAATTAATGGAACATGTCAATGAGTTCAAATTTCTTTGAACTACCATCATTATTCATGATTCATATGACATCCTCAGTATTCAAAAAAATTTGACAAAAAATAGTTCAGAACTATTTTATGCTACAATCAAGAAAAATGTTAAACTTTTGAATGTCACGATCGGTTAAAACTCCATTATCTTGTGATCCCGATTATTGTTTTCAATCAAGAACAACATGATATTTCTATATGACATGATCTGTTCACTTCCCTGCACACATTTGTCTCCATAATCTCATTGTTGATCGATGCCTTCCCCTTGCGAGCGTTCCTTTGAGTGACTTGATGTGGTTGTTGCCTTCCTAACAAGCTTTAATTGAAGTGTATAGCAAGGGATCACAAAATAAATGTCGCATAAGAAGAAGGCGCCTATGTACCCATGATCTCTTTGTTGATTGATGGCTTCCTCTAGCGATCATTCCTTTGAGTGAGTTGATGTGGTTGTTGCCTTCCCAACAAGCTTTAATCGAACTATATAGCAAGGGGTCATAAAATAAATGTTGCAGAAGAAGAAGGCGCATATGCATTCAAAGCAGTTCGACGCAGATGCCATAAACGAAATTGAAGGAAGTAGGTGATGCAGAAGTGCCGTTCGTAGCAAAAGAAGTCTCGACAAAGCTAAATTGTGCTCGAGTAAATCGTCCATTGCAGGAAGAAAGCAATGATGTCCAGGAATGCATCGCAAAGGAGGACGACATTGAGGAAGCTGGAACGAGCCCGAGCAAAAAAAAAATGAATTCCAAGGCTAACATATTATGGTTCTGTTTATTGAGGTGGGAAAAATTATTATTCCACTTCAATTTCAAAAAAAGTTAATTTTAAGTTAAATAAAATAGGATGGTTCTCATAGTGGGAATACAATAATATCAACCAAAACTCTAATAATAAAAGAAGGAAACAAGAAAAAATGATATACCAATACTAGACAATACTAAAAATAGTAAATACTAATATTAAGGGATAGTATGTATCTAGTAGTTGTAACTTTACAAGCATTTGATCACCTGAAAATGGGCCATCTCAGCAACGTTTGTTTGCACATTGCTTCATATGGTATCCGGTAGTAAGGAGATGGAGTTTAAGTTCCTGCAGAGTTTGTTCTTTATCCCATGGTAGAGTATTAGTGACTTGTTGATACAGGCAGTATCGCAAAGCATTGACGATTCACACATGTTTATGTGTTGTAGCAGTAGATCCAGGAGTGAGCTGAATCCCAAAAGAAAAAGTTATCATTTACTATCGTCGGTCCTAGCTTAAATTGTTCAAATTCTCAGAATTCAATAAAGTTTATTAAAAAAAAACAAGTATATTCTAAAAAGTAAAAAAAGTAATTAAAGAAATTCAAGATTTGAGCAATCTTCCCCCTTAAATTGGTCTATTAGTGAATGGAATTCAAGAAATGATCAAAACCTAGAGTCAACTAGGAGTGATTCTTATTTATCCACTTCCGAAATTCTAAGAAGGATTGGTTGTCACAAGTTTAGTTCCCCAAATCCCCTGATCATCCCAGGAAAATAACAACTCCTTATTGATTGCATAAACTCATAAGCAATATTCCTATTCTAATGAGTTTATGTTGTTAACAATTTTCGTTATACTAATTATCCTTCTAGATCTTAGAGTTCACGAATGCTTTTAACTATTCAACTAGTTATACATAATTTAAATTAAGTTAAAGGTTAACACAACACAATTGAGAAAGTTCAAGTGCATATCATAAAGAAAACCTCAATTCATCCTATCAAATTTCTAATCCAAGAAATAAAAGAATTGTGCACTACCCATTGCAAAACTCAACAAAACAAACTTTGAATTATGAAAAGAAATCATATACAAAGTCTTTCACAAAAATTCAAGTAAAAATCGAAATTGAAGTGTACTTATCTCCATCCCTTTCAAAGCAAGAATGCTGAAATGAAAACAAGAAATGTTTAAACCCTTTAATCCTCTCAACACTCTCCTTGCACCTCTCAAAAACACTGTGCAAATGTTCCTTGGTCTTCTTCTTCAGCGTTCCACGCTAAAAAATGACAGAAAATACCCATTTTCATTTGTTTGCAGTGGTTTTATACTCTTTCCGGCGAAAAGAGACATCCCACCTACAGAAACCTTAATTCTATGTTAGGCGCCACTGACTGGTGCCAAAGCGCCACTGACTGGTGCCTAGTGCCTAGGCTCTGGGCATCACATCATGATTTAGGGCATCAAGTGCATAGACACCTAGGTTGTGGTGCCTAGGCCCCAGGGGTGTGGCGCCTACTCGCTGCAGTCGTGGTGCCTACTTTCCAGGCACTCTAATTTATGGATGAAATCAGTGAATACATAGACACCTAGGCACCCATGAGCAGTGCTTATGCGCCATTATCGCGGCGCCTAGTTTCCAGCCTCTTGGGTTTTGCTCAGAATAACCTGTTTTAGGCGGCAAGGAGCTGGTGGTCAGTCACCCACTTTTTAGCCTCCTAGCACCTACTTTCTAACCTCTTATCTCCTGCTTTCCAACTATTATATTTCCACATGATCAGGACATGTATTTGGTGCGTAGACACCGTAACACTACTTAGCTCCATTTTACAATATTATAAGCTTCGTCGATCTTCTTCCCTAAATCATGCAATCACAACACCAAAGCCTTCCAAATAACATAATATAGACATACAAAAAGGTAGAATAGGTGAGAAATGAGCACATTACATACACATGTCAAAATACCTCAAACTTAAAGGTTAATTGCCCTCACATAACTCTAAAGCTTAGAATTGATTCATTAATATTTCTTAGATTGTTGAGTAAGAGTTGGAACCCAAAATCAATCTAAACTTCAAGAATATGCATATATTAGTGAGCATGTCTCAGTCAAGTCAAACCTTCGATTTTTCATAAGTTATCATAATCTATATATTCATCATAAGACAATTGAAGCTTAACTAATATAAATGAATTTGACAATTATAAGAGTTCAGCCACCTATCAATTCAAGGTGATCTAATTTTTAATTTATAAACACAAACTTTAGCTTAAGTTGAAGTTGTTAGTGAATCATTAACTTTACGAAAATATATTAAAACCAATTTTTAAAGTAGAGCTACACCTCAAACTTCTCTCCAAAGTTCTTTCAATATTTTTATTTTCATTTTCATTTTGAGCCTTCCTTTGAATTTACTCTTTCTTCAATCCCTTTTTTTAGTTTTTATTCCTTTTGTTTTTTACTCATCACAGAAGATTGCAGTATCTAGATTACCTCTTAAATGATTTTGAATTTCAATATCTCTTCCATAAATTAAAGTTTCATTACATCTCTTTCACAATTCAATATTTTGTGACTTATAAATTGATAACCTTAAACTCTATTTAATAGAGACTAAACTTTTAAGAAATGTCGAAACATTTATAAGTAATTAACCTTACAACTAGATGACCTATAATTGACTACATAGATTTGACTTTCTTATGTCAAATAACAATAATTAAGTTCCACTTATTCAATTCAACTCTCTAGATAAATATGTTACCTATTTATATAATCATGAATGTTCAAATTGCCTCAACTTTAAACCAAAACCCACCACTAATAAGTATAAATTCAAAATCTTAAGTTTTTTTAACTACTATGAGGGTAAGTAAATCAACATTGCCCCAAACTTATCATACATTAACAACCTAGAATGAATCAAAACAAGAGGGAATATCACATGCATCAAGTGACGACGACACTCAACATGAATAGCTAAACACATGAATGAATAAAACATATGTGGAAATATAAACTCATGAATGATTAAAAAAATTCATGAATGACTAAAAAAAATAGCAACATCTTACATAACATATAAATGGAGACATAAAATAGAAACATAAAAATACAACCACATAATTTTTTAGCATCAATAATTACATCATTACTCAAGTGTTCCATAAAACAACTAATGGAACAACCACATAAAAAATTCCAAACTAGTATAAATAACACCCATAACCAGAAATATCATAGAACATCAGGAAGTAAAACGAACAACCGATTCAACAAAATCAGAACTATTCTTCTTCATCATCAAAACCTCCTCCATCAGTTTAAGGATGTCATTGTATAATACGTACGGTGGAGTAGGAAATGCAACCGGATTTGGACCTACAAGACATCGATTTCTATGATATATCTCTTGTTGTGCAACATGGTACTCATCTAAGTAATCAAATTGCATCTTGTTCCGCTGAGCATAGTGATGGTAGTGCTCCGCTAAATCATACATTTCTGATTGAATAATATAAGTGCCCACAACAAGAGTGTCAAGGTGCCTACTTGCTCGTATAATGATAAAGCTATCGTACTATAAACTCTTTTTTTTTTCTTTTTATTTGTGATATCACTAATGGGAGGAAACTGTTCCTCCCAACTCTTATATTCTACCCTACCCTTCAAACACAAAGCAAAAATAGTCGAAGGGTGCCTCAACCCTATGGCAGAACCACCTTTTAGCATGTTATGGATGGAATGGTTAATGATAATCTCCACATCAATAGTCTAATCCTCTTGGATCACCCACGTGTCATGTCACGTCAATCAATTGATTGAGGGTAGAAGTTTAGCTGATATGAAGTAGTGCCAAGCTCTTGACTCATCATTCAACACAATAACATGAAACTTAATCTTTATTTCCTCTCTCACTTTCCACTCACCCCTCCAATCAATCATATACTTAATGATTTCATCTAACTCCGGCCAGTAGGCTTGAAATTAGAGTAGAAATTGTTAGGCTGGTCAAGGACTGTATAAAGTACATCTATTTGCTTAGAGGAAACATCAACTTCTTTCCCCTAACATATACCAAGTCATTTAAAGATTCCTTCAAATTTGCAAAGAACACCCGAACTATGGGAATCATTACAACTAGTTTTATAGTAGAAATTTTTCTCTCATAAGAATAACTCCCTCAACTTTCCCTCCCAGTTGAGAAAACCCTCTCTCAGGAATGAACTTCCTGGATACAAGAAATTTGTAGTATCGTTCTTCCACTTTTGCCCTAACGAATTTCTTTCTATTAAAGGAAGTTCTCACCTTACTACATTTAGTTTTCGGTAACATGGATCAAGGTAAAAATAAAAAAGAACAAGAGATTTACAAGACCTACATTAAGATCTACCCAAAGTACCTAACTCACCCAAAAAAATCCCAACTTTCTGGGATAAATTATGAAATGAACGAACATAACTTGAAAAAAAGAGTTCGAGGAACTAAAGCTTATCCGAAGATCACCCGATCTGCCTCTCTTTCAAGTCTAATGAGAAAAAATGGAGATTTTAGGGCATTTGGGCATTCAACTAAAGGAGGATGTGAAGGGAGCAGGAGGGATCGAAGAAATGAGAACAAGGAAAAAGAATAACAATAAATTTAGATCTAGGCACCCAAATGCAGTGGCTAGGCGATACAACTAATTTGGCCCGTGAATAGACTAGTGCCTACGTGCTTTAAATGAAACCTAAGCTTTGGTAATGCCTAAGCACCCATGAGTGACACCTAAACACCACTCTCAGAATTTTCACCGAACATCATATTTAACACACAACAACATAGGAAATACATATCATGATAAAACTAACATAATACCTCGCAAATCAACTCATCAGTGCAATTTCACAAATAGAAACTCAACAAATACACAAATAAACTTGAGTTCCTCCAAAGAAGCACTTGGTTTAATGACATTAGCCTGATAATGCAAGATTTATCAACTAGGATGACACAAAATCAAAGGGAGATGATACTTAAGTCTCTGTCTGTTGACCTTACATACCTTATCACTTGTTTTGTTCTCAATATCAATAGCTACAAAAGGATAAGCCTATACTACACTAGATGGGCCCGACCAAATGGACTATAGTTTTATTCGAAATAAATTCAATTTAGAATTATATAATAAAACCTCCTGTCTAGGCTAGAGATTTTTCCTAAGTATCCGATCATGTCATCTTTTTATTTTTTTCTTATATATCTTGACATTTTCATAGACATCTTCTTTAATTTAATCAAATTCATTTAATTGAAGTAAACATTTTTCCGTCAAATCTTTTAAACTGCAATTGCACTCTTTTATAGCCCAAACAACTTTGTGTTCAAGTTCCACCAGTAAATGGCATACTTTTCCAAAGTTATGCCTATAAGGGGGCATTCCTATCAGATTTTTATATGCAGTCCTATAGACCTAAAGTGTCATCTAGTCTCAAAGGCTAATCATTCCTAATATGAGTAACAATTTTCTTAAGATTCTTTTAAATTATCTGTTAGACACTTCCACTACATCACTAGTCTAGGGTCGATATGCAATGGATATCCTATGTTTAATTTAATATTTTTCTACAAGAGTTCAATCTTCCAATTCCTAAAGTGGCTCCCCCATCACTTACTATCACCTTAGGTGTTTCAAATCTACAAATATATTATTCTTTAAAATTTTTGAAATGCTCTGACCCTCACAATTAGAGAGAGAAACAACCTCTATCCACTTTGAGACATAATCCACTACCACTTGAATATATAGGGGTGTTGGCTGGTCAGTGCTGTGAGGTTTATCTTGGCCTTTTCTGGGTGGAAGGGGCTTCCCGGGCTCCCTCATTTTCAAATTTTACTGTTATATTGCTCAGTTCTTGGTTCTGTTTTGGGCCTGCTCTTCTGTTTCTGCTGGTGGATGAGGTTCCTTATCTTACAGCTGTCTATTTTCCTTCTGGTAAATTAGTTCCTGGTACCTGGTTGGTGGTTGGGGGATTGGGGCTCTCTGCTGCAGGGGACCTCCCTTCCCATGGATCATCCAGTGGAGTTAGAAACTAATATTCAATGGGCTAAAGCTACTTTTGCTAGTGTTGTTGGCAATAGAAGAAATATTGAAACTAATCCTGAGAATACTTTCTTCCCCCAGCACCTTCATGATGCTGCTGCTGTTCGAATATCTTGCCCTTTTATTCACCCTATAGGCACAAAGGATGGGGAACCTGCTGTGTTCTTCACAGACCAGGAACTTCATCAACTGAATGATGAAGTCAGGCTAACTCTCATAGGAAAATTTGTTATGGGGCACCCAAGGATGGAGCTAGTAAGACAGTACTTTGCCTCACTTAATTTTGTGGGTACTTGGCAGCTGGGCTAATTGGATGGAAGGCATCTCTTGATACAACTGTCCACTGAGGAGGACTTTGCAAGATTGTTTGCTAAAAAGGCCATTATTATTGTTGGTTCAGAGATGAGACTGATTAAGTGGACACCTGATTTCAATCCTAAGAATGAACCACCTGTTGTTCCTATTTGGTTTAAATTCCCTGAGCTCCCCTATAGGTACTTTAACCAAAATGCCTCTTCAATATTGCTAAGGCTCTTGGTACTCCTTTGAGGGTAGATAACCCCACTATTAATAGAGCTAGACCTGCTGCTGCAAGCGTCTTGGTGGAAAGAGATGTAACCTTACCTGAAGTGAATAGACTTTGGGTGGGCTCTGATGAGGATGCAGCCTGACAGGAGGTTGTGATGGAGCAGAAACCTTACTACTGCAGCCACTGTAGAATGTTTGGACACACCTTAGACAGGTGTTTCAGGCTCCACCCACCCTCCAAGAGGGCTCAGTCTTCTGGGGTTTCTCACCCTCCCCCTGCTGTCAACAATCCTTCTAATAGCTTGCTGGGACCTGCTCCAGCTCCATTATCCAATTCTTCTTTTCCCCCTTCTTCCCCCAATCCAGTGCTCAATTCTTCAGCCCCCCTCCAGTCACCAACACCTATTTTAATCCCCGCTCTTCCTACTCCTCCTTCTCCCACCCATCCTTACTCCAATGACAGCTCTACTGAACCCCCTACTCCAGTGATCAATTCTTCATCCCCCCTCCAGTCACCAACATCTATTTTACCTAATCATGCTCCTGTTCCCACTCTTCCTACTCCTCCTTCTCCCACCCATCCTTATTCCAAAGACAACTCTACTGAACCCCCTACTCATATCTCACCTGAGCCTTCCTCACCCCCAATTTTTTCTCCCCCCATGTCTTTTCTCCTTTGGGTAGAGTGAGGGAAGATTGTAACCCAGTAACTATTTACACCCCCCCCCCCCTCCTCATCTGAGCTGCCTATTGAGGCTCATAAGGATCAATTGGTGGGAGGGGAGTGGCATGTCATTACCCCAAAAAAGAAAAGGAAAAACCAAAAAGATTTACTCCTGCTACATCCCACCCCATTCTCTGATGAGGCGGCAAATCTCCTGGCTGCTGCTCCACAGTCAGTCACCAGAGGAAGAACTAGATCCAAATCTCAATCATACATTCATCCACCCACCAAACATCCCAATGATTAAGTTTATTTGTTGGAATATTAGAGGGGTTGCGTGTCTCTTCAAGTAATTATTAACCTTAATAGAAAGAATAAATTTTGGTGCATAGTCTTACTTGGAACCTATGGTTCACAAGTACCCTGAAAAGATCATTAAAAAATTCTCTGGCTTCTCTCACTTCTCCAATATCGGTAATAAAATTTGGCTTTTATGCGAATCGAACTCTCCCGGTCTATGCTTCGGTGGATGATAGGCAATTCATTCATCTCTCATTCCAGCTCAATGGTCAGAATGGAGTTGCTTCATTTATTTATGCAGGCTGCTCCAAGTCTGATAGACAGGAATTATGGCTTAAGCTCCATTCTATTGGCAACAATCTAAATTTACCCTGGTTTGTGGGGGGTGATTTCAACCGCATTACCAACTCTGCTGAAAAGTTGGGAGGGAGATCTCCTAATCTTTCCAGTATGAACACCTTCAACAACAATATAACCCAGGCTGCTCTATTTGACCTTGGGTACAATGGACCTGATTATACATGGAAAAGGGGGAGTTTACGGGAGAGACTTGACAGGTTCCTGGTAAATGATTGTTGGCATTCCCATTTTCTCCTTACTTTTGTTACTCATCTACCTCTTGCAGGCTCTGATCATAGACCTTTACTACTTACTATAACTGCCCCATCCCATACCCCCCAGCTACATCCCTTCATATACCTCAATTTCTGGTCTTCCCAAGCCTCTTTTTTGGAGGTAGTGGCTTCTCTCTGGACTGATATACACCATCCTGACCCATGGATCCATCTATGTCTGCTTCATCAGAAAGTGGCCAAGGGCATCAGGAAATGGAATTGGGATACAGTTGGGAATGTTTATCTTGCTGTGGAGGCTGCTAAAAATAAAGTTGATAAGCTGGAAGAGCAGGTACTTGGAGATGACTCTCTGGAAGGAAATCTTTTTAAAGCTCAGGAGGATCTACTCAATGCTATCAATTGCAGGAACAACTATTAAAGCTGTTGTTAGTATCTTTAAGGAGGGGGATAGGAATACTAAATTCTTCCATGCTTACATTAAGTATAGGAGAAGATGTAATATAGTTCACACCATTAAGTCTGCTGATGGTACTCTTCTTAATGATAATATTACCATTGCTATGGATGTTGTGTCTTTCTACAGAACTCTTCTGAATCAACCCCAAGCGGAGAGAGCCCATCTGGATTGTTCTTTTTTTGAGGAGGTGCGGTTGTCAATTCCTTGTGTTGATCGATATTCCTACCGAGATGGAAATCGGAATGCTCTTTCTACCATCGACGGCTCCAAAACAGCGAGGACCCGATGGCTTCACTCGCCGATTTCTACAAAAAGACTTGGAACCTTATTAAAGGGGATGTCATCGGATCCATCCAATCATTCTTCATGGGCAAAAATCTTCCCGGCTATTTCAGCTCACTCCAACATTGTGTTGATCCCTAAATCTGCAGCTGCTAGCTCTTGGAATCATTATAGGCCCATCTGTCTCTCTTCAGTGATCAGCAAGCTTATAAGTAAAATCATGATTAATAGACTTCAGCCACACCTTGACAAGATTATCTCCCCTAACCAATCTGCCTTTGTCCAGGGACGATCTATAACTGATAATGTCTTACTTGCACAGGAAATGTTGCTGGATTTAGGCAAGGCTTGTAGGGGGGTAACCTTATCTATAAATTGGATATTAGCAAAGCATATGATACCATCAACTGGAATTTTCTGCTGAATGTCCTTTGGGTTTCTCTACTCAATTTTGTAATCTTATTAACAGATGGCTCCACTCAAATTGCCATTCCATTCTCCTGAATGGTCATTCTTGGGGTAACTTCAATGCCAGTAGAGGTCTTAAGCAGGGTGATCCTTTGTCCCCTACTCTATTTATTTTAGCTATGGACTATCTCTCTAGATTGCTTAATTCCCAACCTTATTCACAACACCACCACAGATATCATCACAGATCTAACTTACACACTTCCCATCTCATCTATGCCGATGATGTGATTATCTTTTCCAATGCCCATAAGAATACTGTTAAGAACACTATGAAATGTCTACAGCTTTTCCAATCCTCTTCTGGCATGAGTCTGAAACTTAAGAAATGCCATGTTATTTGTCCTAGCAAGTTGTCTCTTGGTCATAAAATCTGGATTAACGAGTACACTGGATTCTCTTTGCCCACTGGCCATCTAAACTACCTTGGGGTTCCCCTCCTTAAAGGTAGAGTCAAACAGACACAATTTGAACCCATCCTGCAGAAAATTCAATACCAACTTTCCAGCTGGTCTCATTCCTTTCTTTCCAGTGGAGGGAGGATCACCCTTCTCAAAAGTATACTTACAACCTTCCCATCATACATACTCCAGATGATCACTATGAATAAATCCACCCAACTACAGATGGAGAGAACTTTCAATCATTTTCTGTGGTCAGGGAAGAGGAAATAAATTCACTGGGCATCCTGGCAGAAGGTGGCTAAACCTGTTAGGGCAGGTGGCATTGGTTTCAAAAGTCTGAAACACATAACCCAGGTGAACCAGTGTAAGCTTTGGATTAAATTTAAATCTCGAACTCTTTGTGAGCTAAATTTTGAAAGGTAAATATTGCAAAGACATACATCCCTCTCTCGGTTACCGAGAAATCGGGGGATTCTAAGATTTGGGCTCGCATGCTCGTAGTCCGGACTCGGGCCGATTCCATGTTTACCTAGGAACCGGAATCGGCCATCCGTCTTTCCGGCTCGACAATTGGTGCCCCGATGATCGGTTACTACCAGCCTCTCAATGTTAATCGGGATCTACGCGTCGATTGTTGCCGATTCGCCGGATTAATGGTGATCGGTCACTCCCAAAACTCCACTCCTCGCTCCAAGCCCCCTCTGTGGAGCTTATTGCTTCCATTCCTCTCAACCCCAACAAACCTGACAGAATTATCTGGGCTGCTCACAAAAACCAAAGCTTATCTAAAGCTATATATTCTAAACTATTCAACTGGCAAACTTCATCTTAGGGTTTTGCTATCTGGAACAAGCACATCTTTCCATCTGTCTTTCTTCTGTTGGAAGCTACTCCACAATATTCTCCCTACTGATGACCTGCTCAAACTTAAAGGCTCGAGGGGACCTTCTCGTCGCGTACTCGTAGGAACAAGTGAGGAGACTTCCGGGCACTCGTTCTTCCAATGCCAATTTTCCCAACAGGTGTGGGCTAATTGTGTCAACTCTTTCAATATTAATCCAATTAACCTATCCTGGAATTGTTTCTGGGATTGCTGGGTGGATTGGCAAAAGGCTAAGTTGGGGCAAATTCCACTAATTATTTCTTGGTTTCTATGGAAGAGCAGAAATCTGTCAGCTTTTGAGGACACACCCTCTTGTGCAACTAAAGTGGCTAGAAATTGCTGATCAGATGAAAAGGCTTTCCCCACATCTGCTCCCTTCCTACTGCTGAGCAGAGGGTCCCTAATGCTATCACTTTAGTTACTTGGAAGTCCCCATCATATCCTTTCATCAAAGCCAATACTGATGGCGCTTCTCACCCTTTGGTGCTGGTGTGGGTGGTGTTTTCAGGAATCATTTGGGCAAGTGCCTCATCTTCTTCCAAATTCCTGTGGCTGATGTGGATGCATTAGAGGCAGAATTTATTGCTATGTATTGGGCTTTTAAAATTGCATCCTTCTTCCAGTGGACTTCTCTTATTGTTAAAGTAGATTCTTCTACTCTCATTAACTCCATTGAAGCTGATGGTTCCCTTCCTTGGCATCTCCAGCTGTGGTTGAATAAAATTATCCTACTTCAAGGAAAATGCAATCATTACTTCAGTTCATTTTCAGGGAAGGTAACAAACCAGCAAATTGGCTGGCTAGGAATGCCCTGTTTTCTGGTATCAGTGATATTTCAGCTTCCCCTCCTACCCCTCTTGCCTATTTGCTGGCCGGGGACCTGCTGGCAATCCCTTACCTCATAATCAACTCAAGCTTAGCTTGATGGGTTGGGGGACTTGTTATCTTCTCCTTCTGGTTACAAATAGGTTCATTCTACCCTATTATGTTTGGTGGAGGTTAGATATTCAGTGTTATGTCAAAGATTGCTCATCATCAGTTTCTTCTCAAGGAAGGTCTTATCAAACAACAATCTTTGGTCTTTTGATTTTGATTACTGTTTTCTTTAGGAGTCTGTATAGAGCTATTGGTATTGGATATTTGGGCTTTTTGGAAAGGAGTTGTTTTGAGTGGGGCTGATCCCTTTGGGACTTCTTGTAACTTATCTTTATTTAAACATGTAGGGAGCCTTCTGTAGCTCCTTTTTTTTAAATATATATATATATATATATATATATATATATATATATATATATATATATATATATATATATATATATATATATTCAAAAACTTGCCTAGCAGGCAAGGAATATATTAATGATCAAAAAGATACAGTTACATGATGTGTATATGAGGAAGAGATAATCTATCCCCATGTAACAAAAATGCTAGTGGAGGAGGGGGAACAAAACCTAATACAATGGACTCACAACTTGACCCTACAGAGGCTAACCAATGTGCAGGGCTCCTTGGGAGTATGTAAGAAACTTGTTGAAATTAAGGTGTACCAAGGAGCCATTCGGGTAATCCATCTGTTGATATGCCAAGGGGGTTGTTCCAGGCCTTCAAGTATTCTGATGCATGCTAGAGAATCTGACTCCACCAAAAGTTTTCCAAAGTTGCATTTATGTGCAATGAAATTGGATCAGAAGATAGCAATGAACTCAGCTTCCAAAGCATCAAGTGCCATAGTGGGAGAAGTAAAGTACAGACACAATGCCCCTGGTGATTTCTGAAGATGCAACAAAAGCTAGCAACTCCCTGATAAAAGCTACCATCAGTGTTGACTTTAAGCCAAGAGAAAGGTGGAGGGGTCCACTGAATAAGTGTAATGGCTATACTGGAGAGAGGGACAGAAGCAGGTTGCCATTGGTTGCAGAAATTAGGAACTTTTTGGTGCTGGACAAGCTAATAAAAATAAGAAATGCAATTTGTGGCCATAGTGTGTACCAAAGGTGGTTTAGCTTCATGTCTAGCTTGATTTATGCACATCCAAAGGAACCAAGCAACAGTACAAGGCACAAATGTTAAGTTCATTGCATGCCAGTTTTACCAACAGTTAAAGAAGGAATTCCAGCTCAATGTTAAAGTGTCTATTTTCAGCTTGGCCAGGATATTGACCCAAACATCCTGAGAGAAGGAGCAGCTAAAGAACAGGTGGCCCAAAGATTCAAAAGCATTATTGCATAAAGGACAACAGGAAGGACCTCTCAACACCTTTAATTTCAGGATATCATCTGTGGGGAGAAGCCCTTGCCAGAGTCTCCAACAGAAAAATGACATATAGGGGGGTTAACAATCTACCCCAAATAGCTTTGCCCCACATCACCTGTGGCCAGTGAAAGAATTTGTTGTATATGAGGTGGACAGTTTCTGAGATAAACCTTGTCTGGTAGAGATTTTGTCCTTCTGTCCAAGGGAGAAAACAGTGTGCTTTACAGAAAGGACTTGATCATGTGTCAAATGGTATCAAGCGACCAATAGTTCCACTCCTTCCCAAAACTCTTTGACTAGACTTCTGTAATTAGGATCAGGTTGAGAACACTGCAGTTTTTCTCCATTCCACACCCACTAGTCCAACCAGAAATTTATGGTTCCATCCCCCAGTTCCCAAATAAAAAGGTCTTCAGCTTGATCTCTAACCTTTATGAGATTATGCCAAAGCCTAGAGTCCCCCAGCCTGGGAGAAACAAGAGATAGATGTGTATTTATGCAGTATTTTCCTTTCATAAAGATAGCCCATAGATTGTCCTGGGCCCTAAATCTGATCCAGAGTATAAAAAGATTGATATGACTTAGGTGTTGAAAATTCCTTAATCCCAGCCCTCCAACATGGATAGGCTTACATACCTTATGCCAAGGTAGCCACTGATATTGCTTCTGCTGTCCAACCCATAAGAATTTGTTGAAGAGCCTTCCAAGAGTGAGTTGTGTACTCTTTTTCATAGTGAACATTTGAAGAGCATAGGAGGGAAGAGAAGTCAAAATGCTTCTCAATAATGTGACTCTTTCCCCATTGGACAAAAAAGAGTCGGTCCAACAAGTGAGTCGGTTCTCGATCTTATCAATAGCCACATTGAATTGAATATATATATATATATATATATATATATATATATATATATATATTCAAGTGGTAGTGGATTATATATAACCTAGTGAATATACAAAAGGTCCCATGAAATCTAAATCTCATACAAGAAAAATTCAACATCAAAAGTGAATTCAAAGACATTTCATCTCTCTTTGATATATGTGTTACCATCTGATATCTATCATAAATATTAATGTATTCATTAACGTCTCTAAAGAGAGTATGCCAATATAAAATGTGATTGAAGAATATTAGCAACAGTTCTATAAACTCTGAAATGCCCTCCATATTCAGAAGCATGACATATCCTAATCACTTTGTGGGTTTATTCTAAAGGGAGGAACTGATCCTTACACCTTCTATAAAGATATTGGTCCAATAATAAGATCTAACATCAGAGAGGAGTTTCTTCCTTTTATGGTATGTCAGATTCTAGGGTAAAATATCAATGATGATAAAGTTTATTATGTCTACATTCTTCTCTGAAATAGCCAAAAGCTTCTTGCCAGGGAAATTCTCATTAATTTCATCATGAAAATTAGTAGAACTTCTTCGATCACACAATATAAATGATTAACTATCTAATTTTTTGGTAATTTTCCCATCCACAACTTTAATATTGAACTCTTGTAACAAAAGGACCCAACGAATCAAACAAGACTGCTTTATTTTTGGATATCAAATCACAACGTGGTCAATAAAATTAGTGCACTTGGTATTAATTTGATAGGGCTTAATTTTATCAAAATCATATACTGTAGCAGGAAGCTCCTTTTTTGTGATAGTATAATTCACTTGAGCCTCGTTCAAGGTCTTACTGGCATAATATATAGCTAAAAAAATCTTATTATATTTGTTGCCCTAAGATCGCTCCTATAACATAGTCATTAACGTAACACATAAGCTCAAAAGCCTTCTCCCAATTAGGTGCAATAATAATGGGCAGAGTGACTAATTTCTCCTTTGAAGTCTCAAATGTAGTATGATAGTCCTTGTCAAAGTCAAATGTGGCATCTTTTTCTAAAAAATGACAAATTTGGTGATTTTAGAAAAGTCCCAAAATATAATGCCTATAGAACCCAACATGGCCTAAACGGCTCCTAACTCCCAACACAAAGGTGGGTGAGAAGTTTTTCTATAACATGAATTTTTCCGGGTTTACTTTCATACCCCTCACACTCTCATAAACTTGGTGTCCCATAAGAATTCCCTTAGTGACCATAAATAAATACTTCTAATTTAACACCAAATTTGTTTGCTCGCATCTTTGTAAAACCCTGACAAGACTTTTTAAGCAAGTGTAAAAGGTAGAGCTAAAAATAGAAAAATCATCTATAAACACATCAATCCTCTTCTCAATCATGTCACAAAAATGGACATCATGCAACGCTAAAAAGTGGCAAGCGCAATGCACTGTCTGAATGACATTCTTCTAAAAGTGAAAGCTCCATAAGAGCTTGTGAAAGTGGTCTTATCCTAATCCTTCGGAGTTATGAGAATTTTATGGTACTCGGAATATCCATCTAAGAAACAAAAAAATGGGTGATCGACTATTCTATCTAACATTTGGTCTGAGAAGGGGTAAATGATCTTCTCTAGTGGCAATGTTTAACAATTTATAATCAATACAAATATGCCACCCCGCGACATGTCTTGTAGGGATCAATTCATTTTGCTCGTTCTCCACAACGACACCCCTCCCTTTTTGTGTACATAATGGGTAGGATTAACCCATATACCATATGAAATGGGATGGATAATTTCTGCATCGAGCTAGTTCACCATCTCTTTCTTAACGACTTCTTTCATCAATGGGTTGAGTCTTCTTTGAGGGTCAATTTAGTATTTTTCCATAAGGATTCCATGCATGCATAATGAAGGACTGATCCTCTTCATATCTACTAAATTCCAATCAAAGAATCTCCTAAAGTCCTCAGAACTCGCATCAATTTCTCTTCTTACAACTTACTATGTTCCGAGAATATAATCACAGGTGAAGTGAATGACTCCCCTAAATAAACATGCTTCAAGTGTTTGGGCGGGACTTTCATTTCTAATTCAGAGGACTGATCGTTGGTTTAAGTTCGAATGAATTGGCTTCTACGACAGGGGTATTAATGATTAAAGGATTTCATCTATAGTAGAGGTTGCAAATTCTCTAAGAGGTTTAGGCATGTCATTGAGTCTGTGTGTATTGAGTTTCTCCTGTAATGTGTGTCATCTCTTCTAAGTCATTTTGAAGTCTTTTTAGTTTTCTAATTTTTTTCTATAATTCTTTCTCACTCATAGTCTTGGTTTCGAAGATCCAAAATTATGCATACACCAACTAGGTTAAGCTAGCTAAGCGACCCTAAACTAAGAAGAGTTCCACACAATACAAATTAAATCAAACTTCAATAGATAAAAGCACTAAATAACTTGAGCATGAAACAAGAAAACTAACATACAACAGGTGATGCAAAATTAAGAGTAAAAATATGTACGCAAGTTTAACAGTAATACAAGAATTATAGACAATATATTTTTAAATTTGTGTGTTTATGTATGAGAAACAAACACTAATGAAAAGAAATGACAGTGTAACATTACGATTTTCAAGTCTATACCCTAAAAGTTTGACTACAACTTTTCAAACATGAATTTCATCGTTGTTCTCCGGCAACGACGTCAAAAGCTTGATATGAACCTACTATGATAAAGCACTGGTGACTCACACAAGTATACATGTTATATAAGTAATATCCATAATAGAGTTTCGAGTATCGATCCCACAAGGAGTAAGCTGAATCCCTAAAGAAAATATTCTAGTTCACTATCACCAGTCCTAGTCTGTATTATTCAAATTCTCAAAGTTCAATAAAGTTTATATCCTAATTCATTTTAAAAGCAAATCTACAGTAGCAATCAAATAGAGTTTTTGAAGAGATTCAAGATTCGAGAGATTTTCTTCCTTGAATTGGTCTAGTGGTGAACATAATTGAGAAAATGATCAAAGTCCAATGTCGATCAAGAGTGAATTCTTTCTTAAACCCTTCCATAATTCTAAGAAAAATTAGGTATCACGGGCTTAGTTCCCTAAATCTCCTTATCAGCTCAGAAAAATAACATCTCTTTATTGATTGCAAAATTTCACAGGCAATATTCTTTATCCAATAAGTTTATGTAGTTTATCTTTTTTGGTCTACTAATTATCCTTTCAAATCTCAGAGTTCACGAATGATTTTAACTATTCCACTGGCCAGACATAGTAAATTAAATTTAAAGGTTTAGACAACACAATATAAATATGGAGGATTAGGTCGATTCTTTCACTTCTAGAGAAAAATACTAAAATCCAGTCACAACGAGAAGACTAAGAATTCGCCTCCCTAAATGCCTACAATCCTAATCAAATCAAAACACTCAGAAACTTAAATATTAACACACAATTACCAACAATCTATACCACAATAAATAGCAAACACAACACACTAAAAACAAATACAAACTTAGGTTGCCCCCCAAAAAGCTCTTAGTTTAAGTCATCATCAGTTCGAAAAATCCAGATATCTACTCAGGTTGACCCAACATCAAGACCTCATTTAATTAAGAAAGTTCAAGTGCAAATCATAAAAAAAACCTCAATTCTATCCTACCACATTTACAATCCAAGGAAGAAAGAAGAAAATTACCCACTGCTCATTGCAAAAATTAACAAAATAAGCTTTGAATTAAGTAAAAAAATCATACACAAAGACTTTCACATAAATTCAAGTAATAACTCAAACTGAATGTGCTCGTCTCCTTCCTTGTCATGGTAGGAATGCCAAAATGGAAACGAGCAACATTTACACCCTTTGATCCTCTCAACACTTTTTTTTCCTCCCGAAAATATTTTGCAAATATTCCTTGCCTTCAATGTTCCACACTAAAAAATTTCAGAAAAGAATTCTCTTCATTCGTTACTAATGTTTTTCTACTCCTCTTAGCAGACCTAACACGAAGAAAAATCAGTTCAGAGTGAAGAAAAAGTGGAGACCTCCAACACCCAAATTTGCCCAAGCGAAGAAGTGCTTCAAGTCACTTCTTTGGGTAAATTGCATCTAATTGCTCAAATAGGAGGGTGATTCCCTTCACTAGCAAGGAGCAGTTGAAGAAATGTACAACAATAAAGGAGGAACTGAATAAAGCGAGGATACACAAGAATACTAATTTCAAGCTGATTAGACAACAATGCTAGTGATCAAAGCTGAGCCAATGAGAAAGGCTTTAACATAATTAAAATTGGTTTTCCTAAAAGGTAACAAGTCCAAATAACTGATATAAGGAAAAAAAAAACAACCCTTATTGTAGGAGTTGCCGGATAACTTGATTGTTCATCTCCAAAGTGGTCATTGCCAAGAGAGATTCAATATGCTTTACACCTCATTGCAAGATTTTTTTCTACCAAATCAACTCACATAATGGGATGCAATCAACCAACTAAGGTTAGGTGTCCGATAATCAAGGAGTTTGGGATTGGAAAGGCATTTGGTTATTTGATTTGATTAAATGCTCATAATCAACACAAAAATGCCAAGTGCCATCTTTTCTTTGACAAAAGACTTTGTGATGACAATGGACTTGTGCTTGGGTGAATAAAGCTTTGAGTAAGAATTTCCTGAATCAATGCTTCAATTGCTGATTGTTGGAAATGAGGATATGGGTATAGTTTGATGTTAACGGGTGGTGTTCACGATTTAAGGCAGACTTTGTGAAGGTATGCTCGGGGTCATGGTAGTTCCGTAGGCTTTTGAAAAAGGAGTGAATGGGAGTTAATAAGGTTTTTTTATTATCAATGGTGGTTTGAAGTTGTTTTGAGTAGTGGTTGTAGACGTAGTAGTGATTGTAGCTAGCTAAAATAGTGAAGAAATAGCACCAAATTGCAGCAGTTTTCTGCATTGATAAAATTGAAATTGTTCCGATGGTGGAGTATGCATTCCATTAGTTCGACTGGGATATTTTTCCACTATAATTTCATAGGTAGTTTGTCGTAATTAGTAGTGACGTCGCCCAAATATTACAGCCACTATACTCCAAGAATGTCATGGGCACCTTCCATCAGCAATATGTAGAGTTCAGTTGTAATTAAATGGTTTTGATGATGGAACTGAACACTAACACATTGTTGATGGCAAAACAGCTTTTCACCATTTCCTACTAGCACATGGAATGGAGTTGTTTGAGCAATCGGTAGCTGTAGATGTTTAACCAAGCCATCTTGAAGTTATGGGTGGAGCCGCCATCAATGAGCATGTTATGATGCCATTAGTGCATACGGTGTTCGGAAGGTGTTGATTGCTGGGCAGGGTTCTTATTAGATTTATGAGGTTTCAGTTGGAGTAGTGATGCTGATTTCATTGGAACTGAGATCGAATCGTGTTGTTTCATCGTCAGTAATCATTAAGGCAAAAACCTCCTTTTACATAAATGACTGGAAGAACTTCTCCTCACAGTTATAGCATAAACTTTTTCCTTGACGAGCTAACATTTCCAGGGTTGACAGTCGGCAAACTGGAACTTGGGTTTTGGTAGGTAGTTGAGGTGGGTTGGGTTGTAATTGGTATGAAGTGGCCGTTGTTCTCGCTTGGCTGAGATGATGGATGGCCCAAAATGGAGTGATCGTCATTGAATTTAACTTCAATAATTTTTGCCATTTCAATTGCTTGATCCAGAGATGTAGGGCGATGAATACGTACTTCCTTATGGATTTGGGTTTGAAGGTCTAATTCAAAACAACTCCAAACAAAAACCTGAAAGTGATGGACGCCTTTCAGTATTTCTCTCCAGTTGCTCTCCAAACGAATTGCAAGAATTTACGAAGCAAGAAGATGTAGGTCGTGGGAGCCAAAATTCTAATGCCTGAACGAAACCGATAGACGCCAACCTGCAAAACTAGAAAACAGAGGGTATTGTGGCAATGTTCGAGCCTTTCCGAAACTCCAAGAGATAAGGAGAGGAGAGACAGAGGGGATGGAACAAGAGAATAGGAAAAAATTTGCAGCAGCTACCTCTCACCTATGCCATTTCTATAATTATATTTTCTATACAACCCAACAACCATTCCCAGGTAACCAATATGGCTAGGAAGCCTGCCCACTTGCTAAAACAAATCCTATGAAACTTGAAAGTGACAAGTGTATTCCTCGAGTAATATATAATACTAATTATAAGAATTTTGAGCAAGTTGGATGATGCAGTTTTTCTCACAATAAAGTTTTCATGGACTTTTCCTGCTCCTTGTTAGTCACATTCTCACTTCCATTATTGGTCTTAACAAAAACACAATAGGATCAACGAAAATATGATTTAAGATAAGGACAGAAAACATCGTCCTTCCAATTTCTTACACAGCAGGAAATTCCTTATATATAGGTAGAATATCCTCACCAAAGGTTAAAGAGAGAAAGCAAGGCCCAACAACCACAAGGAATTTTTAATATCCAAATGACATTAGCTCTCAAAATAAATAAAGTAGCAGACTTGATATAATTGCATAATAAATCCCCCAAAAAAAAAGAAAATGATAAAACAATAGAACATGGAAAAAAAGGGTTTGAGTATGCATAAAATTCCTAATAAAAGTAATCGATGACATAAAATAGGAACGAACTAGGATTTCGTTTTGTTTGTGACCATGGGACAATGCTGTGCGACAATGGATCGGCCTTAAGCTGCATCAATGAAAGAATGTTAGTAGAGTGAAAGCTATAAATTCAGTAATATCTAATTAGAAAATGTCTTGATACATGGTAAAGAAGAATGCCATACTCACCAAAATTAAGTTATATTATGCTTGGGAACTTCGGGTTTCGCTTAGCTCTGCACTTAACATGTGATGAAGAAGAATGTCAACAGCTCGGCTCCGTGTCTTTAAGCTACATCACAATAAAATAATATTTTTACGATTCTCTAGAGGTACTACAATCAAACCCTCTAAATAACATAATGGCAGGTTTATACCCAGTAAGCCGACGACGATCATTCCTGACCAAAGCATCCTGATACAAATTTTGTAAATATCATTACAATGGATGGGAAATGGAAAGCTTTAAATAAATACAAAGATACAAAAATGTTATTGCATTACAATTAATTAAAATATTGATGCAAGGTTACTTCTTTCCAAGTCCTCACACTTTGAAACAGAAAAAAGGACACAGCATATCTTATATATATATATATATATATATATATATATATATATATATATATATATATATATATATGAATAAAAGTTACGATGACGGCGCCCGCTCTGCTAGGGTTTTTTTTTCCTCCGAGGCGATTCTATGGCGACTCGCGTAGTTTCTTCCATTCTTTTCCATCCTCTTCTCCTCTCAGGTCTTCGACAATCGCTTCGGATCAATCCTATGTAAAAGCCATCGTCAGTGACAAATCCAATGGTGCTCCTAAAACATGTATGCTCCCGCAGTCCTTTCATGACGCCTTAGCTCTCGGAGTCGATTCCGGTTTCCTTAAGAAAGCGATCCGTAAAAACAGGAAACAAGCTATTTTCATCTCTAACGCTGAATGTTTTACCCAAACTTCCTCCTGTCGCCTTGCCCTGGTTGGTAAATTTCTATACGGCCTACATAAACTTGATATTATTTGAAAAGAATTTGAGTTAATGCATTTGAAGGGGTAGTGGAACATCAGAAAACTAGATAGAAGACATATACTCATTCAATTATCTAACGACAGGGACTATACTTGTTTGTTTGCTAGGAGGTTGCTCAAGATTGATAACTGTGCGATGAAG
Source organism: Papilionanthe hookeriana x Papilionanthe teres (assembly GCA_022702705.1). Lineage (NCBI taxonomy): Eukaryota > Viridiplantae > Streptophyta > Magnoliopsida > Asparagales > Orchidaceae > Papilionanthe > Papilionanthe hookeriana x Papilionanthe teres. The sequence goes on along the minus strand of CM040431.1, from coordinate 7,625,462 downwards.
GTTCTAAAATGGACAGTGGATTTCGACACCCTCACTGAACACCCTACCTTCCAGTCTGGCTGCACTTCTCAAGTCTGAAATTCCACCTCTTTAATCATGAGTTGCTCTACTCTATAGCCACGGTTTACGGTAAGCCTCTCAAAACAGACATCCCTACCTTTAATCTCAGCCGACCATCTGAAGCTAGGGTATTGTTTGAACGTGGTATCACTTTACCTTCTCCGAAGGATATTTGGATAGGTTCGCATCATCAGGGATACTAGCAAAGGGTAGAACTTGAACAATACCCTCTTTATTTCTCTCATTGCCACATGTTTGGGCACTACAACTCTCTCTATCATCATTGACACCTTCACTTACAATCTCACATTACCAGTGCACTTCCCACTGCTCCCCCACCCCCTGCTTCGGTTCACTCAAACCCCTTAACCACTCCCGAGCTTAATACATTGAATACTGAAAATTTGGAAGGAATCCCTCCTGCTCTCGCTCACACAAAACCCACTTCTACTGATACCATCACAATACCGACTCATCATGTTAATGCTGGTAATCTAGAAGGAAGTCTAGAAGGGCACTTGTTTCCTCTAACCTGAATGATGTAAACTCTGTAGGGGCTACAATTGTGTCACCTGTAGACAATTTAACGTATCAACATATTGGCTCCCTTGGCCCTGATGTTCATCACCTTTTAGAGGATGCAGCTGGTATGAATGATAATATGACTCATATCACTTTTGTTGTTCATTCACATGTAAAATTGAAAGAGACAACTGCAAATTTAAAAAATGAATGGAGCATTCGGAAAACATACAAAAAAGGAGGAAAAAATGAATTATTGCATTCTAGCGATAGAAACATCACTCATATTACTGGTGGCAACTATCACAACCTAAGTACAACTAGGAGGGGTGAGCTACTTCAAGATGTTTAATATTATGGTTTGGAATATTAGGGGAGTAACGGACCCTTACTTCCTTAATAGACTCAAACATTTATGTAGGGTTCATAAGCTCTTCATTTTTGCTATTCTCGAACCTCTTGTCTCCGTAAATAGAGATAAAATTTTGAGGAAATTTAGACATTATAATCATTACTGCAATATCAACAATAAGATTTGGGATTTTTAGAAACCTAAAATCAGTTTATCTATTGTTGAAGACGATGATCAATTTGTTCATTGTTCCTTCAAAATGGAGGACTTTCATAGTTGGGCTACTTTTGTAGACGCTGACTGTTTCATTCGTGATAAACTCTAATTACGGTCATAATTAGCCCTTATGGGTGATACTTTATCTGATAATATGCTCGTTGGAGGGGATTTCAATATGGTGAAAATGTGATATGCCTCTTATTAAAAAATTTTGTGGCAAGCTTACTGATGTAGACCTACATGACTTGGGCTACTCTGGTACCCCTTACACTTGGATGAGAAGTCTCATATTCCAAAGACTTGAAAGATTCTTTAGTAACAGGTTTTTACTAAATTATTACACAGTTTCTAATGAGCAACATTTAAATCACGCTCTCTAATCATAATCCAATTCTATTAATTTTGGCCTTCCTTAAAACCCCCAAATATAATTCAAATTTCTAAATATTTAGACTTCTAATGACAATTTTCTTTGTCTCATTCAACAGGCCTGAACTTTCGATGGGCAGGCAGCCCGTTGCTTCTCAGCTTATGGAGTGAAATTGTAAAGTTTTTGGCAATGTACATCACAATGTTTTGGAGGCGCAAGTGACGGTGGACTCTTTGGAATCTCAAGTTTTTAATAACTTTCCTTTTTGCAGATGAATTAACTTCTACTCACAAGGCGCTTCTTGAGGCTATCAATGTCGGGGAGAATTTTCTTCAGCACAAAGCTAATAATATTTATTTCAAGGATGAGGATAGGAACACCAAGTACTTTCATGCTATAATTAAACATAAAAGGAATATAAATGCAATCCTTAAGATAAAATCCACAAATGGTTGTTGGATCATTGAGCAAATTGACATTGGTAATAGTGCTATTCATTATTACACTGATTTATTTGATTCTACACTGAAGGTTCCCCCTATTGGTCCTACTCAATTCGATGGGAAAAAAGATTATATCTCAAAGCTCTCACTTTGCCATCCTCCCTCTAAGGAAGAAATTTTCAAATCCTTCCAAGACATCAATAAAAACAAAGCTGTCGGCCTTGATGGCTTCATTTCTGAGTTTTATGCTAATACATAAAGGTGAACCAAAAAATTGTTGGGAGCATTTTAAGCCAATTTGCATAACCTCTGTGATTTCTAAAGTCATTAGCAAAATTCTTGTCGGCAGACTGCGACCCCACTTATCTACTTTTATCTCACCCCGACAATCTGCATTTATAAAAGGTAGAGATATTACAGTAATATCTTGCTTGCTAAAGAACTCAATTAAGGATTTGGATAAGAAATACAGAGGTAGCAATTTGGTAGTGAAACTAGATACTAAGAATGCTTTTGATACTATAAGCTGAGATTTTATTTTAAATGTTGTATTTGCGAAGGGTTTTCACAGGCAATTTTGTTTGATTATCAAAAGATAGCTTGAAAATAATTTTTATAGTGTGTTGGTGAATGGAGTTTCTCATGTTTTTTTCTTAGCTAAAAGAGGCATCAAACAAGGAGACCCTTTGTCCACCAGAATTTTCATTATTTCTTTTGGTTATCTCTCACGATTATTTGAAAAACAACAGCTAGTTTTACCATATACACAATTTTCTCGCAAATCCAAGATTATGGTAAATCATTTATCTTATGCAGATGATGTTGTCTTATTCTCTAATGCGGACAAGAACTCCATTAAAAAGTTGATAGACACTTTAAGCACATTCCAAAATATTTCGGGCTTCACTTTCAACTAATCTAAATGTGAGCTGTTCTTACGAAAAACTGTGAAGCAAAGCATTATCAACTGGGGTGTCAACTATACAGGCTATACTTCTTCTCTTCCTATCAAATACTTAGGTGTTAATATTTTAAGAGGTAGGAGGAAACAAATCTAAATGAAGAATTAATGCCCGAATTCGTGATTGAAGGAATATTTTTCTATCTAATGGGGGAAGGCTAACTCTCCTTGCTAGTGTTTTACAGAGTATTCTTCTTTATACATTACACGTGCTAAACTTAAAGAAAAACACACAAATCACTTTGGAGATTTCATAAATACTTATGGGCGAGAAAAAATACCAGAAAAATCTAGTCTGCTTGGCATAAATTGTGCAAATCTAAGAACTCTGGTGGACTAGGGTTTAAAAGCCTAAATTCTATTGCTGATATCAACAAGTTTAAACTTTGGTACAAATTTAGAGAAGGAAACTCTCTTTGGGCTTAATTTTTATTTCATAAATATTGTTCTATTGATTACCCTTCTATTTTCCAGTGGAGGTCCGTTGATTCTAAAATCTGAAAGGCAATTCTAAAGGCTAGAAGTGAGGCTAATAAGTAATTTTTTTTTTTTGGAAATTGGTGATGGAAGTATTTCTTTTTGGCATGATAATTGGGGAGCTGATTTTTTTGGGCAATTATCCCCCTTCTCCTCTTCATCCCCATTTCTCTGTTTCTGATCTCTATCTGGAAAGGCGTTGGAATGTGCATTTATTGAGAGATTTGTTAGGGGAATTCACCCCCCAAATTTCTATGATAACTTCCGGCAACAACACTAAAGATAAGCCTCATTAAAAATTGGGTTGTAATGTTTCCATCTTTAAAATGCTTTATAACTCATTGCATCATTTTGATAATTGGAAATATGGAATCGATATATGGAATAAATGCCTCTCTTCTATCTCTATATTCTTATGGAGAAAATTTTTAAACTTATTGCCTTTGGATGATATCTTGAACTAAAGGGCTTGAGGTTAGCCTCACAATACTTTCTATGTAAATGTTCTAAAGAAAGTGTTATACATCTTTGTTTTTCATGTCCCTTTGCTCGGGAAATTTGGCAAAGCTTGAGAAGGATTTTTACTTTGAAAAATGTTATATGAAATTCTATGGAGGATTATTTGCTTACTTGGCAGCCTAGCACGAATTTAGAGATTAAAATGTGTTTCTTTCCTTATACAGTTTTGTGGTTTATATGGTGTGCTAGAAATAATGCCAAGCCTGAGCACTCTCTCCCTTCCCCTATCTTTACTATATCACATATCCTTGCTTACTATGCTAAGGCATCTAAGCATCTACAGTTGATGTCGGGATCTTTGTCTAAGGAGGGCTGGAGGCCAACATTAATTTATTCGCATCCCCCTCCCCTTGGCTAGATCAAAATAAATGTAGATGGGAGTTGGAAAGTTAACTCTGTCGGTGTTGTGGCCGTATTCAGAAATCATTTGGGTCAATATCTTTTCTTTTTCACTTCTCTGGTGTGGGCACTTACTCCCACTGAAGCCAAGGGTTGGGCGGTTTTCCTAGCTTTACTAACTACTGTTATTTTCCATTGGTTTTTATTTAATATTGAAACCGATTCTTCTGATTTTTTTTATTTCATTTCCAGAAAAAAAGGCCGTCTAGAACTTATTTTTATGCTTAAATAGGATTTGGCAATATATTGATTCACATGATTTTCAGGTTAGAAGGATATTTATACATAGAGAGGGTAATGCACCAGCTGATTGGCTGGCTAAACGTGGATATATTGGGGCATCTACTGGTTTGGTACCTCCCAGAGAGCTTCAAATACTTTTAAAGAGAGATAGTTTAGATCTTCCTTACATAAGATGACTGTCATATAACGCTCTTTGTTTTGTTTTTATAGTTTCCGTATGGCCTGGTTTTCATCTTAGTTTGGAGAGATTTTTTGCACTCAACTCTGATCCGGTCGCTGCTCTCCCATTTCTCCTATAGGCTCCCTTATGGCTGTTCTGCCTTCTTTTCTTGTGTTCTGTTTTCAGATATAATCAACTACTTTGATTTGTTTTTTTTTTACCTTGTTTCTATTTTTCCACGATCTTTTTAATTTATCTTTTGGAGTTTCTTGGGTGAGTTGTATACCAGAAGGAGGATCCTTCTTTTTTGGATTCCTCTTTTCCCACTCTTCTGAACCTCACTTCTTTATTTTATAATATTGTCTATGAGCTTTTCTAATATCTATATATATTTATTTATGAAAAAGCCAAATGGCTAATATATTAAAGAAAGAAAGATACAAATAACTTGTATGAGAGGGCCCAAAACAGGCACCTTACCCACACGGTATACAACACACACAAGGTCCCAAAAAGAAAGATACATGTATACCCAAAAACCAAGTCTGCCAAATACACAGAAAATAGCGTAACTAGAAAATGACCCAATTTAGTACTGCCTCTGCCTTTAGTTTTAGAAAGGGAGCCAGCTATCTGATTATTAAGTTTGTTGTCATTGCCTGAAGTAACCAATGTATCATCCTTAAATTTCTGAGTTCTAGACTTTCATTCTGCTTCTTCCTCCTGGATGTGTAAACCTGTCATTCTTCATCTGAGGACTAGCTCATCTGATCAGTATATTGATCGAAAGATTGTTGGGCATGTACAACATGAGCCCCTTGCGCCTGAGTAGCGGTAACAACTTGCTTGATATGATGAGGTAGTAGAGCTGCAGTAGGAGTGTCAACCATTGCAACAATGATAGGTTCTGGGTTATTTGAATGATGAAATGTCGCTACCAGAAAAAGGGCTTTGAATATGAGGAGCTGCAAAGCCCTCCTAATTATCAAACCGAACATTGTCCTTTGCAAGTAAAGTTCCTTCAGCATTGTTTTCACAAAGGTTTGAAGCTGCAGGTTGCCCAACTGAACCATCTGGCAACACGACTATCACAGAAACAGAGAGAGTATTATGAAGGGGGGAGCTCCGGTAGTGGGAGGGAGAGCAAATGGTGTTTCTACCAATGTTCCAGCAGCTAGTGGATTTCACTCAAGGATGAAGGACAAGTGGGAGGTGGGGCAGAGGGCCAAGTAACATTTTTACTCTGAGGTTTTAAATGAGGGTGCATTTGATTACATTGAGAATGAAAGTATCCAAATATACAACAGTGGGTGCAGTAAAGTGGGAACTGTTCAAGCTCCACCCGCTACAAAAAAGTTTGGTGTTGTGATCCAATCCAAATCTCCCCCGAAAAAGGTAAAGTAATGTCTCATTCAATCAAAACTCTTACTTCAGAAGGACAACTCAGATTCACCATAGGAATATCAATTTTGAGGGGTATACCATAACTCATAGCTAAGGAGTAGAGGAGCTCGTGATTGAAGAGATGGAACTTCAGATCCGGGAAGCGCAGCCATACAGGAATGGTAGGAGGTTCAGTGAGAGGATCAAAATCCATTGTCCACTTTAATACTTTCATCATACGATTATCTATTTGAATGAGTCTTCTCACAGATAAATGAACATAGTCTTCATCATCTGATAATTGAATAAGAATGTCTGTCATTCAGTTTACCAATCTTTTATTCCCCTTTTAAACGCAATGCTCAAAATCTTTTCAAATTATCTCGAGTTTAAGGTTTCAATAGAGGAACTTACCAACTAAAACCAGCCGGCAGGATGAAGCTAAGGTAGAGATCTCAGCCTCTTAGAGAAAGATTGTAGGCTTATCATTTTTACGGGATGCTCTTTGAGAAATCCGGTGTCAACATTTGATGCTAAAGTGTCGTGGTAGCGCTGCAGGGAAATACAAGAAATTGTGGCACAAGTAGGATTGTCGTCGACAAGGGCAGTGGCTAGGAACGGAGCCTCCAAGGCCATCTCCACCAGGCAAAATGATCACAGCTAGAGTCTGCAGTGGCGTACGACCACTTATCATGGCGAGCCGCGTCAATCTGCGCCACTAGGAAGTAGAGGACGTGGGAGGACTGCAAACGACGTAGCCAAACCTCGTATTAGAAAGACGATGTCGCGTTAAGCTGCGATCCGAGGAAGGAAGATGACGTCATGCGAGTTGTCTGCAAACGCCGATGCAGCAATCATAATAGAGAAGGCTGGGTGTGCAAAGTCGTTCGTCGTCAAGTACGACCAAGCCGACGAAGTGAAAAAGGAAAGTAATCAACGCAGAGAATCGCCATCAAACGAAACCCTAGCAAAGATGCCTACCGACAACGCCATTATGGCTTTTGTAATATATATATATATACATATATATATATATATATATATATATATATATATATATATATATATATATGTACACACACATATATATATATATATATATATTTTTGGGTAAAGGAGTGGCTCATTGCTCTCTACGTATTAATATAAAATAGGAGCTACAAAAGAGGGAGGGAGAGGGGATCCCCATCTAAAACTAAAAGAAAATACTTAATAGCTCCTAGGGATTCCTCTCTCCACATTACAACTCCATACAAAAAGGTAAAATAAATGAACAAGTATGGAAACCCAAAAATACACGTATACCAGTATGTATGTATGTATATATACATATATATATTATGTTGGTTAAGCAATTACTATTCTAAAATGAGGTGCCTCAAACAGGTTAGCCTCCAAAAGAAGTAAACGCGCGGGGGGGGGGGGGGGGGGACAAGAACCTCCTAAGAGACAAGACCTTTTCTAGCAAGCCAGTTGGCAAGTCTATTACCTTATCTAAATATGAAAGAAAAGGTAATAGGTTGGTTGAGCTTCAGAGAGTTGATTTTCTGGACCCATTGGGAGTGATGCCAAGGAGGGGGAAGATCTTCATTCAGATATTTGAGCATCATAGTTGAGTCTCCCTCCACCAAAAGATGTCTCCAGTTGTTTAGAGAAGCAAGGTGAATGGCCTAGTAGACAGCCATCAATTCAGCTTCCAAGGGGTCAACTACCACTGTAGGAGCATGGAAAAAGCATAGGCAGTGTCCCTTATGGTCTCTAAATACACCCCCAAAGCCTGCCCCCAAATCCGAGAATCCACCATCTGTGTTGACTTTAACATAGGGGTTTGGAGGAGCCTTCCAAAATATCTTTAAAAATCTAGTCTTCATAGCTAAATCTAGGTGGGTGTCTTACAATATACTGGGAAAGTTTTTATATTTGATGAGTTTAGATAAAAAGGAGTGGCAGTGACTAACAATAATACCCACAGAGCTGGGTTTTCCATCAAATTTGACACTGTTCCTGTGCATCCACAGAAACCAGGATACAATAAAAGGAAAAACACCAATTTTAGCATTTAGCCAGGATAGTCAGCAGGTCATCAGGTCCTGCCAATCTAATTGAATTTAGTTGATAGCCAACACTTTAACAGCTGCTGTCCAAACCTCCTGAGAAAAGTTGCATTTGAAAAAAATCTGCTGGATTGATTCTTCCTTCTGGCCACACAGATAGAATTTGGAAGGTCCCCTTAATCCTTTCAGTTTCAAGATGTCATTAGTGGGAAGGCACCTATGGAAAATTCTCCAGTTAAAAGACATGGATGGAGTAATAAACTTGTTCCATAATAATTCCCCTCATTTGTATTTGGTTAGGCTTTGCATTTTACCATTTTGCCAAACAATTCTGTCAGGTTTTGATCTGTCAAAAGGTAGCTTTGCCACTTGAGCCACAGATGATTCCTGTAGTAAGGTACTAAGAAATGGAACAGACCAGCTGTCCCCAGTCCAGCATGCAGCAACTTTAAATGGAGTGCTAGAAGCAGTAACGGTAGCAACATATCTTCTAGGCAACAATGATCTTGCCAGAAGAGAATGTCCCCCCGCCCAACTCCCACCTGTACAAGTTATCAGCCAAACTTCTATTTCTGAGCATCTGCTTCCACACCTTGGAATCCCCTAACTTGTCCTGCACCATGCTGGGGTGGATCCCCTTACAATACTTGCCCATCATGAATTTTGTCCAAAGGGAATGTTGCTGCCTGAACTTAATCCAAAGTTTACAAAAATTAACTTGTTGAAGATGTTGTAAGCCCTTAAACCCCACAACCCAGCACCAAAAGGTTTTGAAAGCTTCTGCCAACTAGCTCAATGTAATTATTTCCTTTGGCCTGACCACAGGAATCTGTTGAAAATCCTCTCCATTTGAAGTTTGGTGCTCTTCTTCATACAAGTCATTTGTAATAAGTATGAGAGGAAGGTAGTAAGGACACTTTTAAGCAAAGTAATTCTGCCTCCAGTGGACAGGAAGGAATGGGCCCAGCTAGACAATTTGGTATGAATCTTCCCCAATATCTTCAAAATGAATATGCTTGGATCTACCTTTGATGAGGGGCACTCCCAAATACTTAAGAGGGAGGCTAGCATTGGTGCTTTTCAATAATAGAATTCCTTCTTCCATTGAGTGTAGCTAAAACTTTTTCATACATTGAACAACTCTTTTCATAGCAAGCTTACTAGCTCTAGAAAAAAGCATAATGTCATTTGCATGAAGTAAATGAGAAATAGGGATGTTAGACATGTGATGGAACTTGGTATATTGGTAAGGTAAGACCTGAGTATTTAACATTCTTGAGAAGTAATCCATTTCAATGTTGAAAATTGTAGGAGACAAAGGATCCCCTTGCTTGAGGCCCCTGGTAGCAGTGAAGCCACCCTAGCTCTGACCATTAATGAGGAGTGAATGATGATTATAATGGAGCCATCTGCTGATAATGTTACAGAAGTCTGAATGAAATCCTCTAGCCTTTAGAACTTCCAAAATAAAATCTCACTCAATGGTGTCATAAGCTTTCTTGATGTCCAACTTATAAATTAGATTGCCTCCCCTACAAGGTCTGTCCAAATCCAGCAGCAATTCCTAGGCCAAAAGTACATTATCAGTGATAGACCTTCCTTTCACAAAGGCAATTTGATTTGAGCAAAAAATCCTATCCAGGTGAGGTTGCAGCCTTCCCACAAGAATCTTACTAATAGCTTTGCTGATGACAGAGGTGAGGCTGATAGGCGTGAAGTGGCTCCAAACAATGGATGAAGCACTAAAGTATTGGGGAAGCTCATTGCCTTGGAAGTAGCTTTGGATAGCACTGACCACAGCTCCCTTGATGATATCCCAAGTCTTCTTATAGAAGTCTGCTGTAAAACCATCAGGTCCAGCTGTTTTAGAGCTATCAATTGAATTAATGGCATTACATACTTCCTCCTCAGCAGGGATTCCTGAAAGTGAAAGTGAATTGGTGTATTGAAAATCCTCCCTGAAAAGGCTGTGATCAATAGGGGGTCTAGTAGAAGGTGTGTGATTCAGCAGTTGTTTGAAGAAGTGAACAACATCTTCAGCAATAGCATTACCATCCAATAATTTCTCCCCTTGAGCATTGTTAATGGAATGTATAGCATTGCATTTCCTCTTGTATTGAATACAAGCCTGGTAGAACTTAGTATTTCTATGTTTGTCCTTGAATTTACTGATAGCTGCTTTCTGCCTAAGTAAATTATCGTGCCACTCAAGAGTAGTAAGGAGGTTCTCCTGGCTAGCAAAAAGAGCCCCATACAGTGTATCATCAGCTAGTACAACTCCCTCCAGCTCTGAAATTTCTTTTTCAGCCTGAGCCACCACTTTAAAAATATTCCCAATAGAATTCCAACTCCAGGCTTTTAAAGCCTTTCCCACTTTATCATGAAGCATTTGTAATTTGATGAAAGGGTTGGAGTGGTCAAAATCCTTTCAGTTAGCAGCGATAATGTGCAAGAGGTTCTGATGTTCAGACCAAAAATTGAGATATCTGAAAGGAGGTGGTCTGGCGGGTTTAGTAGAAGCAGTAATTGTGATCAAAAGAGGCCTGTGGTCAGATCCAGCAAGACTTAAATGTGCTACAGTGGTATGGAGGAAGTTCTGAAACCATAAATTATTAGCAAGCACCCTATCCAGCCTTTCCCAAATGCTTCCTCTCCTCCAAGTGAAATGTGGCCCCTGAAAACCCAAATAAAAAAAGGCAAGACTTCTGAATATACTAGATTTTTCAGCAGTGGAACTAATGCAACTAAAATCCCCTCCCACAATCCAACTGGTTCGTACCTGCTTACTGACCTCCTGCAGCTCAGACCAAAGTTCAATTCTAGCCAACTTGGTGCAGCCAGCATACACAAAGGTGGCAGATAGCTCATGACCATTCTTACTAATTGCAAAATGGACATATTGTAGATGATCAATCACCACAGACCATTGGATCTCTTTTCTGCACATGATCCAAATTTTATTAGAGATATTGGCAAAATGAGAGCAGCCATTAAATCTAGTTAATAAATTGTTGGGATTTTTATGAACCATGGGTTCTAATATGGCCAAGCACCATAATTTATGTTTTTTATAAAGATGAATCAATCTTTTTTGTGAAAGGGGATGAGCAACTCCCCTTATATTCCAGCATAGAAGGTTAATCATTAGAGGATCTGGCTTTTTTTTTTTTTGGGGGGGGGGGGGGGTGGTGTTTGGGAGGGATGTGATCTGGATCTGGTTCTGCCCCTACTAGTGTTGGGTGCTGGGTGAGGACCCTTTACAAGGAAGTAAAGGAATTCTATAATGGATTTGGGAAGATCTGTCAATTTTTGAAGTTCACTAGCATGTTTTTTCTTTTTCTTAGCCTTCTGAACCTGCCAATCTGATTCCAATGCTTCTTGCATAGTATTCAACTGATCTTGGGAAGGAACCTCTACCATCCCCTCTTCAGCAAGAATGAAAGTACGAGAATTGTCCATGGAAACTTTATCAGTGGTTTCCAAAGAGGTATTAGCTGCAGTCTCCACTAGAGTTGGAGCTTGAGAATGGGTAAACCCCACAGCAGCAGGTCTAACCTCATTAATCCTAGCATCCACAGGAAGAACAGTCCCTGAGTGCTCCCCAACTCCCTTAACAGAATTTTTCCTTGCTTCAGCAATCTTCTTTTTGGAGGGTGGCTTTAGTCTGTTGCAGGTTTCCCTTACATGACCAAACATCCTACAGTGGTGGCAGAAGAGGGGTTTTTGTTCCATTACTACTTCTTGCCAAAAACCTTCCCCTTCATCAGCAGTTGTTATCCAGACTTTTTCCAACTCAGAGAGAGTAACATCCCTTTCAACCAACATCCTGTCAGCAGCTAGTCTTGCCATGTCATGTGTGGGGGGGTCTACTTTGAGAGGAGTGCCCAATGCCCTGCTGATATTAAAAATTGCATTGGTAAGGTAGAGCTGAATGGGCAAATTAGGGAACTTAAACCAAATAGATTTGATTGGAGGCTCCTTATTAGGGTTAAAATCAGGAGTCCACTTAATTAACTTTATTGGAGTCCCAACAATTAGTAATGTTTGTTTGCCAAGAATTCTGGCATAATCTTCTTCATTTGACAGCCTAACTAAAAGGTGTCTTCCATCCATCAGCCCAAGTTTCCATTGTCCCACAATGTGTAGCTCATCAAAAATTCTCCTTACCAATTCCATTTTAGGATGCCCATACTGAAACTGTCCAATGAGATTAAACTTAGCAGCCTCATTTAAAGTAGCCATTTCCTGTGAAGTAAAAAAGATAGTTGGCTTCCCATGTTTGGTGCCAAGAGGTTGAATGTAGGGGCAAACTCCCTTGCCTGCAGCAGCATCATGCAAAGCTTGAGGGAAGACAAGGTGTTCAAAATTTTTTGGAATAGCTTGCCCTTACCCACAGCACTGGCATAAGTGACCTTGGACCACTGGGCATTTATCTCGACATCAATGGGGTAGGTGGCTGCCATAACTGCAAACTGACCCCCAAAAGATAAAAACCACAACAAGTATAAAACTAGTGCAATCCACCAAACCAACAAGACAGAACAAAAGCAAAACCAAAGTGAAAGCAAAAAGGAACCCCAGGTCCAAGAGAAATCCAATGGAATAGTAACTAAATTCAAACAAAGTGAACCCGGGAAAACCAAAACAGCACCAAACCAATGCTACACAGTAGCCAAAACCACCTCAAGCACCTTACAAACCTTATAAGCCAGAAACACCTGCCTGAAGCCTTCGAGCGCCGCCAGGGAGTCATCCCCGACCCCACCCCCCCCCCCCAACCCTATCTACCTAATTCATATATATATATATATATATATATATATATATATATATATATATAGAGCAAGACACATTTAAGGCAATATGAATGCCCAATATTCGAGAAATTATATAACACCATATTCATTTGCCCAAGTGAATTATGACACTAAAAAATGAAATAGCTACATCACCGATTCATATATTAAATGCAAATCATTTAACTAAATAAATTATTTTAAATAAGCAATATCATACTACTTAATTTTATAACAACATATGAACATGCTTGTCCATATGCTTTTTATTATACTTAAGATTTCATAATTACAACCCACATGTTACACTACAGTATTGATTTATGTACCTGCTCGCCTTTCATGTTCTATATTATGCTAGCATGTTATGATTTGTGTGTAGACATGCATAATTTCATACGATCATGCATGTTGTTTCTTTTTCATATATAAAATTTTATATTAGTCCTTATTATTTCTCTGAGCTTGTTGTTACTCATTCTTCATAGTTGCCTTCCAGGTAGGGGCAACGAGCACCGCGTGAGTAATCAGGTGTGTCATTGTACAACTTTTACATGATAGTTTTGGGAGTTTTGTACATATGTTTTGGTTACGTATGTTTTTTATTATATTGGATATAGCAGCTCTTTATAGTTTTCATATTTTGGATGATATGATTTTCATACTTCCTATATTTGAAATGTAATGCATCACGTATGTTGCGGCAATCCAGTTAAACTATTTTATCCTTCATTAGGACCTGTTTATACAGCGAGGACGAGTGCTGGTGAGGGTTGGTCTGACTAAATTTCCAGCCTCTGTCACACCACGATTGACCATACCAGAAGGTTAGTTGTCATACATGTTTACATTTATATGATATATCAATTTTCAACTACCATATCTTCAATATCTCAGCCTCAACATTTTTTTCTGACATAATTATTCCTTAATTTATTATTTTATTTTATCATTCTTCTTTTTACCATGCTTGCTTTCAAATAACTTTTTATTGCCAAATACTCGAATTTATATTTTATAGGCCAGCAAAACCTAAATGAGAGTTAAATCCACATATCCAAAAAAGTGCATCCTACAACTTAACGCCTTGTTGGAACATTATGCATTTCCAGACATTTAATAGTGAAGGCAAAAAATGTTAAGTAATATTTAAAATGCCTTTCCTCCTGAAAGATATAGCTTTGATGAAAATAATAACATATAAAGTATAGAAATATAGTAAATTGAGAGCAAACTTAAAGAAAGATTTACAAATTCTAACAATCTCTCCCTTGACTGATTCCAACTTATACATGTACAAACCTTGGTATCTTCAAACTTGGTAGTGCTTTCAAGTTCCATTTCAGCAAAGAATGCTTCCAATACAAATGCTATAACCTGAAACAATAGAAGAGGGATATAGCCTTTATATTTCAAATTTAGGGATCCTAGCACTGAAGTGGACAAGGTAATCTTTCTTAAAAAAATATGAACATATTGCTTCCATCCGATAAGTACTTAGCAAGGTAATATATTTAATGATAAAGATGACTATGTTGCTAAGATGAATTTAAATTTTTAACAAGTACGAAGATTTATTTATTTCTGAGAAATTTGGAAATTGAATGAATTCTAATGCACAAAAATGAGTTGTTTGAGATATTCATTTCATTGGCAAAATACTTTGAATTTGTTTCTCTTAGCCAAATATTTTAAAAGTTAAAACCCCTACACTTCAAATGCAATACACCAGTAGTGAGCCTGAAGCTAATTTACCATGCTATATCAAAAAAGCACAAATTAGAATTCCAATGTTCAATATTGAGGGCAGTAAAAAACAAGATAACATCAGAAAAAATCAAGCAGCTTACAGAGAAATATGTGAATATATGATCAATAATAAAAAAATATGTGGTTTTCAAATAATGAAAGTTTCATCCCTTTCAAGAGAAATGCCAGAAAAAAATGAGGAAAAATAGAACAGCCTTAAATCTGTTAAGTGGTTGGTGGTAAAAGATAAGCAAGTTGGAAGAAAGCTGTGCTTTACATCAGCCCAAGTTCCTCTTATGTGATGATCAAACATTTAATTGAAATAAATATTATAAGCCATTTACAGCATTTCCTGATGTATTTGTTCAACATTGCCGGGTAGTTTGATGAAGATTTCTAACACATGAGCTATAAAAAAGATTCAACATACATGAAGAGAGCAATAAATAATTTGACTTCAACATTATCATGTTTTCATTGAGCAAATACTCTGCTAAATTAATTACAAAAGCACTGGCGCCATGTTCATCAGGAACTTACCAAATTCAGAAGCAGTAAAACAGTTATGAGATAGAAACTGACAAAATAGACAAGGGTCCACGAACTTCCCGTCAAATCCTTGTAGCTCTAGAAATGATAGAGAAAAAAATCATTGAAATTTTCCAAAACTCGTGCCAAACAAAATTTACCCATGAAATTCTCATTACAATAAACTGCAAATCCCCAGCAAGCCAAAATACATATCCACAAATAAATCTTAATATTCAAAAAGCACCACTGTTTATGAAAAAAACACGACCATAAGAAACATGGCAAAAAATAGTGATATACACATCCTTAACACAAAACACATTCAATAAATATTTTAAAAGAAAGGAGATCTTCTCAATTGTGTTAGCTCTAGGGAATCTAATTTATGAGCCATAAAATGAAGTTACTGTTGGGCACTTATGCACAATCAATAGCGGAAAGAGTGTGAATTAGTTAAATCATTAGCAAAGGCTTCCTGAAAGTGAACCAACGAATAGTACAATATTCTAGATTTGCAAATGAGATACAATGCAATAATTAAGATCTTGAGCACACGCATAAATCAAGCAGGACGTTAGTACAAGTTGAGTTTTAGGATAAAGAAAGGAAAATGATCACTTAAATTTAACAGATTAGCAAGGTCAAAATTGTAGATGCTTCACAATTTCCTGCATAACTAGTTGTTCAAACACCCTCTATACCCCTTATGAAATAATTTTAGAGAATTCAAATATTCGATATTCAGCTTCATGGTTCAACTAAGTCAAGGCATGAAGAATCCTTTGGCTTGTAGGTTATGGCATGTTAAAATATTGATGATCATTGGAGAATGAGTGTGCAAATTGAGACCAAACAAGGATTACAATGGTTCCACCTGTACCAGCCTACATCCAAACTGAAGCTCTCCTTGGGATTCCACAGCTATAATTTTAAACTAGAAAACAAAACAAACACTTATAGTTGGTCCTTTTCACGGTTCAGGAACAAACCACCAATCTTTGCCAAGATTAAAAAAAATAATAAAAAAAAAGGAAGAAAAGAAAAACAATCATGTAATGATTTCGCTGCATACCACAGGCTCACAAAAAAACAACCAGCATACAAAAAATTACAACAAAGGGCCCGTTTGGGGCAGCTTATTTGGTGCGGTGCCTTTTGAAAACGCCGACTGAGGTGTTTGGTAACTGCGAAGCTGCAGCTTATCATAATAATCAGTTAATAATTCGTGTTAAACGCAGCCGCGAGTTCGACCTCGCTACCCGCGTTTCTTCGTGCATGTATTACCCCTCTGTCCCTCTCGACCCCGCGGCTCCCTCCTTGCATCTCTTCTGCCCTAGGTACCTCTCTACCTCTCTCAATCGATCTCACAAACCCTAGGTACCTCTCTCTTTCTCTCTTCCATTTCTCTCCCGCGTCTCTCCCACGCTTCTCTAGAGCCTCTCCCTAGTGGTTGTTTTTCTCCTCTTTCTCTTCCCTCAGATCTCTGATTATTATGCTTTGTACATAATTCCTGTGCTCTTTTCAATGTAATGGCTTTCTCTATGTGATTTTTGGCTTCCTCATTTGCAATTTGTTGTGGGAAGTTTGTGATATTTGTTATTTGTGACTTTCTGGTTTCTCATTTGTGATTTGCGATTTGTGATTTGTGATTTAAATTTTGCAAAAAAATAAAAATAAAAAATATGGAATGGTATTTTTATCTCCACTGATTTTTTGAGTGAAAATTTGGAGAATGGATGAAAGAGTGTGCTTGATTTATAGATAACAATATTTCGGGTGCCCTATATGTAACCAGATGAAATGATGAATATGGATGGTCTTTTATCATTACTTCTACTAATTTTTGAGTGGGAATATGAACAATGGATGAAATAGGGTACTTGATTTGTAAATAGCATTGCTTCGGATACCTTATACGTAATTGCCTCAAAATTACATACAGTTATTTATTTTCTGTTTGAGCGAGAATTTAAATAATGGATGAAAGAGGGTGCTTAATTTGTAGATAGCAACGTTCCGGGTGCTCTGTATGTAATTGTCTCGAATGAAAAATATGGGATGGAGTTTTATCACTATCTTTGATGTTTGAGTGAGAATTTGAAGAATGGATGAAATAGGGTGCCTGATTTGTACATATCATTGTTTCGGGTGCCCTATATGTAATTGCCTCAATTCAAACTTATGGAATGTTTTTTATTTTTGATGTTTGAACGAGAATTTAAAAAATGGATGAAAGAGGGTGATTAATTTGTAGATAGCAACGTTTCGTGTGTCATGTATGTAATTGCCTCAAATGAACAATATGGGATGGGGTTTTATCACTACCTTTGATGTCAGATTGAGAATTTGAAAAATGGATGAAATAGGGTGCTTGATTTGTACATAGCATTTTTTTGTGTAAATTACATACAGGTCACTCAAAACCAAGGCATTTATGCTTGACACAATTTTGACCTCATTTTAGATGAGGTCTAACTCTTTCTACTAGAGCATAGAATCTAGCTTTATAATTTTTCTATTGACTATCCTAGAATACTAGTGATGGAGCCCACCCCATTTAGATGTTCAAACCACCTATTAGCTCTTTTGGGAGGCCTAACATGGGTGGTCCCAAGCTCTTGAATTCTTATTTGAGATGGTTATGACCAACATGTGAAAACAAAAGGAGTTCCCATAGGGTAAACAGGCTTTAGTGACTTGGTCATGCACACACTCACTTAAACCCACCAAAACTCCTTAACATACTCAAAACCATCAAGATTCATCAAATGGAACCACCCTTTTCAAAACTCAAAGCACCCCTTGACTTTTTGTGAAAACTCATATGGATGGTCCCAAGCCCCCAATGTTTGTTAGGATGGCTAAGAACAACCTATGGAGGCTTCAAAATGAGTTCTTAGGAGACTATGAGACTTTAAAAAGACACTTCTTGGCTTGGACACTCCTCTTACAACATATACGCATTCACATACATCACATACACTAAAATACCTTTCCACATAACTTAAACCATCCATGAATCACCAAAACTACCAAATTGACCCACGCTTTACCAACAATTGTCAAATTCCCCTTGAATTAACCTAAACCTAAAGTTTAATTCAAATTTTACTTAAGCTATCAACTTTGAACCAACAAGCCACCATTTTGCAAAGTTTTATGGCCAATGTAATTAGGGATTAAGTTTAGGGTCTTGGGTAAACATATAAAGGAGTTATTTCGGTATTATAGCATTACCATCATCAAATACTACCTAAATGATGCCATAATAACACCACTTTTCCTCAATACTACCGTGGTTCCCTTTAATAATACCAAACTACCACTGTGCTATCACAGCAATAACACCACCTTCGCGTCCCCGACAATAACGCCTCCAAACTGCGCCACAATCCCGTAATAACATAGCTCTACCACCGAAATAACACCCGTAATACTACCACCATTACGCGACCCACAATATCGCCTCCAAACCCTACAACCCACTGCAGTACCGCACCAATAACACCATAATACAATCGCATTAACACCACAAATCTACCGCCGCCACAAAACCCCATGTACCACACCGCAATCCCGCAATAACACCGCAATACTACCCAAATACTACCGCAAAAAACACCAACCGCGCGGTCCCGCACAATACCTCACCAATAACACTGTATCGCCGCGTTACGCCGTGCAATAACACCCGTGTTTCCAATTAATTGGCAATACTACTGTGGTACGCCATCAATAACACGATCAATAACACCGCACCAGTGTTTTAATGCCAATACTGTTGAAATACTACAGCCAATAGCACCACCAATAACACCAGAATGCAGAACTGCAGAGACTTCTCAATAACAGCTCAATAAAATGTGAATAACAGTATAACACCATGTAAATTACCCAAATTCTTGAACTTTCTATGTGAAAGCGACCAAACTATGTACGCCATGACGTGTACCATCCCTAGTGGCAAAAAGAAGACCTGCTGTCCCTCTAAGCGAAAAGACACTTAATCGGTCCTATGCTTCACTTAAACCAAAGATTAACCTTAATCTCTTGGATAGGGACCTCTCCACATTGATCCAGCTGAACTTTATCAGACCAAGCCATCTTGGCGGCCACCTAAGCTCATTTTCGTGAGCCTAACCCAAGTCAAACCAAGCCTTGCCTCATCACCATGTCCAATTCAGTTAAACACACATAAACATGATCAAACCTAATTGGCATCACATTCCTCCAACTCTAACCACCCTCAGAGCAATGGTGACCTCCCATGCTTCGGCTGGCCACCTTGGCTGCCAGAAAATCCCAAACCTGAGAGCCACCCTGTGGTACAAACTCAAACTTTAACCTACCCTACTTGGCTCACCCTCATTGGAGCTTTGCCTCTACTTCACCATCAACTCAGCAATATGTTGACACCAAAGCTTGCCCACTTGGCCACCATGGTCGGGCCTATAAATTGACCACCTCCATGGCTAAAAATGAGCATACACACTTGCCTTAGCGAAGCCCTGCCAAATCGCTCTCAAACCTTCTTACAACCTTGCTCATTGCATTCCCACTGATCTTAGCCCTCCACCTCCATCAGCAACCCCTACTTTTACATCAAATACTAACACATTTTTCGGCCATCTCACAAAACTTCATAAAACCTCAAACTAAGCCTTTCAAAAGCTTCCCCATAGCCTAAAACATCATTCCCCGTCAAAATCCACCTTCCCCGCAGCCTCTATCACAGCCTCAGACCAAACACGAGCCAGCTTTTGGTCGAGTTCATACTTGGAGCCGTCGTTAGAGGAAGCCAACACTTGGAGGAGGTTCGTGGGACTCAGTTGAAGCTTCTACAACTACACAATTGAGGCCTCACCTCTTGGGCTAAGGTATAACCTCAAAACTCCATTTTTCACCTCAATTTGGACCTTTGTGAAGCGAATAAATATTACATGCTTATTTAGCTGTATAGATATGTTCTACGCACTTAGATTAAGATGTAGGACCAAACCGCACTTCATTTCATAAAGAATCGAGAGATATCTTAACATTTTAGTGTGGATAGTTCTCGGGCTAGGGCTAGGGCTAGGGCTAGGGCTAGTTTGGGATGATGACTAGATGTCGTCCATTTTAACGTGGATAAAATCAATGGTGGAGATCAAGCCAGATGAAGCAACGAAGCGTAAACCTCAAGCTGACGGGCCGTCTACGTGGAAGATGCGATCAATAGGAATCTGCCGCATGGTGTTGTGGAGCTGGCTCGTTGTTATTCATGGTATTATACCGGTGTTGTTCACAATGTTATGCGTGGTATTATTTCGGTGTTCTTCACAATTTATGTGCGGTATTACTCTGGTTTTATTCTGGTGTTATTAAAGTAGTACTCGAGTCTTCCCGCGGTGTTATTGAGATGTAAATTACGTGACGATGTTGTGTGATGGTGTGCAGCACACAGCAAATTAGACGACGACGTGTGGGGCTTCGGATCAACATAGGATGATGTGGCGCACCAGTGGTTAAGCAGAAAAATTGGATTTTCTGTGTTCACATAATTATAGAAAATTTAATAAAACTTAAAAAAGTCATATCTTAGTGTAGAAAATTCATAAAAATAAAATAAAAATACACTTGTGCTCAGTGAACAGGGAGTTGATTTTATTAGACCGAAAATATTTAATATTTATCTGACAATTATTTTTATTTTAAATAAAAACCCTAAATCTTATTACTTACGAAAAAATAAATATTAATGAAGATGACTTGAAATTTTTAGGGCTCGTTCTTTATGTAGCTAGGGTGGTTATCTGATTTTTCCAAAATAAGAGAACACCTCTAGTAAACAAGACCCGAATTTTTCATGGAGATTACATCTATTTTATTAAAACAATTATAAAAAATTAAACAAAAAATCAGAAAATTTCAAAATCAACCTTGTTGAGTTTTCGTGACTCGTAGGGATCGAAAAAAACAAAATCATATTTTAAAAATTAAATATTTATTTTTCTATTTATTTTACGTTAAAAATCTTTTAAGAATTAAAAAAATTAAATTATAGTTTTAAAAAGATTATAAAAATTGCTCTGGTTTCTCTTCTGACCTCAATCAACATTATAAAAACTTCTCAAAGAAAGAAAAACTTTCAGATAGATAAATTAATTATCATTTGAAATTAACAAATTTGGAGTGAAATAAATACATAAAATAAAATAAATGTCGGAAAAATATAATTTTTTCTCTGGTGTGTCAAATAACTCATGAGTAAAGCCACAACAGACTTACAGTCATTTGAATTGAAATGAAAGAGATAAAAGAGACTATACCCTTGGAGCAAAAATAGTAATCTGGGATTTTACACTTTAACAAAGATTTAGGTCAAACCAGTGTAATAATGGGTAATACTGATGACATTTAATCATCTGAAATGATTGAAACACAAGGGTAAAAGGGTAGAAATCAATTCACTATAATTTATA
Source organism: Papilionanthe hookeriana x Papilionanthe teres (assembly GCA_022702705.1). Lineage (NCBI taxonomy): Eukaryota > Viridiplantae > Streptophyta > Magnoliopsida > Asparagales > Orchidaceae > Papilionanthe > Papilionanthe hookeriana x Papilionanthe teres. The sequence continues at coordinate 7,603,763 of CM040431.1, read as the reverse complement.
CAAAAGAGTAAAAATGTAATTATGTGAAATGTTATATATTTAGAAGACATAAAAGTTTGGATGATCCAAGAGTTAGGGGTACGAATTAGAAGATCAATAACTCACTGATTTAGAGCCCTCACCCTTACAACCATAAGTGTTTAGTAGTGAACTAGGCCTGATCTCATATCATATAAAGGGGATTAGAAAATTAAACATAAGTAATCATGAACACTTTAAAACACAACAAGCTCAAGTCCAATCAAGACAAGGAATGTACAATTCATTAATAAGTAAATTTATCCTTAGGAATGCATACTCACTTAACTCTTAAACATGACATAAAATGATTGATCATTTGTCTTACTCATAGGCTAATTAAGACATCCAGTTCACATTGAGCACAGTTAAAACATTAATAACTCCTAATGTAAGTGAGGTGATTAATTCAACAATATAATAAAACTAAATAAACTTAAAATGACCCAGAATATTCTAAGGATATTCAGGGTCACACCCAGAGCACCTTTGCAAGATCTTGGACATCTCAGAGGTCGTTTTGGCTTATCAAAATTTGTTGAAGAAACTCATCTTTAATATATAGATACCCCCAAAGATATGATATAGGGACCCTTCAAATGAGGAATTTTTGTCACTACTTAACCTACAATAATACACAATGCTTAGGGGTATGAGGTTGAACATTACACACAAATCCTTTCAGCAATTGGAGATATTTAAAATGATCACATATGGATCATCGGGCTGCTGTAATTTTGATGTCTTGATGAAAAGAGCGATGATGAGAACGGCATATAGGCATGTGAAGAGTACTGCATGTCCTAGACTCGTGAGAGCGTCGGGGATTAGCATTACTGCTCCCTACCATTTAGTAAAGAGTTACACTTGCTCTTATGGGTAGTCGGTAGTCCTAGCCTGTCGATTTGACTGACTCGTGAATGTTTAATTTTTAAATTATAATAAAAACATACATTTTTAATGAAACTCATACTTTGCATGCCAAAATGTACATAAACTCAAACTATTTTTGCATGAAAAATAAAAATTTAACTTTTGAAATGTTACTTGAGAAAAATTCATGTATCAGTCACATAAACCGGGTTGAGGATTGTTCTCCTATGATTGTCTGATTGGTAGTCTTTTATCCTATGTTGGGTCTCACATGCATGATGCTTACAATTGCCTACGGAGTCCCTTTGAGAAGAACTTTCAAGGCCTTTGGTCCTATTTCTGAGCTCCCTCATAACAAAATGCTTACACAAAGCCTCGATCTTCTATATGTGGCATCGTGTTTTGTTTTATTCGTTCGATTTTTTCCTATGATTTTCTTTCAATTTCCTGCACATTACTATGCTATGTTTATTGTACTATCCCATTTCGCAATAGCGTCAAGAATCCTAGATACGCATGTATACTTTTATTGCGCTTTACTATATTTTTACAGCATGTTTACTTTCATGTATTTGCAAAGGCCTCTAGAGTAGATAACAGCAGAACATATGCTCGGTAGAACCCTACGGCAGACCATGCCTCAACATTTGCAGGTTCACACATAAAACCCTAAACCTGAAGCCGCTACGTCACGGAGCTTGGAGCAAACATTATGGGCAGCACAACGAGGATGCAAACAATACAGGATAACTTCAGAGGACGAATCAAGACTCAACAACGAAACAAATCTACTTAAGCAAAACATTTCTTAGAATTAAATAACATAACACATAAGACTTCGAGGTAGTTTGTCTAGCACAACATAAATCCTCAGACTATCTTTAGATCTTTGAACAATCATGTTGTGCAATATAAGCCCTAACTGTTTTAGGATTCTGATGTCGTCGTTTAGTACGACTTAAATTCTCTCATCTTCCTAGGTTATTTGCACAATCGAATATCATGCGAATGTAAGTCCTAAATTATAAAACAAATTACAAGATTGAATCATTGAATAATATTATTTTAAAGACATAAAGTTAAACAATATGATAGTTTACAAAATCATTGAGGCCCGCCTCAAAATCTGTGACATCCCCAACATTTTCACTTCTTTAAATTAAGAAAATAATTGTTCCACATTGAGCCTTTCCCATTTGAATTTTCTATAAATAATCATGAAAACTTAACTTTGAAATCCTGAAGACAACCACTGATCTTAATCGAGTGTTTTTTTAAAGTGACTTCGGTCATTTGACATGTAATTAAATATAAGGGCTTGCCCCTATAGAAAACTAAGAACTCGGGTATAATAAACCCTATCTAATCTTTAATATTAGGCAAGAGAATCGCGTCGGTCTCACAAGTTTTTCGCAGGCCAAACGTATTTTATAAATTATTTAGTTTATATAATTAAGAGCGTTGCCAAGTGATATGTTTCCCTTTCAAGGTGATATATCACTTGTAGTGTTGTGTTCGGTTACTTAAACAATTAAATATATGAGATCTATTCGGTTTCACTTTTCAAAATTAAAATATTATTTTTCAAAGTCAAAATTATATATATATATATAAAATTAAAGTATTTTCAAAGTAACAGACAAATTCTAATTTGGCAACCGACACATGATCGAACCATTCATGTTGCTGGTTAGAGATCTAGAGATGGTTGTGTGGTTTGGAGGAGGTGGTTGTGGTGTGGTGTGGTGTGGAGGTCGTAGTGTGGTGTCAATATTGGTTTTTGGTGACGTGATGGTAGTGTGTTATAAATGTTGGTTGTAGGTTGTTTGGAGGTGGTGGTGTTGTGGATATAAGTGATATGGAAGTGATGGAGTGGTGTGGTGTGCTATTGATGTTCGTTGTAGCTTGTGTGGAGGTGGTGGTGTGTTGTGGAGGAAGGTTATGTGGAGGTGGTGTAGTGGTGTGGTGTGCTACTAATGTTGGTGGTTGGTGGTGTTGAGGTGGTGGTGTCGTGTTGGTAATGAGGTGGTGTGATGTGTTTATAAATATGATGGTGGTGGTGTTGCAGATGTTTAAGTTTTTGTAGAGGTGGTGATTGTTGTGTGGTTGTGTTTGTGTGGAGGTGTTTGTGTGTGGAGGAGGTGAGGGTGGTGGTGGTGGTGGTGTTGTGCATGTGTCAGTGCCTTGATGTGTTTAGGTATGTGGAGGTGTTTTCTTGTCAAGGTGGTGGCAGTGGTGATGTGTAAGTGTTAGTGTGGTGTGGAGGGGCATTGGTGATGATATTGCATAATTCTTTTTTTTTATTCTTTGAGTTGTGATGTTGTTGTATTCCTATTTATGTTAATTAGTTTTTGCCATACTAGTAATACAATGGTTAAGACAAAAGATGTCGATTCATCTGCAGAGTGGGATAAAGAGACAATTAATATTTTGTGACATTTGCCTCAAGGAAGTCGAACTAGAAAATAGGCCGGCAATCTATTTCAATAAGAAAGACTGGCAAAATATTATTAAAAATTTTAAAAAAAATACACGCAGAGAGTATAATAGAAGACAATTAAAAAACAAATGGGATCTGCTAAAGATTGGAAAATCTGGAAGGAATTGAAGCGAGGATCAACGAGCTTAGGGTTAGATCCAGTAAAGCGAACGATTGATGCTTTCAAGGAATGGTGGGCAAGAGAAACTGGCGGTAAGGATTTTTGAAATGTCTTATTTTATCAATTTTTACTTTGTTTTCAAATCCAACATGTCATATGAATTTGTAGGTGGTATTTGCTGCAAAAAAATTTACATACAGTGGAATCGATCATGATCTGAAGGAGTTAGGTCGTATGTTTAGAGTGTCGTGACAACAGACAACAATGCATGTGCCCCCAGTGAGGCGGTGTTTGGTAGCATCCCTGAAAAATTGGAAGCTAACCAAACAGGTGATTCCATTGAAGGCCCCAGCCCGGACCTCCATGAAATTGAGTCCATGAGCAGGTCAAAACATCCCCGAGTTGAAGAAAAAAAAGAAAGAGAGATGTTTCCATAAAAGTCAGATCTAACAAGTTGTGGCTTCATGCACCAATGACCCCGGCCCATCACAAGCAAGTTCTATCCAGCATGTTATGATAATTATGGATGCACTCCAGAAACTTCTGAGGAAATGCCACTGTATTTGTTCTCTATAATGTTGCTTGAAGATTCAACCCAGAGAGTTTTTCATAGCGATATCTGCTAACCGTAAGATGGCTTACCTACGTTATTTTCATGGAAGCAGTGATATTTAAGGGACATTTTTTTTAATTAGATTCGTGTAAGACGTTTCTATTTGTTTATGATTTGTCATGATGATTCTAATATTTATGTTGCTTTAGGTATGTCACTTTACTTAGAGAGTTTTTCAATCCTCGTTACGTTTTCTATTTACTTCTATAATATTATTTTTTATGTTGGTTTTGTTCGTAACTTTATATGATTGTAGTTTATTCAGTAGTGCTATACCGAAATACTTAGATGCAACTAGAGAAATACAAAGTGCCTGCCATACAGTAGGGACCAATTTTTACTGACAAGGAAACCACTAAGTTTTTTGGCCCTCAAAAAGCTCTAAAGATCCGCTGGTTTTCTCTTTTCGATTGTTGTTGGCATACCCTTCTATATGGGTGGCAAAATTTTTGGCAAATGACTGTCTTTAAGCCGAGCTTAGTGGTTCTAAACAATAGGATCCACAATCTTTATAGATCGTCCACATAAGGACTTACCATTTTGAACCATTGGTGCACCCTTCCGAATGGATAGGGGTTCTACCTTGACCGACTGATCGATAAAGATTATGTCATTTGTCATCTTTTCGGATGACCCTGCTTAAGCCCGTCTTCTTTCACTTTTCACTATTTATATACCACCTATGTGAGATGTGTAGAATAGTGTTCGAGTCCTGTCTAGGTTTATACTGCATTGCGTGTCAGCATATCCCTTCTTCTCTCTAGGGTTAAAAGGGGTTGATGTCTAAATACTACTTTTGGTGTTAGGACGCCACCTCCTTTTACTTATGAATTTTAGAGAATGTTCTAAGTATAGTGCCCTCCATATGATGATAGAAGAGTTAATTTTTGCATTTATGCATTTATAAGCATGTAGTTCTTTGCACATATATGTCTTGCATGTTGACACACTTTTGTATGCATGTCCTTTCTGTCATTTTCATGACGTTTAGATAATGAGTCCAAGCTCTAGGGATTCAATCTCCAAAAGTTCTTGATTGTGCATTTTATATGCATTCCAAATTTTATCCTCTTCTAAGGAATTTTAACTTGGTGTCAACGCAGGTAGAGTTTAGCTCCCAAAGCACACCACTTGTGGTATTGTCGGTCGTCAAATCGTCTGGAGTTGAAGTTTTTTAGAGTTATGAAATGTAGTTTTATAAAATAGGATTTTGATTTAATTTAATATATATATATGGATTAATGAAAATAATTTTTAAAAAAAAATGAGAATAGACGAATCTCATTCATTTAGTAGTTTGAAATGAACGAGCACAATATCGCAAGTCGACGCATCTATCCTAGGAATACGACTCATCGCTCACGATACAATCTCGATCAAATAAACTACAGAATTTATGACATCCGTTCTAGTCTACGAACCTTCTGTGTTGACCGACAAATTTCCTTATTTAATAAAAAAGAATTAAATAGGGTTTATATTACCTGGGTTCATAAAGCTCCCTATAGAGGCAAGTTCTCTATCATCAATTACCCTCAACGACTAAATTCACTTGAGAAAACTCTCGATTTATATCAGAAGTATCTATCTTTCATAAATTCAAAGGGTAGGGTTTTCAAAGTAGTGTGGTAGTAGGGAATCCAATAGGTGAATGACTCAAAATTGTAACAGTTTTTGTAAGAATCCAAAGGAAAGAAAAGTAGGGGATGTCGCGAATCCAAGAAGACCTCGGTGAGTTCCCAGGCTATTCTACTATTGGCTTTAAATTTTGGAAATGAATTTATTTAAATTTCAATCATGCCGATTAATTAAACGAATTACATTTGCATAATATCTGATTATGCAAATAACCTGGAAGGTGAAAGGATTTATGTCGTACCGGACGACAACCTCGAAATCCTAAAGCGAGTTAGGGCTTATATTGCACAACATGGTTGTGTAAAGGCTTAAAAGAACAAGTGAGGATTTTTGTCGCACTAGGCGGACTACCTTGAAGTCCTGCGTATTGTTATTTAAACTAAAGAATGGTTTTGCTGATGTAGTCAAGTCTTGCTATTGAAAATGACCGTGCTGCCCTCGAAGTCGTGCTCCGTATTTCACGTTGTAGCAGTGTTGCAGTTTACATTTAAAGTTTCAAATGGACATGTGATTGTTGAGTCAGTGTTTTATCTTATTTTTAGATGTGTGTTTTACAGTAAACAAAATAACATGCTATAGTAAAACAGAAGCAGTTTGCGATGTAAAACAGGTAACAACAGTATGGTACAGTAAAGGAAAGCAGTAGCAGGCAAGCAGGAATATGTTGTAGTGAAAGTAATATAGTAGTAGCAAGAAAGCAAGAGTATGCTACAGAAGGGTAAAACAGTAGTAACAGGCAAGTAGTGCAATATATAAAAAGAAAGGGTAGTACTACGAAGGTATTGTAAATGTTTGTTACCTATAATTTGTCGCTACCTGTTATTGCTATCACTTTATTGTTTCCTGCAGAAAATGATCAGTACCAAAAACACAAGAGTAAACTTAGCAGATAAAACCCAACCAAGGGGTGCTACTGCATATGTGAAAGAACTAGGACCGAGACACTGCACAAAAAGCTAAAGGAAAAAACCGAAAAGACAGAAGAAAAAGGAAAACAAATCCGTAGAGAAAACATAGGAAATCCGTATAAAACCTGTATAAAATCCGTATAAAACCACAAAGAACGGACTACAAGTTTGGGAGGATCATAAGCATGATGGCAGGGAGGACTCAGAGCTGGGCTGTATGCGTCCCAATCTTGGATAAGAGCTACCAGACCAACACCCTATAGAGGGTAGTCCTAACTTCAACTCAGGTAATTCACCGTGGACATTTATGAATTTTCATTCATTTCAACTTAGTTTGCATGCATGTAAAACTTATGGGTGAAAGGCAATTCTTTTGTTGTAGAGGAAACTTTGTTTCAAAATACTTTTTTTTATAAAGTAGTACAGTCTACAGGCCAACTACCCTAATCGAATTAGGACTACTAACAACCTAAGAGTGTTGGTGGCAACAATCTCACAAAGAATTGGCGAATAGTATCGTCGGTTCCTGGCCTCACCTTCAGTGAATGTCTCCACTCAAAGGCAGGGGATATTCTAATAATCCCTCGTTTAAGCACACATAAGCACCGTCATCACCGTCCTCACCCTAAACATCCTACTTACAGCCATGCTTGATGGCCCACGTATATCAAAAGGCTATACGTGCACACTTATGCCTCGTAAAAGACTCGGCCAAGAAGCAAGGATAAACGAAAGACGGGAGACAAGGAGGAGGGGAGAGGAGAGAACGACCAGCCCAAAACGACGTCATAAAGAAGGCGACTCGATCCTTAAAAATGATAAAATAAACGATCCCGAAACCTCAACAGCTTGGGCCTGACAGATTTAACTAAAACCCATCAAAGGTAAGACCCCGACAACCCTCACAAAGTCCAAATGCAAAAGACTCCGTTGCTTACAGAAAAGAAAAACACACTAGGCCCCTAGAGAGAGGCACACTCCTTTGAAATGACCAATTGAAGGGAAGATCCCAGAATATCCCAAGACACGACCTAAAAGACTTACTTTAACAGAAGAAGGGTATAGCAAAGGACTCCTAAAGCCACAAACCAAGCACCCCCCCCCCCCCACATAAGGTGCAGAGGGGCAACCATAAAGCATTACAGTAATAAAACCAACCCTCACATGGATAGTGCACAAGGGTGCAGCCATAGGACACCAAAATCAGCAAACCGAGCCCCAAATAAGGTGCAAAAGGGGGCAGCTGTAAGGCACCAAAACCAACAAAACGAGCCCCCAAATAAGGTGAAAAAAGGAGCAGTTATAAGACATCAAAACTCACAAACTGAGCCCCCACATGAAGGCAAAACTGAGCCTATAACAGGCGAGGACAGCAGCTGCACAAATTTTGAAACCAAGACCCAGCAGAGTACAAAGCAGGGTCACCACAAATGCCAAAAACTAAGCCCAACAGGTGGGCAAAAGGCTCACCATACCGAGACACCATATAAGCTAAACATGGGAGGTAAGACATCAAAACCAACAAACCGAGCCCCCATATAAGGTGCAAAGGGAGCGGCTATAAGACACCAAAACCGGCAAACTAAGCCCCTAAATAAGGGTGCAAAGAGGCAACCATAAATGTAGTACAACAACAAAACCGAGCCCCCATAAAGGGTGCAAAGGGGGCAACCATAGAGGAGGCAAAAAGGTAAACCGAGCACATATGTGGTGCAAGAGGGGCAACCACAAAGGCGTAAAGACAGCAAACCGAGCCCCCATAAAATGGTGCAGGAGAGGCAACCTATGGCACTTAAAACAGAGAAACAAAGCTCCCAAGTGATGCAAAAGGGAGCCGCCATAAGAATATTAAACAGTAAAAACCAAGCCCTATGCGAAGAGTGCAAAGGGCAGCCATAGAGGCACTTAAAACAGAGAAACAAAGCTCCCAAGTGATGCAAAAGGGAGCAGCCATAATAACATTAAACAATAAAAACCAAGCCTTATATGAAGAGTGCAAAGGGCAGCCATAGAGGCACTTAAAACAGAGAAACAAAGCTCCCAAGTGATGCAAAAGGGAGCAGCCATAATACCATTAAAACAAAGAAAATTGAGCCATATTTAAGCATGCATAGGGGCGGTCATAGAGGCAGCAAAACTGAGTCGGGTAAGATCAAACCAAGCATCATGCAACCATAAGCAAATGTGTCAAATTCCGTCATCTTGCACATCTTTTAAACAACTTAAACTTTTCTATATATGCAATAGCAAGACATTTAAATAAGTAGAAGGTGAGTTGAGGTGAAAAAGCAACAAGCAATCCGAGTATGAAACATATCCCAAGACTTCCCCTTTGAAGTAGCAAACATATCACCTCCCCTCTTTTCTTTCTCACTCATTCCAAACATCACTACAAGCATCAAGTGTAAGAGTAAAGCATGCATTAACTTCTTAAATGAATCTTTATTGACATAAAGACATATAGAAAAAAAAATCTAGCATGCCATTTAAAGCTTCCAAATGAAGCATATCAAGCTTAAAGAAGAACTAACAAAGAGAGGTGTAGCATTGTCATTTGAAAACCCCACTTCTCAAAGCCCACTACTAAAGCCGCACATTTTAATGTCACCTTTCATGAAAAAAGTAATGGTAACGCTTGCAACAGCAATAGAGAAAGAGAAAGTAGAGAAAATGATAGCTAACACAACCTTCCCATCCAAAACTTCTCAAAGTAAAGCATGTCAAGCATATAATAAAACTAGTAGGGGGAGTGAGGTATGCCATTTAAAAATCCCTACTTTAGCATTTGAAACTCAAGCTCCATGTATTTCATGCCATTTTTAAACGAGATAGAAAATTATAAAACTTGCAGCAAGAAGAGAAGAGAGGAGGAGGGGGGGGGGGGGGAGCTAGTAAAACTTTACTACTCAAAAGAACCCCTTAACCAACTAGCATGCCAAGCTACAACTTGAAAGAGTTTGTACCTTAGTGGGTAGGTAAGCAACCAAACATCAAAACCCAGAGCTAACAGGGAAGCCACAAGAGAAGCAGCCCCAAACTGAGCAGCTAACAGAGAGATCACAAGAAGAGTAACCCCAAACCGAGCAGCAAGAAGGCTCGGTGAGCTTAGGAGGAAAGGACAAAGTCTCCACCCTTCTCACACACACACATAGAGGATTAAGTAGAGAGCATGGGAGAAGAGAAAAAGACCAAAAATTTCTATCTCTAGGTCACTAACCAAAGAAAAATCCAAACTCAAGAACTCCCCAACGTGGGGATTAATTAGTAAGAGGGGAGGAGGAGAGCTCAGCCAACCCAAATCACCCAAAACTCAACCTAAGCCACAACGACTCACCCGGCTCCACCGATCACAGGGACGGGTCAAACCGTCGTAACAAGCCACGCACAGGGAGAGGATCGAGAGAAGAAGGAAGAGCATTGGGAATGAGAGAAGAAACTTCCCCATTCGTGCCAAGTGACAGGCGTAACAAACGCCAAATGCTCGAAGAGGAAAGTCCAAGGCGTCGAGAAGGAGGAGCTCGGGCAGAGCTGCATGCAATGTAACTTCCTCTCGCGTGAGGAGGAGACGTCAAGGTACAGTAGGATGAGACGAGACGAAGCTAGCGAGCTCGTCGAGCCAAATTAGGGCAACGGCGCACCCTCCCGCGGCAGAAGGAAGAAGACAGGCGCGTCACGAACAAGAGAGGGTGCGGGGAGGGTGAAATAGGCTAAGGGTTTAAGAAAAATAATAATAAAAAAACATAATTTATTAATTTTATTTTATTTAAAAGAGTCGAATCCAGGGCAATTTGCGCGTGCACGGAACCCTGGCAAAATGTATGTCCTTCTCTAGCAAATTTGACGTTCCGGACGCGTTGACGCAGTCAATTTTGCGATCCGGAGTCGTTGAGGCAACTTCGTCAACGGTCGAGCCGAAAGTGCGTCAAATTTTGATCCTTCTGAAATTTTGACTTGATGTCGATTGTCCTAGCATTCTGACTCCAGCTTCGATCTGTTGGGGAATATTTGAAGGCATCGAGGCCGCAAACCAAGGATTTGTGAGTCCAGTGGTGCAAAATGTGCACGAAGCCGTCCTAATGTCCAATGGTCGGAACTCCATTTGAATTCCTGATTTCAATTCCAACCTTCTATGGGCTAGAGGTACAGAATCTCGTGTGGGACTTTAAAAGAGTAACGAAGCGGCTTCGAACATTCAAAAACGAGGTAGGCCCCATTGCTAGGAATCTAAGATCGTCGGGGAAGCTCCTAAGGCTAGAACCTTAAACCTTAGGAGAAAAACTAGACCTCGACAAAAGTGAGGTCAACAAGTATGTTTTATGCATTGATTGTGTGCATGTCCATACACGCGAGATCTTCTCTAAGTAAGAATTTGTTTTCCTATTTACACTATTAGGTCCAGTAAGTTCGCATGTCAATGACAACATTCGAACGACCCTTAGTATGCCTGTAATAATATAATGGAAACAAGATTATTCATTGGTTTGTCCGAACAAATATTGTGAGTAATTCTATTATTACCAAATCTCGTAGGATCGTTCCAAGCATAGGCCTAGGCTTACATTCATCACTTGTCGTGACTCGTGACAAGTCTTAGTTCATTGATATACTCGAAACATGACAAAATTTGTGACCTCGTTAAAATCCTATAGGAAAGCCCTTTGCCCCTACACTGCACAACTTACACATAGATATATATGTAAACACCTAGTAGTTTCTGTTTAGAACTTGGGTTAGGGTGTAGTTAAGAATTTGTGTACACAATTATTATTCACTATTGTGTGCAAGTTATTTTTTTTTTCACGCTTACTGAGTTTAAGACTTGCGCATTAGCATAATAGGGCGGATTTTTCTTGCACGGCGCCTGCACGATATCCAACATGATGGAACTTAACGATTTAAATTAATGTCTTTCTACAAGTGCTACTTAACTCTCCTCCCACTAGATATGGTCTTTTATACATTGCATGAGATAACTAGTGATAATCTTTTCTGTAGGTCGAGTCTTTTATAAACCTTATTTCTATGTACTTTAGAGTCCTCTTAGGAGAATGTGTACTACAAATAATGTACAAGCACAAGTCTAAGAAGCTTGATGCAAGGACCATTTGGTGAGGATCGAGAGCAATTCGTGCCTTGTACATTAATTTTAGATTTTTTTTTTGTTGTATAAATTTAGGATCAGATATGTATATGAGGAGCCCGACAGTTATTTTTCTTTTCTAAGATTATAACTAGCCCAACGACACCTGACATTTTCTTCTTCTATATTGAGTGTTTATTTCACTGCATGCATATGTTCAATTTTTCTTATGCTTGTGATTTTGTTTGCGTTTGTCACCACACATAGGCTCCTTTAGAATAAAATATTTTCTATAAAAGCTTAATCTTAAAAAAATTATTTTAATAAAATTTAGGATTAAAATTGCAAGATTTAAAATGAACAATTTTATTTCTATTCTTTACTTTCTTGCATGTCTTTGTCTCGGTTTTAAAACATAAAATGCATGAATATATCTCCCTTCATATTAGTAGAGCCTCCATGATTTGTATGACTTAGATAACTGCATATATATATATATATATATATATATATATATATATATATATATATATATATATATATATATATATCGCCGTCTTCCTCGCCGTCTCTCGGCTCTGCTAGAGTTTCACCTCATGGCGAACCCTAGCAACCATAACAGCATTTTCTTCGCATCGACCTCTGTCCCTGTCGTCGTCCCTGTTGTCGTCGTCGTTCTTCACTGCCGACTGAACGACGAGTGTTTCTCTTCCGTCGTTCTTCTTCCGACAGAACGACGCCTGCTCTGCACGACAACTTCCATTACTGTCGGGTCCAGCTCTCTGTCGCACTCTGGGAGCTCGGCTCCTCGGCTCTGTGCGAGAAGAAGAGCTCCAGCGTCTTCGGCTACTGTGCTTGCAGGGAAGCCCGCTTCTGCGTGTCTCTTCCGTCGTTCTTCAGCCGACAGAACGACGCGTGCTCTGCACAGCGTCCATTGTCATCGTCTCTGTCGCACTCTGGGAACTCAGCTCCTTGGCTCTGTGCGAGAAGGGCTCCAGCGGCGTGCTTGCAACGAAGCCCGATTCTGCGTGCGTTGTCTCGCGTCCCAGCGCTAATCTTCTGCTTGCAGCGAAATTTGCTGACTGAAGGGGCCGCTCGATCTGCGACTTGTGTCTGTCTTCATGGCAGCTAAGGCGTCTTATGCTGGAGCTGTGGGCAGCAATTCCCACAAAACATGGCTGATCTCTTTTTTCCACAAGAGTTTCATGACACTGCGGCTGGAAAAAGACGGTGTTTTTATCAGGCTGATAGGTGTTAAAATGGGAAACCTGCTGTTATCTTCACCACCCAAGAAATGAAGGTTCTCTCTGATGATATTAAGTTCACTTTAGTTGAGAAATTCCAATTTAGTCGCCCCAAGATGGATTTAGTTAGAAAATTTTTTGAGAATCTGAAGCTCATTAGAGCATGGAAGTTGGGAGTTTTGGATGGCAGACAATTATTAGAATTCAAAAGGAAGAAGATTATGCCAGAATCTTCGCTCAACAATCTGTTTTGGTTGCTGGCACCCATATGAAGCTTATCCAATGAACTCCTGATTTTGACACATCTAAGGAACCTCCTATCGTTCCTATGTGGTTCAAACTTCCGGGACTCCCCTTTCATTTGTACAATCCATAACATAAACCAAGCTCTCGGTACTCCTCTCAAAGTTGATTCACCTACCTATGATAGGGTCTCGACAGGTGGTGCCAGGGTTCAGGTGGAGAGGGATTTCACTCTTCCAAATGTGGATCGATTTAAGATCACAGATGTTGCGGATGGGTTTTGGCAGGAGGCTGTGGTGGAGAACAGGTCTCTCTTTTGCCAACATTGTAAAATATTCGGGCACATTAGGGACACAAGTTATAGACTGCATCCTCCCTCAAGGAAAAGGGCTTCTGGGACTTCTGCTGCTGTTGGGATTTCCGAACAAAGAGTCGATGCTACCCTGGCTCAGGAGAATAGGGTAGCATCTGATACTGATAACGGCTTAAACTCACTGACAAGGTCGTCGGGAGACTCCTCAATCAGTTGTACAAATTGCCACTCCGGTGACTACAGTGGTTACTGAACAAGCTGGAAGTGTGGCCCTTCCTCCTGTGGCGCAAACCGTGCAGGAGGCTACTTTAGTCGTCCACTCTAACAAATACATCCAAACATTCAGCAGAAAAAGAAGAAACCCCCAACCCAATGCCGAACCCACCGGTATGAATCAGCAGGATCAGTCAACGGAAGAGGAAGAAGCAGAAGAAGAAGTAGAAGAAGAATATGAAGGAGAAGATTGGCAGGTTTATCATTCTCAATGGAAGAAAAAACCTGGGGATACACTTCTAGTGGATGATACCTTAGTCACTCAGGGCAATGGAGTAGCATTAAAGAGCTTACTTTATGGATCACCAAGAAACAGAGCGAGAGTATCACGATCCCGTTCTTAGACATTGTTTGTGCTCTTTTTCTGTTCTGATCTTTTAAATCTTTTTGTTAGCATTGTATCGTAGGGGTAGGGCTCCATTTATTGGGCCCTCTCCTCAAGCTTCTATAACCGCTTTTATTTCAATAAAATAGGCCCTAGGACTTTCAAAATATATATATATAATGGCGTCTTCCTCGCCGTCTCTCGGCTCTGCTAGGGTTTCATCTCATGGCGAATCCTAGCAACCGTCCCTGTCGTCGTCGTCGTCGTCCCTGTTGTCGTCCGACTGAACGACGCGAGATTCGCAGAGACCCGTCGCAGCGTCTGCGCGTCTCTTCCGTCGTTCTACTGTGCTTCGTCCTTCGATCGGCTCATCTCGCGCATGCGCGCGTTTTCTCCTGCGTCGATCAGGTTACTGCTCGCGTCGAAGAAGGGTTTCTCCCTCGTCGACTCGCGTCCCACCGTCTTCGGCTCGCTCGCTGCTCGCCGTGCGCAGCTTCCGCGTGCTGCTGCGGCGTTTGTGCGGCCCTTCTGCAACTGCTGCAGCTGTTTTCGTTCGCAACGAGTGGCTGCGCGTCCGCCCGCGACTGTTACTTTGTTCGAACACTGAGGCTCGACACTTCGACAGTGGTTCGCAGCCTAGGTTTCATGACCTGCTCGACGCCATAACTGCGAGGTACCGATAGCCCTGGGAGCTGTCCTACAGGTGTCATTCTGCTCGACGACTCACTGTGCGAGAAGAAGAGCTCGACTTCGTTCTTCTGCACGACGTCCCAACTGCAGGCGGGACCTGTGCTTGATTTCTCTGAGATTCTAGGCTCTGTGCGAGTAGAGGTCTTTGCTGCAGGGGCTGCTCTGTGCTGAATTACTGCAGGTGCTGCTCGATCATGGCAGGTAAGCCATCTTATGTTGGAACTGTGGGCAGCAATTCTCACAAAAACCTGAATCTTCTTTTCTTTCCACAAGAATTTCATGACATTGCGGCAGGAAAAAGACAGGATGTTTTTATCAGGCCTATTGGTATTAAAGATGGGAAACCTGCTGTTATCTTCACCACCCAGGAAATGAAAATTCTATCTGATGATGTAAAGTTCACTTTAGTTGGGAATTTTCAATTCGGTCACCCCAAAATGGATTTAGTCGAAAAATTTTTTGAGAATGCGAGCTCATCGGAGATCGGAGTTCTGGAGTTTTGGATGGCAGACACTTATTAGAATTCAGAAGGAAAAAAATTATGCCAGAATCTTTGCTCAACAATCTGTTTTAGTTGTTGGCACCCTAATGAAGTTTATTAAATGGACTCCTTATTTTGACCCATCTAAGGAACCTCCTATCATTCCTATGTGGTTCAAACTTTCGGGATTCCCTTTTCGTTTGTACAATCCACGTGTTTTGTACAACATTAGCTAAGCTCTCGGTACACCTCTCAGAGTTGATTCACCCACCTTTGATAGGGTCTCGTCAGGTGGTGCCAGGGTCAGGTAGAGAGGGATTTCACTCTGCCAGATGTGGATCATTTTTGGATTACAGATAGTGAGGAAGGGTTTTGGCAGGAGGCTGTGGTGGAGAACAGACCTCTCTTTTGCCAGCATTGTAAAAGGCTCGGGCACATCAGGGACACATGCTATAGGCTGCAACCTCCCTCTAGGAAATGGGATTCTGAGCTTTCTGCTGTTGTTGGGATTTCCCAACAAAGAGTCGATGCTACCCTGGCTCAGGAGAATAGGGTAGTATCTGATGCTGATAACAGTTTAAACTCAGCTGACAAGGCTGTCGAGGAGACTCCTCAACCGGTTGTACAAATTGTCACTCCGGTGACTACAGTGTTTACAGAACATGCTGGAAATGTGACTACAGTGTTTACAGAACATGCTGGAATCAAGAAGACTCCTGTGGCGTAGGCCGTCCAGGGGGCTACTTTAGTCGTCCGCGCTAACAGATACATCCAAACTTTCAGCAGAAAAAGAAGAAATCCCCAACCCACTGTCGAACCCACCGATATGAATCAGCAAGATCAGTCAACGGAAGAGGAAGAAGCAGAAGAAGACACTGACGAAGGACATTTGCAGGTTTATCATTCTCGATGGAAGAAGCCTGAAGATACACTTCTACTTGATGATACATTAGTTACTCAGGGCAATGGTGTTGCTTTAAAGAGCTTACTTTATGGATCACCAAGACACAGAGCGAGAGTATCACGTTCTCGTTCTTAGGCTTTATTTGTGTACTTTTTCTGTTCTGATCTATAAGATCTCTTTGTTTGCATTGTATCGTAGGGGTAGGGCTCCATTTATTGGGCCCTCCCATCAAGCTTCTGTAATTATTTTTTAATTCAATCAATGTGGCCCTTGGGCTTTCCTAAAACATATATATATATATATATATATATATCGCATGTGCCATGAAAGAACTCTTGCTTTCTAACCTCACTGACCAATATATATTTAGACGCTTAAGAGATTGACTGGCATGGTTTAAGGTATTAGAGGCTCTCCGACTCATACAGGGCATAAGTCCTTCATGGAGTGATTCAGCTTTATAGCCAGATCAACCATTCTCTTTCTTTCTAGAAATATACTTGCCTTATCCTTGGCTTGCTGTGAGCCCCACTTTCTCTTTTTACTAAGTAGGATCATAGGGACGAGTCTTATTTCCTTTGGTTTTAAGGCTTGGACATTGCAAATAATAAGTTGCTGACAGGATAGTCTATGAGCTATTTTTGCCGACTACCTCCACAACCGAGTAGGCCTAATATTTTAAGAGCTTGGAATGAGGAATCCGTGGATTCCCAACCTTAGTTATCTCTACCTGATTAAGCTTCCTTACCCTTCTTCGTATACCCCTTTTGGGTACTATTATTTCCATTGTCGAGCCTTTGTGGGAGTGTATTGGAAGCCTTCTCGACTCAGTGAGGTTGCTTATAAGGTTTCGATGATTCACACTTTGCATGGTGTCTGAGTTCTGATCTGATGATTATCCGACATTCTCCTATTGGGATCGTCGAAAATCTCCTTCGCTATCTATATTTCAGGACTATTTAAGCGAATACAACACAATCTATTATGAATTTTACTGGATATCTCCTAGGATGTATTTGAACACGTGGATACGTAATCGTGGGAGACCTTTTGGAACTCAAATAAATAAATTTAATTTTGTATTCTAGTTTGATTATGAAGATCTTTTCTATAGGGACTTTCTCGTATATTCTCCCAGATTGAGTAAGATCTGATTTATTTTGAACTTTTCTTCTCTGATTTAAGTTAAGAGAATTTTTTTATATAAATATCTTCATAGCTACTCATTTTGCTTATTAATTGTTGCCCATTTTTTATCCACTTTATTTCTTCATTAACTTATCTAAATGAATGTGACCTAGAAATGGACGCTAAGAAGGTCATTCCGGCCGGAACAGAAAGGGGCGCAAACAATATGAAATTGGATGACTTTGAGTGGTTGTAGATTGTCTAGATGATCTTTGAATTCAAAAAGACACCAACTGAGCGAAAAGTGAATCTCGCTGCCATCAAACGGAAGAAAAGTGTCTCGTTGTGGTGGGAAAATGCAGAGAGGGAGAGACAGAGAGAAGAACATAACTGGATCATTACCTGAGAGGAAATGAAGGAGATGCAGAAACAATACCTACCCCCAAACTATCGCCAAGATATTTCTAAAAGCTCCATCAGCTGGAAACAAAGAATTATCAATGGAGGAGTACACAACGGAATTTATGAGACATACTGAAGATGAAACGACAAGGTATACGGGCAACGAGAAGGTTAACCACCTTTTCTTGAGCAAGATACACACACCGCTTACAAAAGGAATATGTACAACACTCCTAAAGCAGAAAATCAGAGAAAACATCTCCAAAAATCATAAACAAACTCAAAAGCCTCTCAAAATAGGAAAGTAAACATATAAAATCTCCTAATTATAGAGAAAAGAACACCCCAATTAGAAATAAGGAAATAGGAAAGAAATAAAAAGAAGAAAAAAGACAAAGGAAAAAATAAGAAAAAATCATTGCTTGTTCCCCTACTGCGATCACAGCTTCCTGTGAACCCACATAAATACGTGATTCCATGAAATCGCGAACCGCAAAACCGATGCTCCGCGTCACAAAATGTTTTACTTTTTCTCTCTGCTCTGAAAAAGTAAATGTCTTCTAGCGTAGAAATTATCTCTCTCTCCCCCTCCCTTTCATTTTTAAGCAGTGCTTCAGCCTTAGCGGAGTGCTCGTAGACATACCGGAATTCAATAACATGAGTTATAATTAACAAATAATGCTAGCTAGAACATGGATTTCACTATCGACACATTGGACAATTAAAGCTGATGAAGAGGATGTGCAGTATTTTCCCTTTAGTTGTATATCACTATTATAATCAGAGGAAGCTGAGAAATGTCCTCCTATCCATGATTTAAAAGAGAGAGATGTGAGAAATTATTGTATAAATATAGAACAATAAAAAGAAAACTCTGTGAATTGGCTATTTACAAGAGAGGAAATGAGATGCAACAATATGGCTAGCAAATAGATTTAATTAAAAAAATTAGAAATGAGAGAAAATTTGTAAAACACACTAAGACATCAATACGAGCAAGAAAAGTAAGAAGACTTGTAAATTCCTGTTTAGTTTAAGTCCAACCTACTTATAACACAAATTAAAGAGAAAAAAGTTCTTGAAGCATTTTCCGCCACAAGGATGAAGCTGAGATTTGTTTCAACTGTAAAGTGCATGTTTCACTGCACTTTCAATGGTTATGTGTTGAGAATAAAAAAATTCACAAGCTAAAAGATGTAATTCCAAATGTATTTACATCAACTTATTTGGGTGTGTGTGTGTGCGCGCGCGCGCATACATGTATATATGTATGTATATATATATATATATATATATATATATATATAGAACAAGTGTATCACAGACTAAAATAATTAAGTTTAACTGAATCCATACCTGCATCCATATTTGCCAGTTACCCATGACTAACAAATTGAAAAGTGTAACCATTCCATTTGGATAATCGTTGAAGTTGAAAAGCAAATAGCTATACCAATTAAGAATAACAACCAATTCCAAGAGAATGATTTGTGATTTATTTTGTTTGAAAACGAAACAGCCACATAAAAGGATACTCATCCTCAAAGAGATCCGTAGTTTCCAGTTTAGCATTTCCGGCATTTACAAGTCCACCAAATAGCTATCAAGCAAAGTAGAAATTAGCTTAAGACTCTCAAGTCGCAAGTGAAGAAAAGAATAAAACAGTGATTAGTTGCGGCCAAAACAGTACAGCAGCTAATTAATCACGATGAAAAAGTAGTTTTCCTTTATTCACAAAAAACATTCATACATGTATTGTATAAGATGTTGAGGTGGTGGTCGGACCTCAATCATAATGATGATAAATTTTTAAGTTTAAAAATAATTAAATGGCATCAGAATTCCGAGCTAATGTATGGCATTTTAATAGGACTGAGAAAAGAAGCAAAGAGTAAGAGCATATTTAGGGGGGCAACTGCAGCTGTTTGAAGAACGGCTGTGAAGTTACTGAAGAAACAGTTACTGTTCAAAAAGTTGTAGTGGTTGTTACAAAAAAAAATAATAATAAATAAATAAATAAATCTTTGAGGAATTTACATGCAGACCACCAAAAACAGCCTATATTACACATTTAACACCTTAAACTTCAATTTGACTTGAATATCACCCGAAACTTATGAAGTTCCTGATTCTACCACTCCGTTACATTGGTCGTTGATGCTGCTATCTTCAGTCATCTCTCTCGTTTACCAAAATCACTTCTCCAACAAAATCCCGCCAGATATTAGTCAGTTGCAACAATTATCCAAAATACACCTCAACCTCTCTAGAAACCACTTCAACTGCAGCATCACCCCATCCATTTCCTTGAGGCAGAGCCGTACAGTCGTTGACTTCTTTACCAATAACCTCTCCGGCCTCATTCCAATGACTGACCAATTCAACTACTTCAACTCCTAAACCTTCCTTGAAAACCAAGAACTCTGTGGGCGTTACTTTGACTAACAGTAACAAGCTAGACCACACTAACAGTCATTTCTCCGACACCTTCAGGCTCGTTCTTGTCATTTTTCTCCTATGCTCCACTGTATACACCACTATTGCCATAATCAAAGCATGCTCATTGAAGATAGCCAGTGAAGCCTTTGTGAAGAAGCTCACCACTGTGTGCAAATCAGTGGAACAGAAGAGAGCACAATGCTGTTATTGGAAAGGGCAACGAATAGGGAAGGTGATATGCAGGATTGGGTGCAGTGAGGAAGAAGTGGGGATGGGTTGGTTTAGTGTAAAGAGAGGGATATTGTGCCGAAATGGTGCTCAGGGTTGCAAGGCGAGAAGATGGTTGGGATATGAAACTTCTGTGAGGAGCAGCGTAATAGAGTGGTAGAAGTAGGGCCTTGGTATGTTTTGGGTGGTATTAAGTAAAAGTAAAGTTTAAGGTGTTAAATATGTAATATAGGCTGTTTCTGGTGGCATGTATGTAAGTACCCCAAAACCTTTTTGAAAAAGTCAGATCACAATTTTCTAGCAGCCACTATAGGTAGCCAAACATGGTAGGTAAACGCAGCTTTCAACTTCAGCTGTTTGAAAATGCAGGCCAAATAGGAAAACCTACAGTACGGCACCGCACCACCCACCGAATCGCCGCCCCAATTGTACCCTTACTATACCCACAAAGAAACTCAGGGAAGGAACGCCTTGAAAGCCATTATTTTTATCATTTCTATGTCCTAATTTCTGATTTCTTTATAGCAAAACCCCAATATTTCCTAGGCACTGTAGATTAAAATGAAACTTATTTTATAATATACCCCATTTTTCACATTCCTCAAAATACATCTAAACTATCCTTTATAAAATTCTAAATTTTATTCCAATCAAATTGATATAAAAAAGTATATATGAATTATTAAAACATTTAAAATGATTCATCAACTCAATTAAACTTATTCTAATCATACTATAAACTTAATAAATTTACTGTTTATAGCATTGTAGAGGAAGGGAATTGACACTGACTAAATTATATTAAATTTATAGGCATATACATATATCACCATAAACCCTTTATCCCTTCAGTTTCATCTCCCATTACCAGCTATTTCCTAGATACTGTAGCGGGAGACTGGGTTCCTTATTTCAATTCACCCATATTTAAAGAATTATATGGTTAAAATTATTAATTTCTCAACATCACAAGTAATTAGCATCAAGACTATCAATTTCAATCACTTACTAGTTGATAACTTAGTTATCTCAGCTCCTAAGCTTACCTACAAATTATAATCAATCAAAAAAATTTCCAAAAATATAAACTGTATTACAAATTATTTTTCCTATCAATGTGAATTCAACAATTAGGGTTTCCGGAAGAATAATAGGCAAAATAAAAGAAAAATGTTATCCTTCACCTCCCAAGTTAAAAAAAGAAAACTAAATAACAAGAAAAATGTGTATCTTCCTCCAATGAAAACATAACAATGATGCGGCACTTTTGCTTTAGTTATTTAACTAAAAAAGTGTTCCCCGTTTTTAATCACCACAAATCATGAAGCATTTTAGTGTAAAACTTTTCAGTTATCTCAATGTACTCTATATTCTAATCTAGTCATCCTTACAAAACCTCCCAACCTTTTGCAACTATCTGGAGCCCATCTCATGCAAGCAATATATTAAGTGTTAGTGGATTACAACTTTTGTTGATAACAACACCACAATCAGATGGAATGTTCTAATAAAAGCTAAGTCAAAACTAGTATTTTCCAAGAAAAAAAAAATAGAAAATAATTTTAAAACCAAATTTATGTCCTCAAGTCCGAAAATGAGAAGAAATATTTTCATTCCATTAAAGAAAAATAGTTTGGCTAAAAGAAATAATTCATCAGGCTTCTTGCATCAACGCTCAACAAAATGAGTTACTTAATCAACTATGATCACTAGTAACATCCCAAAAATTTATTGGATCGAGCTTATCATTATAATTGCATGACATTAATCACATAACATAAAAAATCCGAAATTTTAAAACTTAATGTCAAGCTCACACCCAAGAATATGCACAATATAAGAATATCTCGAACATTCCCCTTTTGGTGTTTTGTTGCTCTGTCTTTACTGATATTCCTCCTCATCAACAAAATATATTAGGGCCACAAGCCATAAAATGCACTTTTATTGGCTACTCTCCTCACCAACAAAAATGTAATTGTTATTTTTTAATATTAATAAATATTACACCACCATGGGTGTAACTTTCTTTGACAATTAATCTTTCTACAAAACTCACATCCAGGAAAAGTACGTAAACTCTCTTTATGAATATAAATTTTGTATTAGTCTCATCTCATTGGCATCTCAACCTGCACCTCTACTAAACCTTTTTAAATCCGACCTACCAAAATATCAACCTTTCAAATATCATAACAATGAGTAAAGTAAAAAAGATTCTCTATTCCATATAACAAGGAAATTCATCCACCAAGGTAGCACAAAAAATTTCTCAAAAATGAAACCAATGTTTGATCTAAGTCCTAACATCAATACATTAACATAAGATAACATAAATTTTGATGATAGTCTAAACATGCCCATTGTTAGTCTTAGGAAATGCATAAGGAATTGCTCCAATCACCCAATTGGTATTCATATCTGTTATATCAAACTATCTTCAAATATCTGTGCATTTACTAAAGGTTTTTTAGGCATAAAAATTCAAATAATATTCAAGAGGCCTTAAAAATACCCAATTAAAAAATGGAATTCATGAAAAAAATCTAGGCCTTTGAGAGAAATAATATATGGAATCATTTAAAGCTTCCTAAAGGAAAGAAACCTATTGAATGCCATAAATCTGTATCTTGAAATACAAGGTTGACTTAAGTGTCTCCACAGCAAGATTAGTGACAAAAAATATCATTAAAATCTACTAAACTTGGTTGGGATTCAATTAAAAACACTATGAATGCATCAACAGATTGATGGAAGAAGAAGTTAGAGGTGAAATGAATTTTAATCAGTTGTAATTATGATTTAGTTATACATAAAATTATTAGACATGACTTTTCCTTTTTATTGTATGAGTGGCAGGTTGTGTTAAATTCTAAGAAATTTAGGTTTGGTAGAATCAAACCTGAGCTAGAGGAGAAAATTGATCTTATGTTTAGTGGTGTTGTTACGACTAGTAGATATGTTTGGAATCCTCAAGGTTTGCAAGAACATGGAGAGTGCAAATGATCGCATTCAAAGATCATCTCACGACATAAATGAACATAGTCAATCGAGTCAAGCTAGGACTCCACCTTCTTTAAAAGCAAGGGCAGATCGCAATAAAAAATTGGCTTTGCATATCTAAAGAGTCTAATATAATAATTAGTTATAGTATGCACAAACTTATCTTCTGAGACTAACATCGCGCAACCTTCTTTATCTATTCTTGATGTGATAAAAATTTTAGAACAAACCACAAAAGTTTATGAAGAAATTTAATTATATCTATACTCCATGAAGCTACTTGAATATCCTGTCAAGATGAATTTTTTCATATCTATGACACCTGAGAAAATGGTTCATTACTTGCACTTCTTCGACAAAAATTGCAATAATTGATTCATATTATTTCTATCTTTATTGAGTGAAGTGCACTTGTCAAGTTATATCTTTGTAGAACAATTACTTTTGACGTTAATGTTTTGTTAAAACACATGCTTTTGATGTTAATGTTTTGCTATTTTTTGGTAGAACAATAACTTTTGATATTAGCATTTGTGATGTCTTCCTATTTGATACAATGAAATGTTCTTCTACTAATGATTATTTTTGTTGCGATGTTATTACTTGTGATAGATTGTGTTGTGATGTTAGTACTTGTCATATATTATATAGTGATATTGTATTGGTGATATATTGTGTTGCGATGTTGGTTCTTGTGCAATTAGTCTCAAATGATATATTGTGTTGTGATGTTGTGATGTTTATACTTGTGATATCATCTGATGCAAAATCATTCATACTTTTTACAACAATGAATCCTATTGATGGAGAACATAAAAAATACTACAAAGAAAACTATCACGGCGGTTGTCTATATGCTGACTGAATACTACGATTTATACATCTCTCATACTTCATGTATGACGTTGACCCTTACAAGGAACAAATAGATAAATGAACTGCTTGCAGGTCATCCAATGAGATTACATAATAAGTTTCGTATGAGTCAAATAATCTTTCTTGATCTTTTAATGAACTCCACACTGGTTATGGTCTCCGTGGCTTTTCCAAAATGACTTCAAAGAATTATTAACTATAACATTATATATTTTA
The DNA here is from genome assembly GCA_022702705.1 of Papilionanthe hookeriana x Papilionanthe teres. Taxonomy (NCBI): domain Eukaryota; kingdom Viridiplantae; phylum Streptophyta; class Magnoliopsida; order Asparagales; family Orchidaceae; genus Papilionanthe; species Papilionanthe hookeriana x Papilionanthe teres. The sequence continues at coordinate 7,579,268 of CM040431.1, read as the reverse complement.
TTGCATAATCAGTCTATTAGGCAGTTTGTGAGACATTTTAACACTCATCTAAAATCATCAATAGATATATTTCAATTGGCTTGCATGCTTTGGTAAGCATGTCCTCTGAAATTATCAAACCTGAAGATCCAACTTTATAAAACATTTTTAGATAAATATCCAGTGATTATCGATATATAACATACCTTAATGTATATTGCATTCATTCTTATTTTTTCCAAAAATTGGTATAATTTTGAAATTTAAATTAGATTAGATGTGATACAGAATATTTTAGTGTTATTGACGGGAAACATATTAATGCACGAGTGTCAAATACTGATGAGATCGCATAAATTGGGCGTTGCAGTTAAACTACATAAAATATAATGACAGCATGCGACTTTAATATGTGTTTTATCTTTATCACAACTAGTTAGGAAGGCAATGTTCACGATAGTCAAAACTTCAAGATTGTAACCTGATCCCATATGCATAAATTTCTCTTGCCGCCTCAACGTAGGTTGACACTCTAGTAGAATTATAATATTTTTTAACAAAGTAACTTATGGTTGATTGCTCTAACAAAAATATATTATTTAGTGGATGTGGGATAACCATAACAACCGGGATTTCTTAAATCATTTCCGAACACAAAATATTACATTCCAGACTTTGAAAGGAGCAATCAAATTGTACGATAAATAAAAGAGATGTTTAGTAAGCGTCACTTATCATTACGAAGTGTCATTGAGAGGGCTTTTGGAGTTTAGAAGAAAAAATGGATTATTCTACGTGCTTACAAATTCTTTCAAAAATAAGTTTACATTGTCGCTATAACAATGACACTCCATGATCACATACGATGTCACTATATGATTTTGATGTTGACTTTGCAAATGTAGATCAAAACAAATCAGTGCCTCTAGAAGCATACGAATATTGAATGGGGCAATCAAAGATGGCTAATGATGATATGTCATTCCTTGCATGGGCGACGCAGAATGTGCCATGAGATGGCTGAGTTACGAGAGCTAATCATCGATATTTTAGTTAATGTTGATTCAATAATATAAGATTAATTGTACAAATGAGTATTATGTATTGTAATTGTTGAGATTAGGAGTAGAGCAACACAGTTCTCATTAATACAAAGAGGGTATTTAAACGCTTACAATAGACTCAAATAAGAAAAGAAATAAAAACACAATCCAAGAAATAAAATTAGAACAACGATAAAAAGAAAACTACATAATGGAGAATAAGGGTAATTAATAAATGATAACGGCTATGAAAAGTCAATAAATCTAATACTCCCCTTAAATTGAAGCAAAGACGTCAATCATGTTCACATGGATATGAAGTTATCAAACAAAGGATGAGAAAGATTTTTGATAAGGATATCTACTAGTTGACCGTCGGAGAGAACAAAAAGAACACAAATTTTTCTAGCCTCAATCTTTTCTTTAATGAAGTGTATGTAGATCTCCACATTCGGTATGATCATGCTAGACTGGATTGTGAGCAATGCTAATGTCGGCCTTATTATCAGAGAATACTGCTGCGGAACGGAAGTTGCCATAGGAAGTTTACGGAGCGTGATGCATAACCAAAGGGTTTCGCAAATCCTCAAGGAAATGGACCGGAATTCAGCTTCAACATTGCTACAGGCAACTACATACCCTTTTTTGCTTTTACACGTGACCAGATTCCTCCAAACAAATGAGCAATATTTTGAAGTGAGACATTAATCATGAACTCACCCGACATAATTAACATTTATATAAACAACAATAGACCACAAGGCGTGACAAGAGAAAAACAAACTTGAGCCCAGTGTACCTTTTAAATGGTAAAAAATCTGTTGGGCAGCTTGGAGATGGTGCTCATAGAGGTCATGCATAAATTGACTCACTATATCAACTGTGTGGCATATGTCGGGGTGAGTATGAGCGAGATAAATGTGTTTACCCACAAGGTGCTGGAAGTGACTCTTGTTGACAAGTACAGCATTAAGAATGTTAACTAATTTTTCATTAGGATTCATAGGGACAACCACATATTTGCACAGAAGAAAATTGTTCTCTATCAAGAGATTAATCACATATTTACGCTAAGATAGGCAAATGCCCCTAGATGATCGAGCCACTTCCATGCCTAAGAAGTACTAGAGAGTTCTCAAGTCTTTTATTTCAAAAGACTCGACAAGAATTTCTTTCAAGGACTATAATGTTGGGAGATGTTTATCTGTATAAGCAATATTATCAACATAGACAATAAGGATAACTACCTGGTCATTGGAGAATGTCGAAATAAGAGAGTGGTCTGATTGAGCCTGAGTAAAAATATGGCCCACATCTACCTTTGTAAACTTGCCAAACCAGGCTCTTGGGGACTACTTTAGCCCATAGATGGACTTTTGCAGCCTGCACATTTGCCCTCTGGAGGCAGTAGAGTCAAAGTCAGGAGGAGAAACATGTATACTCTTATGTAAGCTCTCCATTCAAAAACGCATTCTTGACATCTAACTGGAATAAAAGTGAATCTAGATTCACCGCAAGGGATAAAGGAACTCGATAGTATTTAAATTGGTCACTAGAGCAAATGTCTCCTAATAGTCAACTTTGTAGGTCTGTGAGTATCCTTTAGCGACCAACCATGCCTTACTGCGCTAAAAGGATCCATCGGAGTTGAATGTCGTGCTAAAAATACATCGACACCCCACAGCTTTCGTACCCTGGGGAAGATCAACAATGTCACACTTATGATTCCACCGAAGGGCAATCATCTCCTCCATTACTATTGTTTTACAGGCTAGATCAGCAAGAGCAACCTCAATAGTAACGGGGATCTGATGGTACTTTAGGGCAGTACCAAATGCTCTGTATGTCTGCGATAAATTACTGAAAGAGAAATATTTTCCATATTATAGAGTGAGCATGTCTGATTGGATACCTTACTCAAAGAACTCACATCATTCGGAGGATAGTCGTGCTGAGGATGTCGCCCGGAATGAAGTCAAAGTCCTGTAAGGAGTTAGGAAGTTCTAGAGTAGGAGCATTGGGACGAGTGCGCTGAGTGTAGACGCAGACAGTGGGAGGACGAGATTGTGCACTCACAGAATTAGGGGACTCACCAGGGTGCAGTTACCGAAACAGGGGACTCCTAGTGGCAGGAACACTGGGGGGAACATACATATAAGTTGAATAAGGGACAGTGTCTAAAAACCCAAGCTCCCCCTCACTTGGGGCCGAGCTAGGAAAATACGGACACTTTCAAGAAAGAAGACATCAGTACTGGCATAGATTTTGTTAGTTGTAGCATCAAGGCACCAATATCCCTTTTGAGTGCCAGAGTAGCAAAGGAAGATATATTTTATGAATCTAGAATCAAGTTTACTAAGATTTGGAACACAGTTCCGAACAAAAGTAGTGCACCAAAAAAACTTGGAGTCTGAGGTAAAGAAGACCAGATTGACAGGGAAGCAAGACATCAAGACAGCTGGGGGGGTTCAGAACTTGTGAATTTTAGAGGGGGGCTCTATTTATGAGATAGGTGATAGTGAGAATGATATCGTTCCAAAACCGTTTAGGCACATTGGATTGAAATATAGTAGAGCGAGCAACATCTAGGAGGTGACAATTTTTCCTCTGGCTACCCCATTTTGTTGAGTGTCCATACACAAGATATGATAGAGGATACCCTTACCAAGAATTCACCCAAAATAGAGTTGAAAAACTCATAACCATTGACGGTACATAGGATCTGAATAGGGTTTTGAATTGAGTTAAAATGAAGGTATAAAAGTTTTGAAAGATGTCAACAATCTCTGATTTGAAATGTAGACGCACGTCATTTGATTGTGGTCATCAATCAAAGTGAGGAATCACTATTTATTGGTATAGATGGGAGTGCGAGGGTCCCCATAGATCAATTTGAATGAGAGAGAAATCAGCGGAAAGTAAGTGTAGGTTGATTAATTGATCAGATGATGTTTGGATAATTGACATGTATCACAATTAAAATAAGAAATATTTTTATTAAAAAAACATATAAGAAAATAATTTATTAAAATATTGAAAACTAAGATAACATAAATGACAATGTAACAACATAATGGAACATTCAATGACTCGAGATAAGCTACAACTACTGAGCGATGTATCCTTACTCACCATGTTATTCTCTTGGAAGTGTAGATTACGACTACCCTCTTACCAGTTCCGGCCATCCTCCCTGAACGACGATCTTGAAAAACACAACCATCAGAAAAGAAATTAGCAATGCAATAAATATCATTTGTCAACTTACTAACAAATAACATGTTACATTGCAACTGAAGAACATGTAAAACAGATTCCAATGTTATATCAGTTATTAGTACAACCAACCCTTTAGCAGCACTGGAACTACAGAAGCCATCGATAATTCTGACGGTATCCTTTCCAAAGCACGGATAGTAAGTCAAGAAAACTTGTAAGCAACCAGTTATGTGATCTGTGGCACCTGAATCAATAATCCATGAACTAAAGGCGAAATAAACCATAAAAGTCATAGGAAGGGTACCTTGTCAGACGTGAGAGGTTAACGAACCCGTAGAGACTTAACAAGCTTCAAGAAGCTTGATCAATTGCTCCATATAGTTTTTCAAGGATTTGGAGGATTTTAGGATGTTCTAGGTAGGAGTCGATTGAGCCATGTTAGGCTCAACCGTCGCCTTGAGCTGAGGATTTTAACTGAAGGTTTGTATGCCGGTTTACCATGAAGTTTCAAACACTTACCCCGAGTGTGGTAAGGTTTGTGGTTCTGAGCCATCAATGAATTATGGTAGGATCACGACAGACGAATACAACTGCGAGAAATAAAATCTCTAAAGGGAAGACTGGTGTTGGACAACCGCAACAGCAGGACAGAGGCACCACAAGACCTACGACAGTTGGAATCGAGGATCTGCGGACAAAAGAAGATTACGACTGCTAGAACCTGCAGGGAGGATCAGCGGTACCAGGAAGACATGGGCCGGCTGGAAGGCCTCCTAGGATCAATAGCTAGAATCAGCGGCATCAAGGTCTGGAAGGCCGCTTGGGATTAGCAGCTAGAATCAATCAATGGCAAAAGCTACAGAGCAGGTCGCCAACAGAGCGGCAAAGCAACAACATTGGAGAGGCAGTCGATAAAACAGCCAAACTGTGGCTGAAGGAAAACAGCCAAAGCCTTATGGGTTCCAGCAGCCGAACAGTGGCAAAGCAACAATCGAATTGGAAAACAGCTACCGGCAGATGCTGAACACAGAAGGAAATCTGCTGCTAGAACTAGCAAAATGGTTGGTTGCTGTTGGTTCCCCGTATGCTGGTGCTTGAAAACAGAAGGAAACCTGCGGCTTGTAGAGCAAGGAAAATAGCAGGGAAATGGCAACAAGGCCAGGAAAAAACTGCAGTAGAAAAATCAGAAGAGGAAACCACCAGCTACTGGAACAAGCAGAGGAAGTCGGCGGATAGGTGGCATCTGGCAAAACCGGCAGAGGAGGACAGCGGCTGCTGGATCTAGGATTAGGCTTTGATACCATGTTAAGATTTGGAGTGGAGCAGTATAGTTCTCATTGATACAAAGAGGGGTATTTAAACCTTTACAATGAACTCAAATAACGAAAGAAACAAAAATACAATCAAATAAATAAAATCAGAATAACGATGAAAAGGAAACTACATAATGCAGAATAAAGGTAATTAATAAATAATAACAGCTATGGACAGCCAATAAATCTAATAAATCTAATAGTAATTGGTTGAAGTGCATATTGTTAAATATGTTCACAAGAAGTTCTCAAAACAAAACAATGCATGCAAATTATAAGCTTTTCTCTAAATTGAAGAGATATTGAGGAAATGAAACGAAATCCTAATATCTTACCGGTTGTTTACATTTTCTGTGCTCTTTTTATATGAGACTTTTTTTTGGCTTGAAAACTTTTTTAATTCTAAATTGTGAGCATGTTAAAGAAGAGCTTCCAACGGTGCAAACATATGCACTTTTCAAACATATTAGGATTTCATAAAAACTAGCCGAACACAAAAAGCACTGAACCCATTTCACTATAGGAATGCATAGCTTTCCATTGTGCGCAAACACCAACATTTAACTTACAGTATATGAGAAAACCTTGTTATGAATGGGTTGGATTGACTTTTTTATGTCTTATGGGATATTTTGATGTAGTTCTTGTTTTTTCTTGTCTTACTGAAACATAAATAGTTTTGCTTCTTCTGTATTCATATAGCTTAGTTTGCTTATTCCCCGTAAAGTGATGCTATAAATATTGGTATGGGAAATACTTCTGGATGAAGCTAAATTCTACCTGTTGATGAATTTAGTTTAATTTGCTAAGTGGTGTTTATTTATGATGAACTCATCATATTTGAGGCCTCCATATATAATCTGGCTCGCTATCTTATCTTCTACTTATTTTTTGTTGTTTGATTTGGAAGAAAAAGAAGAGCTAAATTGTGAGCATGTTAAAGAAGAGCTTCCAACGGTGCAAACACATGCACTTTTCAAACATATTAGGATTTCATAAAAACTAACCAAATACAAAAAAGCACTGAACCCATTTCAGTATAGGAATGCATAGCTTTCCATTGTGCGCAAACACCAACATACAACTTACAGTAGATGAAAAAACCTTGTTATGAATGGGTTGGATTGGCTTTTTTATGCCTTATGGGATATTTTGATGCAGTTCTTGTTTTTTCTTGTCTTACTGAAACACAAATAGTTTTGCTTCTTCTGTATTCATATAGCTTAGTTTGCTTATTCCCCCTAAAGTGATGCTATAAATATTGGTGTGGGAAATACTTCTGGATGAAGCTAAATTCTACCAGTTGATGAATTTAGTTTAATTTGCTAAGTGGTGTTTATTTATGATTAACTCATCATATTTGAGGCCTCCATAGATAATCTGGCTCGCTATCTTATCTTCTACTTATTTTTTGTTGTTTGATTTGGAAGAAAAAGGTAAGCATAAGAAAGGTTCATGTAAGCAACATTTAGCCATGACAGCTCTAAGTTTCAAGGGTGATACTTGGGCATTTACATGCAAACCACCTAATTCCTACGTATTTACATATGCAACACCTAAACTTTCAGTTTACATTCATATTGCATAAATATTTTGTATCACATCAAAAATACCAACATTTTAACTTTTAAGAACGGAAATAACCCTTTTCATGCATAGATAAGGCGGCATGTTTAGTGTGCTTGCAGGCATTTTTATTCTCCATTTTTGTGAAATGAATATATGAGGGATCTTAATTAAGGAAAAGCACCTTTAGTATTGGAATGTCTAGAATATATCTGTTCTTTTCTCTCACAGACTGGACTTGCTTTTGTTGGACAAGTAAATTTCATAGATTTCTGACAAAATGTTGCTCTTATTGCAGGTTTGTTCATTGTAATTAGTTTTGTTTTGGCAATCTCGGCTTTGAAGCTTGGAAGAAACTTCATATGCATTACTTTGTTTGAATTTGGCATATGGATGATCTCGGTGCAGAGGCCTAGCTATTTACTGCATGATAGAAATATTGTTTTGCTGTTTTTTCTTTTTCTTTAGCTTGTAATATTGTTTGAAGATACAAAGGAGTTTTGCTTGCTTTGTCACACAGTACCTCTGTGAATGTTATGACATTTTTGGCAGCAGAATAAAGATGTTGCATGACTTTGTATCATATTGTCCTTTATTTAGAATATTTTTTTAATCTTCTTTCTTTGTGCAAATACCAGGGTCTCTAATCCACCTGATCCTTTTTTCAGCTTTTTTGAGATTATGACCATTGTAAAAGATATGAATCTGAGTATATCTCTTCAACATGAGTTTATTTATGATTTGCCTCTCGAATTACATAACTTATCACTTAAACGATACGTTTACTTCCATTTCGATCGGCATTTTTCAGCAATTGAATGTGGTGAGATTCATTTGCAATTTTATGTATCATATGAACTTTGTTATTTGTGTTGGCTCGATACTAACTTTTTTAACTTATTTCTTTCTTCTCCCTCACTAGTTATGTTCACACTATTAATTTACAAGACTACATTATCATAAATGAGCTAAAGCTATTCAACAAGTTCTAAGTGGATGAAGAATTGACAAATAAATTGTGATTGCAACCTGTTATGTATTATTTTCAAACCTTAAAAAGGTGATAACGCTTGCAAAAAGATCAATAGATGTTCCAGAAATAGATCGCACGAAGATTGTAAATCTTTTCAATCGGTGGATGAATGGAGCGATGGAACATTAGAAGGAGGAAATGTGTCTGATGATAAGGTTAAGAAAAATCTTGAAGGCTTGAAATTTCTTATGAAGATCTTGCTCTTACTAGATTTCTCGATCACAGCATTTTTATTATTGTTGTTAGGGTTGTATTACTTTTGAATGTGTTAATGTAATTTGAAATACAAACAGTACCAATGAAGGATTTATTAGTAATAGAACTCGTAGGTTTGACTGCAGTGCAGCTTATGTTGAAGGAATTATGCTTAACTCAAGTTTGTGTGATTATTTTTTGCCGTAAAAATTCAATTTATGTTCTCCTTACTTCAACGTCTTACTATATGTTGTCATGCATGTCATGAGAAAAGTGTTGTGAGTGAATAGTACTCCACTCACAACCATTGGTCTTATTCTGAATATTTGTTTATTTTGATAATTATCTTTTTTTAACTTTACTTGCGAGAATAACTTTAAGATAAATGCAATTTCTAAAATCTAATCTTCTCTTGATTCTATAATTTAACTTTGATTTACTTTTTTATTTATGTTTGTTTAGATAATACAATTAGATATGAGAATTACAAACATAAAAAATACCTATGAATTCTATATAATATATATAAATAGGTATTTAAGACGTTTGTCTACAGACAACACTTTCAAAACTGTATTTTACAGACTTATTGCTTCTAAAACACTAGCTTCTGAACAACAGATTTTTCACAACAACTTTTGAGCTGAGATTTCATACAGCTACAGTCGAAACAAACGTACCCTAAATTTACGCTTGTCAAAAGACCACGGAGTTCTTAAAAGACAATAGTTTCATCCAATTTGTGAACAAAATGAGAATCAATTTCTACAACAGGGTTCTGATTCTGATTGGAGCATCAGAATACTGACTCTCTAAAGGATAAAACATTCTATATTTTTATACTAAAAAGGACATAAACTAGAAGAAAATTTGTCATCACTCTCCAATGTTCACTACATTTCAAGCTCGATAACACATGCTTTCATATTATCCTCTTGTATTTCTTTTTTAACTATGGCATTTCTATAAATGCCTTTATTATACATTTCTCTTTACCAGGTTAATAAAAGCTTGTATGTATGTATGTACCTATATGTATGTATTAGTATGTATCATATATGTATGTATGTATGTATATTTCTAGCGTTATTCTTCTCTGATGTTAAAATCTCATCTCTTGCAGAAAAAACAATATTACACTTGTTGACAAGTTCCAATTAGGTCGTCCTAAGATAGAGAAAATCAGGAAGGTCTTCAAAGATTTCAAACTAATTGGGGACTGGCAGGTGGGTCTTCTCGACGGAGGACATGTTTTGATTCAGTTGTGCATAGAAGAAGACTTCACAATAATTTTTTCGAAGAAATTCATCACAATTGAGGGCAAACCTATGAAGTTGCTCAAATGGACCCCTGATTTTAATCTCAATCAAGAACCCCCTTTGCGCCTATCTGGTTCTCGTTATCTGAACTCAAGCTTCAATTCTTTGACTATCCTACCATATATGCAATTGAGAATTTTCTTGGAAAACCTATGCGAGTAGACACACCTACGATTCATCGCTCAAGGCGCTTCCACTCGTAAGGATTTTGATTGAAAAAGATATTACACTACTGGATACGGTGAATAAATTTGGTTGGTTCTCGCTCACAATAGTTATTGGCGAAAAATCATTATGGAACAAAAACCTCACTACCGCAAGATTGCAAGATGTTCGAACACCATGAAGAGAATGTTTAAATGCACCCATGATTGCGAACCTATAATCAGTGAGTAACCCCACCGTCTCGGATACGACTCTACCAGAGGAGGGACTCACCACAAAAAAGGAACTGGTATTTGATGCAATTCAGGAACTCCTCACTGCTCTGGATACATTGGCTCCACCTGAAGAAGGACTCACCACAAGACTGAAGTTAGTACCTGAAGCAATTGCCCCTACTTCTGACCTTACTGCAAGAGATAATGTTCAGATTGCAAATCAGAATAGTCCTGCAGCTCCTCTTCAGGAAGCACTAAGTCCAGAGGTGACATTACACACTAAACCTCCCACTGTTGCAACGGTTAGCTTTCCTTTTACTGAGTTTCTACCATCTAATCAGATCGAGGATCGCATGAGCCAATCTTCAGATGAAAAATGGCAGGTCTACACTTCCCGACGTAAAAAGGCTTGGGGCACACTCCAGCTTGGAAACTTAATGGATGACACTGTGGTTACTCCTGACAGTGGCACGACAATACAAAATTTTATATCTGGCTCTGTCACTAAAATTACAGGAAGAAACAAGAAAAAATGGCCCGTCCCTAGCTTCTTCTTTTGTTTTGTATGTTTTAAAATTTCTTTGAGTCTGTATCCCTTTATGTTGGGGTTTTTATTGTTTGTTGTTATCTTATGGGTAAGGTCCTCTTGTGGGTCCTCTCATACACCTTTGATGTATCTTTTCTTTTCAATAAAATTAGCACTTTGGGCTTTTCTCTCGAAATATATATATATATATATATATATATATATATATATATATATATATATATATATATATATATATATAGGAAAGCCCAAGGGCCACAATGATCGAATTAAAAAGCGGTTACGAAGCTGAGGGAGGGCCCAATAAATGAAGCCCTACCCCTACGATACAATGCAAACAAAGAGATCTTATAGATCGTAACAGAAAAAGTACACAAATAAAGCCTAAGAACAAGAACGTGATACTCTCGCTCTGTGTCTTGGTGATTCATAAAGTAAGCTTTAAAGCAATACCATTGCCCTGAGTAACCAATGTATCATCAAGTGAAGTGTATCTCCAGGCTTCTTCTTCCATCGAGAATGATAAACCTGCCAATGTCCTTCGTCAGTGTCTTCTTCTGCTTCTTCCTCTGCTTCTTCCTCTTCCGTTGACTGATCCTGCTGATTCATACCGGTGGGTTCGGCAGTGGCTTGGGGATTTCTTCTTTTCCTGCTGAAAGTTTGGATGTATCTGTTAGCGCGGACGGCTAAAGTAGCCCCCTGGACGGCTTGCGCCACAGGAGTCTCCTCGATTCCAGCATGTTCTGTAAACACTGTAGTCACATTTCCAGCATGTTCTGTAAGCACTGTAGTCACCGAAGTGGCAATTTGTACAACCGGTTGAGGAGACTCCTCGACAGCCTTGTCAGCTGAGTTTAAACTGTTATCAGCATCAGATACTACCCTATTCTCCTGAGCTAGCGTAGCATCGACTCTTTGTTGGGAAATCCCAACAGCAGCAGAAGCCCTTTTCCTAGAGGGAGGATGCAGCCTATAACATGTGTCCCTGATGTGCCCGAACATTTTACAATGCTGGCAAAAGAGAAGTCTGTTCTCCACCACAGCCTCCTGCCAAACCCTTCCTCATCATCTGTAATCTAAAAACAATCCACATCTGGCAGAGTGAAATCCCTCTCTACCTGAACCCTGGCACCACCTAGCGAGACCCTATCAAAGGTGGGTGAATCAACTCTGAGAGGTGTACCGAGAGCTTGGCTAATGTTGTACAAAGCACGTGGATTGTACAAATGAAAAGGGAGTCCCGGAACTTTGAACCACATAGGAACGATAGGAGGTTCCATAGATGGGTCAAAATCGTGAGTCCATTTAATAAGCCTTCATTAGGTGCTGCAAGAACCAAAACAGATTGTTGAGCAAAGATTATGGCATAATCTTCTTCCTTCTGAATTCTAACAAGTAAGTGTCTGCCATCCAAAACTCCCAGCTTCCAACCTTCAATGAGTTTCAGATTCTCAAAAAATTTTCTGACTAAATTCATTTTGGGGTGACCGAATTGAAATTTCCGGCTTTAAGGGAGGACAAATTCTGCACTCACAACTCATGCCATCTGGCTCTGCCAGCCTTTCTGTTGTTCTTCCATTTGATGGAAAGACTGCACGCTACACAATATTCTAGCTCAGCAATCCACATCCTCCTGCATTAGATAAGCGATCCACACAGCATTTCAAATGCAGTCTGCCAACCATTTTCTAGTGTGGAGTAAATTTTGAATTTATTTTATTTGATTAGGTTGATTTCATTCCTATTTTTCTCCTTTATTTGCAATTTTTCACCTATAAATGTTACAACTAGCTAACCTATTGAAATTATTAAAAAAAAAAAATTCTTCCATCATACTTTCCAACATAAATCTTATCAAGCAGAACATGCAGATTTTATGCTGCATTCATCCAAAACATTATTTTTGGTATAAAGCAAACTGATAACATGAATCCCCAAAATTTCAAACTTATTAATGAATAGAGATAGAGAATGAGAATAACTCAATCTAAAAAGCTTCCATATGTCCTTGAGATCCACAATGACATGATATTTCTAGAAGTTAATTTCTACATTGTAAAGCTGTAATTGTGAGGAAAATCAGTACCTGTACACCAACAGAGCAATAGATACAAAGCACACAAAAAATGATGCCAAGATATGGCATCAAACTAGGTATAAGAGTTAAGAATGTTGCAACAAAGCCTCTGTATTGTCGGACATTCAACAAAAGCCTTATTAGGCGCAACATCCTTGCTATTAGAAGATAGCGAATCCTGTCATAAAGAAAAAACTGAATCAAGCCGTCTCTTGATGTATTCAAGAAAAAAAAAATGCTTTTGAGATACTGTAAACAGGCGAAGCAACAATCCATTTCAAAAAAATACTATTTTCTCAGAAGTGGTTCTTAACAAATAGACTAAAGCTTTGCACAAGCTGTTATATCAAATGTCATTAGTAGTCTACACATACAATTCCGGAACCATTTCATTGTTGAGAATACAAAAGATTTTATGGAAGCAAACTGTTTTACATTCATTTCAGAAAAAAACAAAAATATTTTACAACCTAGTAATTTACAATATCAAACTCATCTAGCACAAGTGTAAGACAACAAAATTTTATCCATTTATCCAAGTCAGTATATGAAGGAGTAGGATTAATGCATATCATTTTAAATAAAGAATGAGTATCAAGTACAAAATATTGCTGGAAATAGAACATGCCCACGGTTGGCAGTGAGGCCAACAACAGGCATCATATAAAAAAGAAAACAAAACAATGTCATCAGCTATGTGTTCCTGCCAAATATAGAAAACTGATCTTTTGATAATCACATGTTTTTTTTTAAATTTGTATTCAACAAGGTGAACTCAAATTAACGGTATGTAGAATTATGTACAGTTGCATTCATTGCAGAGTGCTGGTGAGTATGATTTATAGGTATTACAAGACAAAAGATGAAAGCAAAACAGAATGAAGCCATTGAAATGAATAACCTCACCATTCACCATTTGAAAGGAAGGGAAGCTGAGATGAAAAGAAAAAGGTCGTGGCCTCTCCAATGACTGAAAAAAAACACATGTATTGAAATCACCATACAACTCAACTACATTTTCTCTGACATGCATAACTAAAAAGCCAGCACTTTAAGAAAACAAAGCAGAATAAGAGTATATAAAGTGCTCGAAGCACAGACTTATACAACACTATCATGAAAAATCTGCAAAACTTTCCAAACAAGCTACACTACGTACACACACAACTCATCAAGATGGGAAATATCATTCCTTATAACTCTAAAAAGACTTTATTGGCTTGAGCATCAGATATTAGTACACTAAAATAATCACGTATTCAATGTGAAATACTTTGAAACTTCTAAGATGTTCACTATTGCATATCTATGATTAGAGTCACAAACTAAGAAGTAAGAATACTTACAGTAGCCAAAAAAATCTACAATGCTGGAATTAGTAGAATTAATATAAGTCACAAGGAAATAAAATACCACTATTATCCCAGAGCGGAGGGAGGAAGGGGTTGGTCATGTGTTGAAGACAAGTCACTAGAGTTGTGGTGGAGCTATATGAAGATGAGACGGGAGCAGGTGAGAAGGTTGGCAAGTTGGGGTTGATCGCCGATGCTTGTAGAAGTAGGGCAAGCAGGCTGGATTGGGGAAGTTCAAGGGTGGGTTGTTGGGCAGTGAGTTTGCTACCATAGAGAGACGTTAGTGCCTAAGGCAAGAATTGTGGCCGATGTCAGAAGGCGAGCAAATTGTTTGGGGTTCAATTCAAGATATAAAGAGCAAGCAAGTGGGGGCTTCAAACGCACCACATCACTCATGCAAGAGTGATAGCAGGTGAGAAATTAGACATGCCAATAAAGGTTGTGATACCGGAGTTAACCCAAACCACAATCGAAAAAGAAATATTACTGTTGAAATTCAAAATGAATACAAACAATACTCAATATTGGAAAGAAAATACAACACAATTTAACTCTCCAGCTAGCTTGAGGCGAGACGGTCAGTGAAAAGCTGTGAGAGGGCTGGGATGGTCTGCAGCAATAAGGGTTGTTGTAGGCAGGTTTGTGAGTGGAGCAGTTAGAGGGGAGGGAAAAGTGCAAATTTGCAGTAGAGAGTGTGGTTGTAAGAAGGGTTGCAACTGGAGCAGTTAGAGGGGAAGGGAATTGGCAAATGTGCTGGATGCAGGTAAGATGTAGGGAAGATTGCGATGGGGAATTGGGAAGGATAAATATCCCCGTGGGATCCAGCTACAGCCAAAAAACCCCTCGGACTCCTAGAGATGGTCATCACCTTATACGAGTTACAGTCGGAGTAGCTTCTCGCTTTCAGATACAACAATATAAGAGAAAATAGTCGCTCACAGCAAGCTGGACAAAATTTTCAAATGTCAAAAACTGAACTATAAAACCAAATAACATCAAATTTAAAATAAACTAAGATATCTTGGAGGAGGAAAAGGAGGCGACAACCCTCCCAGCCACCTTGCTCAACAAAAGCTAATTCAGTCTTGGCAGTAACTATGCTTCAGTCTCCCAAGGTTGATGGAGCTTGGACTTTGTTCGTCGAAGCTTCCGGTTCCTCGCTTGCAACCCTAAGAGCACCTGGATCCCACTGATGCCTACCCAATCTCCCAATGCATTTGAAGAGCCTTCCCCATTTGCGAGTAGCGATCCATATCAACGCAATCTTCTAGGGAACTTACTACTGAACTGACATGGGTCTACGTGCCACACATATACTATTAAATCCTTGCAAAGTAACACAAGGTTGGCTCACCCTGATTTGATGTGATGGTAGTGTGAATCTCTCCGACCGATGGTGGCCATTGTGGTAAGGTATCGATCCTGATGTCCTGAAAATGCTTTCTGTCGTGATCATCTCGTGTCTAGACTCAGTGTCTCAGTCATACCATCTTTTGTTGTTACCAAAACTAGTCCCCCCAATGCTGCTTTGCTAGCAAGTGCAATTGGAATCTCAGGCTCCGCAAAAGGAAGAAGGACGATAAGTTGTCCCTCCATAGTGAAAGAGTGGGTGTTCATGAATCAGTCGTGAGGAGTTCTACTATCAAATTGTCACGATCTCTCGAACAAAAAGTAGCAGACAAACATAGGTATCACATCTGACCACACCTGATCCTGCAACTGGCTCCCAATCAAAAACTCCACTAAGCACCTCCGATCAATGCTGCCCTGTTCTCATTCTTCAACCCGTTCAGAGAATACGGCTGGGAGTGCCTCTCAGTCTTGAAACCAAACTTCTCCGCTATTTGTGAAGACACCACATTCTTACTACTCCCTCCATCGATGATAAAATTGCATACCTTCCCACTTATAGTGCAATAGGTTTATAATATGTTGTGGCAAAGCCACTACGAATCTCTTGTATCCTTAGTCTATAAGACTTGTTGAACCATGAGCATGTCGCCTTAGTCCTGTGGAGGATGATACATCTCACCCTATTCTCAACTGTCTTCTCATCGCTAACCTCCACTGCGCCCTACTCCATGAAAGACACAACCTAACTCGTCGTGCAGATAGAGGCGATGTGTCCAAATCCATGGCATCTAAAGTATTTTATGGCGGGAAATGTAAAAGGCGTGCTACTCTTCTCGGGCTTCTTCTCACTCAGAGTGGCTCTGTCCTTATCCAAACCAGTTTTCTCAACTCCCTGAGGCGTGCTCCTACTCGTGTCTTCAACTACAGGTGGCTGCCTAACTGGTGGTGATTGGCTGCTCTGTCTCTATTGCCTGTCCACCTTTATCTGAACATCTCTAAGTTTCCAATAGGGCTTCAACTACACGAAATTGTTGACAGAGGGCTTGAAACAACTCAAATATCGAGTGATGGTATATATTCCTCTGACTCAACCATCTCACACTTCATCTGCAATTAGTCAAACTGGACTTTAAACTCCTCCACTAATAGAACTCTCTGTTGTTGGTGTTGAAGTCTTAGGAACATATTATACTGGTAATGAGATGGATATTTTCCTGCATGCCGTTCCTCATGTTCTACCACTTGGTAATATTTTCTCTGTCTTCTTTTTAAGATAGACCTCTAAAAGTGGAAAGTTATAAGTGAAACTAAGCACGTCATTTTTAACAAGCCGAACATGAGCCTATTTTGAACAAATTTAAAACTTGTCGAACTGAACATAAATAGCTTATTTTCGAGTCATTCGAGCATGATTCGAACACAAACAATAAAAAATTCAAATGAGCTGAACACGTAAAAGTTTTGAGCGCACTCAAGTTCAGCTCGTTTACACCCCTAACCTCCACACATGGTAGCATTTCAAATACAAACTATCATTAAGAAATTTCAACAAGATCTTTAGCACAATTCCTTTGATATGTAGGATAATATACACGATGTTTAGGTACTTCTGTGCACTGAAGGCATCCAGACAAGAGTTTGAATAGGTAAAACAGTTGCTCTAGCATCACTGGTGGGGATATCTAAACCATCGATCTAAAGCCCAGCATCTCCACTGTTGATAATAGCATTCGTTAGACAGATGTTAGTTCTAAGCCCTAGTTGTACAGTGAAAGGAGTGTTCTGTTTGTTCACAAAAGAATATCATTGCGTCTGACATCCATTCTAATACAATAAAACACTTCAAAAAATCAAAGATAGTCATAACAATGCATAGGTGCATGCATGCCCAGGCAAATACAGAGATGTAAAATGAAATCCGATGCAACAAAAAAAAAGAAAATAAATGACGTAATGAATATGGTTACCTATTCAAAAAACATAGCTCGTGCTTGTGTGAACATGATTAGACAGGCATACATGAAAAAGGTAAAAATATGTTTATATAAGATAAGTAACCACAACTGTTAATACAAAAAACAACTAAACATGGTACCAGATACTAATAGGGTTAAATGATGTGCCAATAGATTAAATGACGCTCGCAATATAACAATGAAAAAAAAATGATAGTGGCACAACCTTGTCATTTTTATTGAAAGCTTCTTTTCATTTAAGCTGCAGATTATCTTATTTCATGCCATATCAGCCATTTGTTATTTAAGTATATTAACTCGTCATTTAAGACTTCTGCTATAATGAATTATAAATAAAAATTGTTTGTTACGAAGTGAAGTCCATTAATTATAAGAAGTCCTCTCACTTTCACTTATCCCTTAATAGTTATTACTGTAGTTTGTCCAGTAGCGTAATATAATTGTCAAAATATTTGATAGAATATGCAGAATAATTTCTTTATTGATGTACAACTATTTAAAGAGTTTTCCCAAGGAACAAACAAAGCAGCTAATCTCTCAATTACGAAGAAATATAATATTTAACTAACTACCCTAAAATACGAAAAAAATAAATAGAGATTCCTAAGATTATTAATACAATTAATAAATTTCTAAATCTAGAGAATAACAAATATGGTACATAATTATTTGTGAGATCTTTCAACACTCCACCTCAGTTCCTGGCATGTAAGATGTCAGCTACGTACAGAAGTTCTGCTAAATAAATTCTCATGTTGCACTTTGGGAAGACATTCTGTTAGTATATTTGTTGTTTGGCTAGCAGTGGGTTGTTGACCTCATTTTTGTTGAGGTTTAGTTTTCCTCCTAGGATTTAGGGTTCTAGCTTTAGGAGCATCCCCGACGATCTTAGATTCTTAGCAACGGGCCCACCTCGTTTCTAGAATGCTCGAAACCACTTCGACACTCTTTTGGAATCCCGGACGGAGTTCCTGACCTCTAGCTCACAGCAGGTTGGTTGGAATTAGCGTTAGGACTCCAAAATGAGTTCCTATAGGACCACTGGACCTTAGGATAGCCTCGTGCACGTTTCTCGTCACTGACGACCAAATTCCCGAGCCACGGCCTCGACGCTTTCAACCACCTCGCAACGGATCAAGATCAAGGTCAAGTTCAGAATGCCAGAAAGAGCGACGACGAGTCAGAATTTCAGAAAATATCGGATTTGACGCGCTTTCGACGCGACCGTCGACGAGGTTGTCTGAACGACCTCGGATGACGAAACGGAATGCGCCGTTGCGTCCGGAACGTCGTTTCCACCTAAAATTGATATTTGATTTGCGACGATCGCCTGCCGGAGCGGAAATTGCGAATTTTTGGGCTTATTTTAATAAAATTAATATATATATATATATATTTTAAAACCTATTTTTCTATCCTAAGCCCTAACCCTTACCCGTTCGATCGGCTGGCTCCCTCTCTCGCTCGTTCGATGAGGGCTCCCGTTCCCTCCTTCTCCCGCGCTCGAGCGCGTCTCTTCCTTGTAGCCGTTGCCCTCTCGAGCCCGCGTGGTTCTCCCCATACACTGCTCGAGTGTTATCCTGTGCGAGGGTCACCTCGCGTGATCTCCCGCGCGCAGCTCTGTCTCCCGCTCGACTCTTGCCCTTGCTGCCGAGCCTCGGCTCTTACCTGCGGCATTTTGTCGCCTTCTTCCTGACTCTTCCCCACTTGCGCCCGGCTCTGCAGGTAAGGGGCGGCCCTTCCTTTCCCTCCTTCGCCTATAAAGGCCTCGTTCTTGGATGGATTGAGGGTTGGTTGGTTGGCTGTTTGGTTGCTTGCTTCCTCTTGAGAAATCGGTGTTGGAGTGGAGCTTGGTTGTCTTTGTTTTTTCTTATGTGCTCTACACTACCTGGTATGCCTCCCTCCCTTCCCCTCCTTCTCTGTTTGGCTTGAGGTGGCTGCGGTTTTCTGCGATTGGTCGGGTTCTCCTCGCTTGTTGTTTCGGCTGAGCATTTGTATGCCATGGAATGTGTTATCTATTTGCTTAAGTGATGGTTTCTTGCTCCCCGTTTCTAGTGGCATGCTAGTATGATTGTGGTATTTAGAGTTGGGGGTCATTTTACTATTCAAGCATCTTAAAAAATGGAAATATGAGCATGTAGTAGGTTTGGTTTTGATGGCAAACTATTGGCTCCCCTTTGCAAGTGTTTCGAATAGGGCTCTTCACTTTTTTTTTTATGAAACATAGAGGAGCCTTTTTGCTTCTTTCATATGCATGTGGAGCTTGTCTTTTGCTCCTTTTGATTCTTCTTTATTAGGAGCATGCTAAGGAAAGTTTGAGTTGATCTAATAGAGCTTTATACTTACTTTTGTTCGAAGTATACCTATGCTCTACACTTTGATATGTTGGATGAATGGAAATGCTTGTTTAAGCTTCATGTTTAGCTATATTCTAAGTCTTACTTTGGCTCATAGTGAGCACTGATTGAAAGAAATTTTTTTTCATGGTAAAAGAGCTTTGGGAGCTGTTTTTTTGTTGGCTTTATTTTCCGGTTTTGACCGCATGTTGTTCTCTCGATTCGGGGTATTTTGAGCCTTGTTTTTCTCTCGGTTTTGAGGTCTGTTTCAAGCCCTGCTGTCTTGCTCGGTTTTTGTGTTCTTTGCTCTAGCACTAGCCTCATGCACATGAGGGGCTCGTTTTTCCGTTTTTGCTGCTTGCGACTAGCCCCATCGCACATGAGGGGCTCGTTTTTCTGTTCTGTCGCTCTTGCAGCTAGCCACTTCGTACTTGATTTGAGGGCTCGGTTTTCTGTTTTGCTGCTCTTGCAGCTGCTCCTTTGTACTTGATGTTGGGGTTCGATTTTGGTCCCTGCTGTTCCTGCAACCTCCCCCGGTGCAGCCTGTGAATGGCTCGGGTTTGGATCTTCCCTGGGCTCGGGTTTGTGCTTCTTTTAGGCTATAGGTGGGCTGAATTGCTTGGTTGCCCTATGGATTCATTCCTATGCATTTGTGGTGAATTCGAATTAGTATGGGTGGTTTGTTGGGGCTTGGCCGTGAGCCTCATTGTGATGATTTGGATTGTCGGGGCCTTACCTCTTGCTTTGCCCTTTGTTGTAGCTTAGGCCGTGAGCCTTTGTTCCTGTTTTTAGCCCTGGCCGAGAGCCTTATTGGGGTGATTATTGTGATGGTGGCTTTGCTCTTTGCTTCACTTGTCTATGAAATTGATTTAATGAAATTTGGAAGAGCTCCCTAGCTTACTTGTGGGAAATAAATCGGGCACGATACTTGAGACATTTTTTGGAGGATTTATTTGGTGAAATTGATGCTAGTTTGGTGGCTTATGGCTTGTCCATTCTCTTTCTTATGTATTAAAGGTTTACTGATTCTCCTATTGCTATAGCCTGAGTCTCGAGCCCGTGGGAGAACGTACCGGGGAAGTTTGTGTTTCAGGAATTGAAAATCAATGTGGGTACTTGGAGTTTGGAGGAATCCCGAGCAGTGGTCCAGAGTCCAGGAATTGGTCAATATCTTTTGGTCATGATTTTACAAGTTATTTGGGAAAAGGGAGTGCGTTCCTAGGGGTCTAGTCTTCATCCTCTCCGAGAGTGTCGAGGTGCCTTTAGGTCCTTTTCACAGGACATGTGAGGTCGGTCAGGAGTCCAGGGTGACTTATGTGTTTTCTGATTATTGGAAATCGACTCACTTCTTTTCGAAATTATGTTAAGTGAGCCGCTTTCCGTCCTCCTTTCCTTGACCTCTCGTCCCTAGTTTCACCTTGTTTCTTGGCTCGAAAGCACACACCTACGGGGGACGTGTAGGTGTGCGTATATAACCTCCTTGGGTTATATGTGGGGCCATCAGCCAGGTCGTAAGTGCGGTGGGGACATTGATGAGACTGCAAAACGAGAAAAATTACGAGAATCATAGAATGGGGCCGCCCGACTTAGAGACTACGCAGAGAGTAGAGCGGGAATCACGGAACCGTTCGGCCGTCCTCGGGGTTTCTACTGCCGAACGGTCCAATGTTCGTAGACCTAGTCCTATTAGGATAGTCGACCCAGTGACTAAAATGTTTTAAAAAAAAAAAAACATATGTTTGAAAAATACAAAATTACTCCACTACTACACGACTACTTACCTACGAATTTTTACTTTGCATGCAAACAAAAAAATGAAATGTATGAAAATTTATAAAGGTTCACGGTTAGTTATTCGAGTCGGATTAGATCGCCTTCTGCGAAAAGTCGGTCTAGTAGTCGGCACTCAAGTCCGGACATTAGCACGGCTTCGAGTCCGAAACACCACCGTGCTTACGGGTCTTTCTTCCAGAGGCCCATGGCTTTCTTATAGTTCGCCATGAGTTTAGCGGGTCGTACGTAGGTTTCTCACGGTGTTTTTGCGGTTTCTACGGTTTGTTTGTTTTCGTTTGTGGCTTTTCTCGGAGTCTCCTACAAACGTTTCTTTTCTTTCTTTCCGACTTTCTTGGTTTTCTTCCGTGATTTTCCTCGCTTTCTCGCCGTTTTCCTTCGTTTTTCTTGTTGAGTTTTCGAGACTTTACTTTCTTTGTACACACCTATAGTACACTTGTTTAGCTAGGTTGTTTTCACTTACTACTCTTACTCCTCGCTCTTTTAGATCTTGATAAATCTGCTGCAGAAATAAGAAAAATATAAAGAAGAAAAATAAAATAACAATAAACGAATTAACGACACGTCGAGGATAATGAAAGCATACTGATACTCTGTGACAGATCTTTACTTTCCTTCTTGTTATACTCGCTTAGGCATATTTTACTTTTCAACAGTATACTCTCTGTTAGTACTAATGTGCATTTACTTTTCGATGCATATATCTTGCTTAAGCATGATACTTCTGCATAGCTTAGTATACTCTCGTTTTAGCATGACACGTCTACTCGTTTAGCTTAGCTATATCATGCTCACTTGTTCTTTCTTTTCTTTGCTACTCATGCTGCAGTTGCTATACACTTCACTTGCAAATAAAAATAATAAACGACTTGCATGCTCACTTTAACTTAAGACTTTAAATCTAACTCACGATCCTTGCTTACGACTTGGAGCTTGGAAGCACGGTCGGACGCACGGCCATCTTCTTCAACAAAGCACTGTGTCGACATCAATGAAACCATTCTTTAGTTTAAATAACGAGCCCTAGGACTTCGAGGTAGTTCGCCTAGCGCGGCATAAATCCTCACCTGTTCTTTTAGGCTTTTGCACCGCCTTGCTGTGCGATATAAGCCCTAACTCTCTTAGGTTTCCGAGGTTGTCGTCTGATACGACGTAAGCCCTCCTATATTTCAGGTAGTTTGCATAATCAGGACATTATGCAAACGTAATTCTATAATTAATTTGCAAGATTGAAATTAAAATAAAATCCTTTCCAAAATTTAAAGCCGACCATAGGATAGTCCGGGACGTCCTCGAGGTCCTCTTCGAGATCCGTGACATCCCTACCGCTTCTTTCTTTGACTCCGAAATAACCGTTCCTCCTTGCCTTTCACACTATTGGACTTCCTACTACCAAATTTCGTTGAAAACCCTACCTTTTGAATTCGTGAAGATAGAAACCCGCGATCTAAATCGAGAGTTCTCTAGTGACTTCGGTCGTTTGAGGGGTAATTAAGCATAGGGGCTTGCCTCATAGGAAGTTTTAAAGGCACTCGGATAATATAAACCTCATTTAATTCTTTTGTATTAAATAGGGAATTTGTCGATCCACATAAAGGTTCGCGAGACCGGAACGGATGTCATGAATTTTGTGGTTTATTTGATCGAGCGATATTGTCGAGTAGGATGCCATTCTTCGGAATAGATGCGTTACTTCGCGATATTACGCTCGTTCATCCAAACTACTTACGAATGAGATCCGTCCTTTCTCATTCTAATATTTTAAAATTTAAAAATCTTATTTTCGAAACTAATATACATATATCCATTAAATTAAATCTAAAAAAAAAAAGAGAGAGACGCATCACAGCTCTTTAAGCGGCCGACAACTTACAGCGACTCATTGGGAAAAACTCTACTCTCCATTAAATCGAAGGTTTCTATCTTCGCACATCAGAATGTGTCCATGTCCTCATGGTCCAAGATTGTCATTCTTACGTTGGCTTGCTTTGCTCGATTTCTTTCTTGGCAAGCACAGTCAACTCTCTTGGATTTCAGAACCGTCTGTTTAAATCACCTTTAAACAGCGTGGTTCGGGAATCCTTAGGGTTTTCTTTTAATTTTGTGGGGTCGGACCCCCAATAGGTGTGTTGTGCGCGAGGTGCGCTGTGAATTTGGCTCAGGACCGGGTCCTGAATTTCCCTTTCACTCCGTGTTTCCCGGGTTTGATTTGTCATCGGCAAATTAAACCGAACCTCCCTCTTTCGTGCCTTCCGCTTACTTTTCCGAATTGAGCGAACGTCGTTAATAAATCTAAAGTTAAAGTGAAATAAGTTAAAACATTAAGACGATAATAAAGGGTTACCCAGTCCATAAGACGACCTTTGTTGGTTTTAGTTTTCTGCTGAAATTACAAGGTAGGCCGTAACTAACATTTGGAACTTTTTCTCAACTGACAGTTGGAATGGCGTCACCAAAGTTAATTTTCTCGTTCGACGGGAACCTCCCCCGCGACAAAACTGTGCTCCACCAGGGAGCAATGATAAGGTTTGGTTCTGGCTTCGACGAGGTCGAAGTCATACTTGGAAAAGCGCCGTATGTAGTCATGAAGACTGCTCCGCCAGAGGTCGCCGAGCCTGCCGCCGAATACGATTTGAATGAAGATGCTGATTTTCCCGCAATTAAGAGGCCGAAGACCAGGAGTGCTCCTGCTAGCCTGTGCCCCCGTGTACTGCTAAGTACGTCGTCCACGTGCTGAGGAGGATTGTTACCACTACCTCCACCGGATTCGCAATCACCGCCCAGACTCTACCGTCACGCAAAAGGAAAAGAGATCTTGTTCGAAAGGAATTGCAGCAGATTTGTTCGCTTCCGCACCGTCGGTGTTCGAAGTTGGTTCCGGTTCGCAGTACGCGCCGTTAACTAAGGCACGAGAGAAAGAACCAAAGACGAAGAATTCGAAGGCTGCAAGAGATTGACCTCCGTCGAGCCGGCCTCTCGATCGGAAGAGGATGTAGAGTTTGGAACCTCCCACGCCTCGAGGTAGTAGGTTTCATCGGTTCGTCTTACCTACCGGAGAAGAGAGTCTCCAGCGGGATTCGTCGTCGTGCTACGCACCACCTCGTATCCCGTAGCCAGTTACGACTACGGAAGCGCGTTTCACTCCTACTACCAGTTTCGGACGTTCTTTGCGACGGTTCGAAGCACTGCAGTCGCGAGTCGGTCCTAAGTCTCTCCCGGGTCCAAAGGTGTTACGTCATCGCTTATAATGAAGAACTTCCTAAGAAGAATAATGGAAAGAGATCGCTTTACATGGCGTCGGGTTCACACTTTAGGGACCATACCACCTTTCAACGCGCCGATGACATTACCGAGACACCCCGTCTCGAGGCATCAACGTCGAGAAAGAAAGTTTGGATACTCAAAGCCGCTTGGACCGATGCTTTTGAAAGGATCACGGGAGTGTTCCCTTGAAATGGAATATAAGTTCGATATTCGGTTCGTCTACTACTATGACTAGCTTCGAAGCTTGCTACGGGAAACATTCCGAAGTGCCGGTCGATCTTAAGGCAGGTTAAAGGGAAGAAAGTCGACGATAAACTGAAGAAACTCAGAGTTGAGATCACCGGGCTAGCAAAAGAGCGAGGAGTAAGTTTCGATGACGAAGATTGTGACCTGTCAGACTACATGAATGAAAAATTCGCCGAGGTTAATGTTGTTGAAACCCGAGCTACGTCGTCTGCACGTGATGCTCCGTCTGTTGAGGAGAACACGGTGGATGAGTGGCGAAGGTCTTCACAGCAGAAAGATGAAGTTATTAGCCGTCTCGAGAAGAGAATTCAAGAAATGATGGCCGTCATGGTTGCCGCACAGGGACAGTCACACTCGCAGCAAGTAGCGTCCCCAGAGATAAATCAGCCAGAGATTGTCCATATCACCGATGAAAGAAGGGAAGTCGCTTCTGCAAGCCAAGATGGGTCGCCGAAGAAGGACTCGACTCCGAATATGGTGCCCGAAAAAGACATTAAGCAGTTGATCGAGCGACGAGTAAAGGAAGCCTTAGCCCGATCGAAAGGGGCGCATCGATTTCGAGGGGTAGACCTACCGGAGGAGTTCGATTCGTCCCATATCCTAAGGTTTCGTTCCACCGACCTTTAAGACTTCGATGGAACGGGCGACCCCGTCGACACGTTGCACACTTACGAACGAGCTGCTGCAACGCGGGGGGTAGTGAGGCATTACTTTTCCGTCAGTTCGTGAGCAGTCTTTCAGGGATTGCATTCGATTGGTACGCAGAGCTGTCGAATGGGTCGATCAAGACGTTTACAGAGTTGGAAAATTTGTTCGTGAAGAGATTCGCCGGAGTATACCACCACGTCACTATTGGAGAGCTTATAATGGAACGCCGTAAGCACTACGTAAACTGCGGTAGAATATATTCTACGGTGGAGAAACTTGAGCATGAAATGCGAGCCTCGATCTGAAGACGACATGCGATTGAAGTCTTACTCAAGAGCATCCATGGGCGATAGCTTTCATGCTGCAAGGACTCACCATCAAGTCATTTGAGAAGCTACTCGATAAAGACGACGGTTTGCAAGAGGAGATTGAACGCATTCGAATCCCAGGAAAAGGGCGAAAAGCCCGAACGAGAAAAGCGTTCGAGAAGAAGTCTGGGATAGTGGCGACGGTGGATAAAGGCAAGTAGCCCATGCAGATTCGGGCCGAGCCGTCACACCAGTACGTGCGGCGACCACGAGCGATGCGCGCGGCGACCGCAGCGATACATGCACCCGCCACCGCGAGTATGTTCGGCGGTACGATCGGTCGGGTCGGCGAGCGGTTCCGATGAAGGCCTTACGGAGAGGATAGAGAACAAGTTCCGTCGATGAAGGCCGACTCGACAGGTGTATTCCTTCGGGGATGACGCGATGGCAAAGATGTTCGGAAATTTGATCGAGAAGTCGGGATCCGGGTTACCGAGCCAGAAGAAACCAGGAGGAGGTGGATAAGAAAGACCATCCCCTGTACTGCCCGTACCACAGGTTGCTCGGCCACACCATAGACAACTGCTTCAGCTTCAAGGATTGGCTCGAGAGGAATTATAAATAAGGGAATATTGCTATTCCGAAAGAATATTTGAAAGAACCTGAAAAAGGTTCTGTAAATGTAATTTCGGACGAGCATGTTTACTGAGTGGAATCGCATCCGAGTGGATGAAAGATGGAACACGGCTCGGACCGGATCTTCCGAAGGATCCCGAATCGGGTTCGGACTACGTCGGCCGAAGCTTCGGTTCAAGCACCGCAGCTCGCTCGACCGGCAATCGCCGTTACACGGAGAAGTCGCCGCAACGGAAATGAAGCGACGAGAAGAACATGAATGAAACGAAGACCGATAGCGCGAGGGGTAGGATAGGGGCTGCTCTCGTTAGATTAGTTGTCTCGGATTTGGGGAGAAATTCCTCGAACCCACGACTTTGTACGACTACCTCTTCGTCCCTTTAGGACGTTTTGAATTTAACGATTTTGATTACGGTTACGTTCTGGTTGTCTCTACTAACGATATAACTGATCATAACCAATTTACCTCGGTTTCGATTCCCAAAACGATCCTCAAGTCATACGAGATTCCGATGAACTTGTCGATGAAAGTGAAGATGTCAACGACACCGGCTACGATAGTTCGAGAAGCGACGAACCAGTTCTCGAATGTAAAGGCACGCCAATTGCCATCGACTTGGACTTCTCAGATTCAGATCCAACACCAGAAGAATCGACCGCAGCGTCAGAAGAGATAACAGAAGTATATCTAAGAAGAGGAAAAGTGTTGCCCTCGGGGACGACCCCGATGGATAAAGGAAAACAGACAGTTACTCAAGAGGAATCACCCCCAGCAATGGAAGAAACACATGCCCAAGAGGAAACCATAAGCTCGAGCAAAGTGGATTACAATGTACTAGCTCATCTTAGAAAGTTGCCGGCCGTCGAGCATTTACGACGCTCTGATCCTGTCAAAGAGGATGAGAGAATCTCTGATCAAAGCCTTACTTGATCCAGAAATTTGCTTAGCGCAGTTGGCTAGCACATCCTCGGATGAAGTTTGTTCGTTGAAGGAACGGTCTGGCGTGACTTTCACCGATGAAGATCTACTACTTGGTACTACGGAGCATAACCGCCCTCTCTACATTTCAGTCAGCGTCAACCGGTTCGTGTTTTCCAGAGTTTTGGTGGATCCCGGAGCATCCATCAACATAATGAGTCTACGGACATTAACGTACTTGGACATCAATGTGGAGGAACTCTCCGCCGATAAAATGATGTTAAGAGAATTCAACGAGGAAAGGAGAAAGAGCTCTTGGTTCGATAACGCTATCGATGAAGGTTGGTGACTTAGTAACAACCGTGAAATTCCATATCATCGACGCGGACACTTCGTTCGACGCCCTACTTGGCCGGCAGTGGATTCGTGAGCATAATATGGTTCCGTCATCGCTGCACCGGTGTATCGAATACTGCGAGGATGGTCGAGAAAATTGCATAAAGGAGATCTACAGCCGTTTTCAATACACGAGGTAGGCATTCATGAAGACGCCGTCTACTACGCGCCTCCGAGGAAGACCGTGCTGTCCAGAGATTTCATGTTGAATAAGGTTGAAGATTCCAAGGGATCGCAAGAGCAAGACCGGTCAATTCCAATTCAACGATATCCCACCATTCCTTCACAGCTAGAAGGTGAAAGTTCTTTTAGCCCACGCATCCGAGGTCGAGGCTGGGGATGCGGGCGAGGAAGAACTAACAATATTGTTGAACGGAAAAGACCGACTATCAGCATAGACGTGGAAGAAGGTTCCGAAGAAGAAAAGTTCGCCAAAGATGCAATGACGATCAACGGAAGAAGCCTCGGTTCAAGATCTCTCTCGAGGATAAAGAGAAGAGTGAGTACGAGTCGATGTATGATCGGATCGACCAGCTATGTTCGAGCCATGACCTTAACCCCAATTTGCCCTCAGCGGGTCGGGAGCTTAGAGGTTAAGGAAGTTCATAGTGCGGGCGTGAAACCGATCAAGTTCCACCGTGCTTCTCCTTCTTCTAGTTTGGAAATCCTTGTAAACTTGGATGAAAATGTTTCTAATGAATTAATGGAATTACCTTTTGGTTACTTTTCGCCGTGTGTACAAAAATTAATTCAACAAGAATATGTGCCGAAAGAAATGCCAAAGGATAAGTTGCAATCATTTGAAAAGTTATGGAATACAAAAGGGAAGAAAGCTTAATTCGAAAGGAAGGTCTCGGGTTTGGTACGATAAGACCAGGTCGATGATTCGAATTTTGCATGGTTGTTACTACTGGAACGAGAAGAAGAATGCTACGATACTGAGGATAATTACGAAGATTCTCCGATAGATGATGCGCCACCGAATTCGAGGGAAATCGAGTCGACGGTCGATGAGTTGAAAGAAATCAACCTTGGGACGGAAGAGACAACCTCGACCTACCTTTATAAGTTCTCTGCTCATCGCAGAAGAATCTGAGGATTTGATTAAACTTTTGTCAGAATTCAAAGATTGTTTTGCATGGAGCTACGAAGAAATGCCGGGTTTGTCTCCGGATGTTGCGGTCCACAAGCTTGGATTGGATCGAAATATAACTCCAGTGAAGCGAAGCTCACAGGAGAATGCGCCTTGAAATAGAACGACAAGTCATCGCCGAGGTGAAGAAGCTAATTGATGCTAACTTTGTGCGGGAGGAGCAATACCCCACGTGGTTAGCTAATGTCGTACCTGTTAAGAAGAAGAACGGACAAATCCGTGTATGTGTCGACTTCAGGGACTTAAATAAAGCATGCCCGAAGGACGAGTTTCCATTGCCGATACCAGAGCTGATGGTGGACATCGCGTCTTCGCACGAAGTTTTCTCTTTCATGGATGGATCTTCAGGTTACAACCAGATCAAGATGGCTCCAGAGGATGCAACGCTTACAGCTTTCAGAACTCCAATTGGAATCTACTGCTACACGGTAATGCCGTTCGGTTTGAAGAACGCCGGAGCTACTTACCAGTGAGCAATGACTAAGATCTTTGATGACCTCATCCATAACCAAGTTGAATGCTACGTGGACGACCTGGTCATCAAGAGCAGGGTAAAGGAGAACCATTTGTATGACTTGAGGATTGTGTTTGAACGATTACGACAATATAATCTCAAGATGAATCCTGAAATGCGCGCTTAGGCGTTACCTCCGGAAATTTCAGGATTCGTTGTCCGTCATCGGGGAATCGAAATCGATCAGGAGAAGATTAAAGCGATATTAGAAATGCCTCCTCCGAGGCACGCAAGCGATTACGCTCTTTTCAAGGGAAGTTGGCATACCTAAGATGCTTTATATCTAATCTGTCGAGTAAGTGTCAACCTTTTTCGAATTTACTCCGAAAGAATGCTAGATTTGTTTGGGGAGAGCCGGGTCAACGGGCTTTCGAAGATATTAAGAAATACCTGACGACACCTCCTGTTTTAGCAGCCCCTATCCCGGGTAGACCGTTGATACTTTATACCGCGGCTTTAGATGACTCCCTCGGAGCCTTACTCGCCAAGTCGATGACGAGGGTAAAGAACGCACTCTACTACTTGAGTCGACGTCTAATACTGCCGAGGTAAAGTATCCTCCTATCGAGAAACATTGTCTACGCTTTAGTTTTCGCCGCTCGAAGCTTAGACATTACATGTCTCGTAAGGTCGACTCGATTTCGAAGGTTAATACGTTGCAATATTTGATGACCCGACCAACACTTTCCGGACGTTTAGCAAGGTGGTCGATGATATTATTGCAATTTGATATAACGTTCGTGTCTCTTCGCGCTATCAAGGGGCAGATTCTTGCAGACTTTCTTGCAGCGCACCCACTACAGTGGGTCCCCTCTCAACGACGATCTGCGGATGAACGAGATAATGAAAGTAGAAGACCCGATGCTCGACGTTGGGAGATGTACTTCGATGGAGCTTCGTCGACGGAATGGATAAAGGAACGAGGAACGGTGACACCGTGCAAGCAGAGGTGGTTTGATCTTCATCACACCGGATCGGGGAATCGTGAGATTCTCCTATCATTTGTCAGAGCCGTGCACCAATAACGAAGCAGAATATGAAGCGCTAATCACAGGATTAGAGTTGACAATTTTAATGGACATAATAGACATCGCCATTCATGGCGACTCTCAGCTTGTCATTCGACGAATAGTCGGACGAGTACTAAAATCCGAAGCCAAGACTAGCGGAATATCACAAGTACGCGATGAAGTTGTTGGAGCGGATCCCCGATGTGGTGTTCTACGGGGTCCCTCGAACGGACAATGCCCACGCGGACGCTTTAGCTAAACTTGCCAAGGAATTACCATGTCCACCGGAGGATTCCGTTGACATCACTGTGCAAGGACGTCAGGTTTTGTCCCAGTTCGACCTCGACAGTTTGCATAAGTTGGGAGATGAAGAAATAATAGCTGCAATTGCCGAAGATACAAAAGATTGGCGCCAGCCGTTCGTCGATTACTTACAGACAGGAGTGTTGCCAGAGGATAAGTCAGTAGCACATCAGATCCAGAAAAGATCAATGTCGTATGCTCTAATCGACAATGTTTTGTACAGAAGGTCCTTCGATCAGATGTGACTACGATGTCTGAGCAGAATAGAAGCGCAGAGTATCGTCAAAGAAGTCCACGCCGGATTGTGTGGTGCTCACCAGTCAGGGCCGAAAATGAAGACGAAGATTAAAAGACTCGGATATTATTGGCCAGCGATGATGTCCGATTGCATGGAAACAGCAAAGAGGTGTCACCAATGTCAGGTGCACGGAGTGGTCTTGCATCAACCTCCGAATGTGCTACACCCGACGGTCGCGTCGTGGCCATTCGAATGTTGGGGCACGGATATAGTGGGTCCGATGGACCCTCCTTCTGCTAGAGGACAGCGATTCATTCTCGCAGCTACGGATTACTTCTCCGAGTGGGCAGAGGCGATGCTCGTTACGAGAGGTTACGAGCACGGCACGTTCTTCGGTTTTCGAAATCGGGTTGTCTACCGTTTCGGTGTTCCGCGTGAGATCATCTCCGATAATGGGTCCGCCTCAAAAGCACAAAGATTAACGAGCTTCGTCGAGACGACACGGGATAGATTGGAGATACTCTACAATCTACTACCCAGAGGCGAATGGACTAGCGGAAGCATTCAACGAGCACTTAGTACGGATTCGAAAAAGACACTTGAGGACAACAAGCAACGATGCACAGCACGAGAAATCGCTGTGGCGTCATGCACGGTGCGGGGTCGTTCGATTCCTTTTTCCGCCATATTCCGTAAATTTTCATAAATTCCAGGGTCGGTGCGAGGTCGTCCGATTCCTTTTTTTCCGCCATATTCGATAAATTTCCATAAATTCCGAGGTCGGTGCAGGTCGTCCGATTCCTTTTTCCGCATATTCAGTAAATTCCATAAATCCAAGTCGGTGCATGATCGTCGATTCCTTTTCTGCTTTTTCGTAAATTTCCATAAATCCGGAGTCGGTGCAGGGTCGTCCGATTCTTTTTTTCCGCTTTTCAGTAAATTTCCATAAATTTCAGGGTCGGTGCAGGGTCGTCTGACTCCCTTTTTCCACACTTTTCCGTAATTTTCATAAATTCCAGGTTCGGTGCAGGGTCGTCCGATTCTTTTTTTCCGCCATATTCAGTAAATTTCCATAAATTCCAGGGTCGGTGCAGGGTCGTCCGATTCCTTTTTCCGCATATTCCGTAAATTTCCATAAATTTCAGGGTCGGTGCAGGGTCGTCCGATTCCTTTTTCCGCTTTTTCCGTAAATTTCCATAAATTCCAGGGTCGGTGTAGGGTCGTCCGATTCCTTTTTTCCGCCTTTCAGTAAATTTCCATAAATTCCAGGGTCGGTGCATGCTCGTCTGATTCCTTTTTCCGCCATATTCCGTAAATTTTCATAAATTCCAGGGTCGGTGCAGGGTCGTCCGATTCCTTTTTTTTCCGCCA
Source organism: Papilionanthe hookeriana x Papilionanthe teres (assembly GCA_022702705.1). Classification (NCBI taxonomy): domain Eukaryota; kingdom Viridiplantae; phylum Streptophyta; class Magnoliopsida; order Asparagales; family Orchidaceae; genus Papilionanthe; species Papilionanthe hookeriana x Papilionanthe teres. The sequence goes on along the minus strand of CM040431.1, from coordinate 7,546,783 downwards.
TATTCAGTAAATTTCCATAAATTCCAGGGTCGGTGCAGGGTCGTCCGATTCCTTTTTTCCGCTTTTTCCGTAAATTTCCATAAATTTCAGGGTCGGTGCAGGGTCGTCCGATTCATTTTTCTGCATTTTCCGTAAATTTCCATAAATTCAGGGTCGGTGCAGGGTCGTCCGAGTCCTTTTCTCGCATTTTCCATAATTTCATAAAGCTTCGGGTCGGTGCAGGTCGTCAGATTCCTTTTCTCACTTCCTCCTAAATCGAAATTCTTCTCCGAAATTAAAATCAAAATTAAAACCCGAAATCGAAAATTGAAATTGAAATTAAAATCGAAACTCAAATCAAATTGAAATTGACAGAAAATGAAACGAATTGAACCCGAATTTGAAATTTGAAACCTGAGCTTTAAGTCGCGGCTCTCTTAATTGAGAGTTCCCCCTCTTTTTCCCCAGCGGAAACTACTCGCTCTCTCTTTTCTTTTTCGTTCTTCGCGGTCTGTCCCAAGTATTTTACATAGGCGGCTTTGTGTTGGTTTGTTGATCTTCTTCGGTCAACACAATACGCGCGTGTGTCTTGCCGGCGCACCACACCTATTGGGAGTCCATTTGTTGACCTCATTTTTGTTGAGGTTTAGTTTTCCTCCTAGGATTTAGGGTTCTAGCTTTAGGAGCTTCCCAGACGATCTTAGATTCTTAGCAATGGGCCCACCTCGTTTCTAGAATGCTCGAAACCACTTCGACACTCTTTTGGAGTCCGGACGGAGTTCACGACCTCCAGCTCACGGCGAGTACGTTGAAATTAGCGTTAGGACTCCAATTGAGTTCTATGGGACCACCGGACCTTAGGATAGCCTCGTGCACGTTTCTCGCACTCACGAGCACAAATTCCTCGAGCCGCGGCCTCGACGCTTTCAGCCACCTCGCGACAGATCAAGATCAAGGTCAGAATGCCAGAAAGAGCGACGACGAGTCAGAATTTCAGAAAATATCGGATTTGACGCGCTTTCGACGTTGTTGCCCGAACGACCTCGGATGACGAAACGGACTGCGCCGTTGCGTCCGGAACGTCGTTTCCACCTAAAATTGATATTTGATTTAAGACGATCGCCTGCCGGAGCGGAAATTGCAATTTTTTGGGCTTATTTTAATAAAATTAATATATATATATATATTTTTTAAAACCTATTTTTTATCCTAAGCCCCAACCCTTACCCGTTCGATCGGCTGGCTCCCTCTCTCGCTCGTTCGATGAGGGCTCCCGTTCCCTCCTTCTCCCGCGCTCGAGCGCCTCTTCCTTGTAGCCGTTGCCCTCTCGAGCCCCGCGTTGTTCTCCCCATACCTGCTCGAGTGTTATCCTGTGCGAGGGTCACCTAGCGTGATCTCCCGCGCGCGGCCTCGTCTCCCACTCGACTCTTGCCCTTGCTGCCGGAGCCTCGGCTCTTACTGCGGCATTTTGTCGCCTTCTTCCCGACTCTTCCCACTTGCGCCCGGCTCTGCAGGTAAGGGGCGGCCCTTCCTTTCCCTTCTTTGCCTATAAAGGCCCTGTTCTTGGATGGATTGAGGGTTGGTTGGTTGGCTGTTTGGTTGCTTGCTTCCTCTTGAGAAATCGGTGTTGGAGTGGAGCTTGGTTGTCTTTGCTTTTTCTTGTGTGCTCTACACTACCCGGTATGCCTCCCTCCCTTCCCTCCTTCTCTGTGTGGCTTGAGGTGGTCGCGGTTTTACGCAGTTGGTCGGGTTCTCCTCGCTTGTTGTTTCGGTCGAGCATTTGTATGCTATGGAATGTGTTATCTATTTGCTTAAGTGATGGTTTCTTGCTCCCCGTTTCTAGTGGCATGCTAGTATGATTGTGGTATTAAGAGTTGGGGGACATTTTACTACTCAAGCATGTTAAAAAATGGAAATATGAGCATGCAGTAGGTTTGGTTTTGATGGCAAACTATTGGCTCCCCTTTGCAAGTGTTTCGAATAGGGCTCTTCACTTTTTTTTTTTTTTTGAAACATAGAGGAGCCTTTTTGCTTCTTTCATATGCATGTGGAGCTTGTCTTTTGCTCCTTTTGATTCTTCTTTATTAGGAGCATGCTAAGGAAAGTTTGAGTTGATCTAATAGAGCTTTATACTTACTTTTGTTCGAAGTATACCTATGCTCTACACTTTGATATGTTGGATGAATGGAAATGCTTGTTTAAGCTTCATGTTTAGCTATATTCTAAGTCTTACTTTGGCTCATAGTGAGCCTGATTGAAAGAAAATTTTTTTTCATGGTAAAAGAGCTTTGGGAGCTGTTTTTTTTTGTTGGCTTTATTTTCCCGGTTTTGACCCATGTTGTTCTCTCGATTCTGGGGTATTTTGAGCCTTGTTTTTCTCTCGGTTTTGAGGCTGTTTCGAAGCCACTGCTGTCGCTCGGTTTTTGTGTTTTCTTTGCTAGCAGTCTAGCCTATGCACATGAGGGGCTCGTTTTTCTGTTTCTTTGCTCAGCAGCCTAGCCCCATGCACATGAGGGGCTCGTTTTTCCGTTTCTTTGCTCTTGCGGCCTAGCCCTTGCACTTGATTTGAGGGCTCGGTTTTGCTTTCTTTGCTCTTGCGAGCTCGCTCCTCTGTACTTGATGTTGGGGTTCGGTTTTGGTCCCTGCTGTTCCTGCAACCTCCCCCGGTGCAGCCTTTGAATGGCTCGGGTTTGGATCTTCCCTGGGCTCGGGTTTGTGCTTCTTTTAGGCTGTAGGTGGGCTGAATTGCTTGGTTGCCCTATGGATTCATTCCTATGCATTTGTGGTGAATTCGAATTAGTATGGGTGGTTTGTTGGGGCTTGGCCGTGAGCCTCATTGTGATGATTTGGATTGTCGGGGCCTTACCTCTTCTTGCCCTTTGTTGTAGCTTAGGCGTGAGCCTTTGTTCTGTTTTTAGCCTCGGTCGAGAGCGCTTATTGGGGTGATTATTGTGATGGTGGCTTTGCTTCTTTGCTTCACTTGTCATGAAATTGATTTAATGAAATTTGGAAGAGCTCGCTAGCTTACTTGTGGGAAATAAATCGGGCACGATACTTCGAGACACTTTTTGGAGGATTTATTTGGTGAAATTGATGCTTAGTTTGGTGGACTTATGGCATGTCAATTCTCTTTCTTATGTATTAAAGGTTTGCGATTCTCCTATTGCTATAGCTCGAGTCTCGAGCCCGTGGGAGAACGTCACGGGAAGTTTGTGTTTCGGGAATTGAAAATCGATGTGGGTACTTGGAGTTTGGAGGAATCCGAGCGAGTGGTCCGAGTCAGGAATTGGTCGATATCTTTTGGTCATGATTTTACGAGTTATTTGGGAAAAGGGAGTGCGTTCTGGGGTCTAGTCTTCATCCTCTCCGAGAGTGTCGAGGTGCGCTTTAGGTCCTTTTCACGGGACATGTGAGGTCGGTCGGGAGTCCGGGGTGACTTACGTGTTTTCGATTATTGAAAATCGACTCACTTCTTTCGAAATTGTGTTAAGTGAGCCGCTTTCCGTCCTCCTTTCCTTGACCTCTCGTCCCTAGTTTCACCTTGTTTCTCGGCTCAAAGCACACACCTACGAGGGACGTGTAGGTGTGCATATATAACCTCCTTGGGTTATATGTGGGGCCATCGAGCAAGTTCGTAAGTGCGGTGGGGACATTGATGAGGCCGCAAAACGAGAAGAATTACGAGAATCGTAGAATGGGGCCGCCCGACTCGGAGACTCGTAGAGAGTAGAGCGGGAATCACGGAACCGTTCGGCCAGTCCTCGGGTTTCTATCTACCGAACGATCCCAATATTCGTAGACTAGATCACTATTAGGGTAGTCAACCCGTGATTAAAATGTTTTAAAAACAAAAAAATACATATGTTTGAAAAATACAAAATTACCTCCACTACTACACGACCTACTTACCTACGGCTTTTACTTGCATACGAAACAAAAAATGAAATGTATGAAAATTTATAAAGGTCACGGTTAGTTACTCGAGTCGGATTAGGGACTGTCTTCCGCGAAAAGTCGGTCTAGTAGTCGGCACTCGAGTCCGGACATTAGCACAGCTCTCGAGATCGAAACACCACCGTGCTTACTGGTCTTTCTTTCCGAGAAGCCATGGCTTTCTTATGGTTCGCCATGAGTTTAGCGGGTCGTCCGTGAGTTTCTCGCGGTGCTTTTGCGGTTTCTACGGTTTGTTTTGTTTTCGTTTGTGGACTTTCTTGGAGTCTCTACGGACGTTTCTTCTTTCTTTCCCGACTTTTTAGTTTTCTTTTGTGATTTTCACTCGTTTCTGCCGTTTTCCTTCGTTTTTCTTGTTGAGTTTTCGGACTTTACTTTCTTTGTACACACTATAAGTACTCTTGTTTAGCTAGGTTGTTTTCAACTACTACTTCTACTCTCGCTCTTTTAGTGCTGATAAATCTGTCTGCAGGAAATAAGAAAAATATAAAGAAAAATAAAATAACGATAAACGAGTAATAATGATCGTCGAGGATAAAGCAAGCATACTGGTACTCTCTGTGATGATCTTTACTTTCCTTCTTGTTATACATCGCTTGGCATATTTTACTTTTCAGCACGATACTCTCGTACTTGTATGCAATTTACTTTCAGTACATATACTTGCTTAGCATGATACTTCCTGCATAGCTTAGTATACTCATGTTTAGCATGACACGTCTCTTCGTTTAGACTGTTATAAGCGTGCTCTCGTTTTTCGCTTTCTTTTCTTTACTCATGCCACGGTTGCACACACTCACTTGCAATAAAAATAATAAACGACTTGCATACTCACTTTAACTTAAGACTTTAAATCTAAACTGCGATCCTGGCTACGACTTGGAGCTTGGAGCACGGTGGGCAGCACGGCCATCTTATTCAATGAAACTCGTGTCGACATCAAGAAAACCATTCTTTAGTTTAAATAATAAGCTACTATGACTTCGAGGTAGTTCGCGCTAGCGCGCATAAATCCTCACATGTTCTTTTAGGCTTTTGCACCGCCTTGCTGTGCGATATAAGCCCTAACTCTCTTAGGTTTCCGAGGTTGTCGTCTGATACGACGTAAGCCCTCCTATATTTCAGGTAGTTTGCATAATCAGGACATTATGCAAACGTAATTCCTATAATTAATTTGCAAGATTGAAATTAAAATAAAATCCCTTTCCAAAATTTAAAGCCCAACCATAGGATAGTCTGGGACGTCCTTGAGGTCCTCTTCGAGATCCGCGACATCCCTGCCCTTCTTCTTTGACTCCGAAATAAGCTGTTCCTCCTTGCGCCTTTCACTTATTGGACTTCCTACTACCAAATTTCGTTGAAAACCCTACCTTTTCGAATTCGTGAAGATAGAAACCCGCGATCTAAATCGAGAGTTCTCTCAGTGACTTCGGTCATTTGAGGGGTAATTAACTATAGAGGCATTGCCTATAGGGAGTTTTAAAGACCGAGATAATATAAACGCCTGTTTAATTCTTTTGTATTAAATAGGGAATTTGTCGGTCCACATAAAGGTTCGCAGACCAGAACGGATGTCATGAATTTTGTAGTTTATTTGATCGAGCGATATTGTCAAGTAGGGTGCCTATTCTTCGGAATAGATGCGTTACTCGCGATATTACGCTCGTTCATCCAAACTACTTAACGAATGAGATCCGTCCTTTCTCATTCTAATATTTTAAAATTTAAAAATCTTATTTTCGAAACTAATATACATATATCCATTAAATTAAATCTAAAAAAAAAAGAGAGAGAGACGCATCACAGCTCTTTAAGCAGACGACATGGGTATGTAGGACAAACATATCACACCACTGTTTATCTTCCTTGATGAAATGTTTGTCAACTTCGATATGTTTTATTTTGTCATGTAGAACAGGATTATGAGCTATAGAGATTGCAGTCTGGTTGTCACAGTAAACTTTAATAGGTGTCGGTATAGGAATCTTCAACTCTTCCAGGAGTCTTTTTATCCATAACACTTCACAGAATGCATGTGTCACCAAGCGGAATGCTGTTATAGCACTACTTGCCACTACACTTTGTTTTTTACTTTTCCAACCAGATTTCCACCTACAAGTGTAGGCCTCTATTAGAAGATGTTCTCCCTTTTTTAACAAAAATCCTTTTCAAAGAGTTCTTTTCAGGTATCTCAAAATTTTGAATACGCTTCAAAGTGAGCAGGTCCAGGTGAATGCATGAATTGACTCACAACACTCACTGCAAAAGCTATGTCAGGTCGAGTGTGAGCCAAATAGATTAGTCGCCCAACCAATCTTTGATAGTGTGCTTTGTCTATTACCTCACTAGCTAAAGTTGTTTTCAACTTTACATTAGGTTCAATTGGTGTATATGCTGTCTTGCAAACATGTCATCCATGTTTCCTTGAGTAGATCAAGTACATACTTGTGTTGATTGACAAAACTTCCCTCCTTGGATCTTGCAAGCTCCATTCCGAGGAAATATTTCAGCTTTCCCAAGCCTTTAATATAAAATTCGCCTTCAAGTTTCCTCTTCAAGTTACTAATCTCAAGAGAATCATCCCCTATTATGATTATGCCATCTACATATACAATCACAGTGACTACTTTACCTTTGATGGAATGTTTGAAGAAGAGAGTGTGATCAGCTTGGCTTTGAGAGAATTCATGTTTCTTGATAACATCACCAAAACGCTCAAACCAAGCTCTAGGAGATTGCTTTAACCCATACTGAGATTTTTTTAATTTGCACACTTTTTCTTTTCAAAATTTTTCTTCAAATCCGGGTGGCAGGTCCATATATACTTCTTGCAATTCTTCATTTAAAAATGCATTCTTTACATCCAATTGATGAAGTTGCCATTTGAAATTAACTGCAAGAGAAAGAAGTACTCTAATAGAGTTAATTTTAGCAACAAGGGCAAAAGTCTCTTGGTAATCAATACCATGAGTTTGAGTAAATCTTTTTGCTACTAGTCTCGCTTTGTATCTTTCCACGCTTCCATCAGCTTTATACTTCACTGTGAACACCCATTTGCACCCCACGGTCCTTTTGTCTTTGGGTAGATCCATGACTATCCATGTGTTACTTCTTTTAAGGGCATTCATTTCTTCAATCACAGCTGCTTTCCAACTCGGTTTACCTAATGCTTCTTGAATGGTTCTTGGAATAAGCATATTAGAAATCCTGGACGCAAATGCTCTATGATTTTTTTATAATTTTTCATATGACAAGTATTGTATGATAGGATGTTTCATGCTTGTTCGGATTCCTTGTCTGAAAGCAATTGGAAGATCAAGATCAAGAGGAGTGGAAGTTGAATGAAGGCTACTCCGAGTTGTAGGACCATTATTCGGTGAAGCTGATTGACCATCTGCTGAGGGAATAAATGGGGTTGTAGTAACTTTATGGAATTTCTTCCTAGTATAAACCCGCAGCTCATGTTGAGGAATATGATCTACTGGATTATGATCTGTTGGAAGTACTTCTCCCCCTGTTTCTGATAAAGTAATATCTGGCAAAATAGGATCAGTAGTTTTGACCCTAGTTTCCATATCAGAATTAGTTAAAGAAATAGGTAAAGTTTCCCAAAAATTATTTTCTTCAACTAAGTTCTCCCCCTGAAGAAAATTATTTTGAAAAAAAGTATGATCCTCGACAAACTTGACATCCATGCTCTCAAAAAACTTTTTTGTGACTGAAAACATTTATACCCATGTTTAATGGAAGCATAACCAATGAAAACACATTATTCAGCTTTGGAATTCAGTTTTGAGCGAAACAGATTTGGGACATGCACATAACACACACATCTAAAAACCTTTAAAGGGAGATCAGTTATTAACTTAGATGTGGAAAAATAGTTTTTTAAGGCTAGCAAAGGTATTTTAAATTTCAAAACTCGAGATGGCTTTCTGTTTATTAAATAACATGAGGTAAGGAGTGCATTACCCCAAAGATATTTAGGAACATTCATGGAAAACATGAGTGTCCGGGTAACTTCAAGTAAATACCTATTTTTTCTTTCAGCAATATCATTTTTTTGTGGTGTGTCACGACAAGTGGAGTGATGCAGAATACATTTTTCTAGAATAAATGTTTTCAAATATTTGTTGAAGTATTCAGTCCCATTATTCGTTCTTAAAATGTCAATTTTCGTTTGAAATTGATTTTACATCATGTGGAAAAAATCTTTAAATCGTTATTCAACTTAAAATTTCTTTTCCAATAAATTGACCCAGCAAACTCGTGTGTGATCATCAATAAATGTTACAAACTATTTTTTTTCCAGAAAGTGTGTTGATTTTAGATGGGCCACAAATATCATAATGCAATAAATAAAAATGTTTGAAGCAAAATATAATTTTATTGGAAACGAAACTCGATGACTTTTAACTAATTTACAAGCTTCACAATGAAATTTTGAACACTCAATACTTTGAAAATAGTTTAGGAAATAAATATTTGAGATATGGAAAGTTAGGATGCCCTAATCTTTTATGCCATAACATAACTTAATAATAGTCAAAGCTTGAACTTGTACTACCTAATCCATGAGTTGTTTAATTTGCAGAAACAGTTTCGTCATGGTAGTACAACCCACTTATTTCTCTAGCAATTCCAATATCTTCCCCGAGTTTCGGTTCTGAAAAACACAATTGGAAGGAGAAAAAAGAATGGAATAATCAGAATCTTTAGACAATTTACTAACGGAAAGAATATTACATGTAAGTTTTGGAACATGTAAGACGGATTTCAAAGAGGATTTTTCTGAAATTTTAATATTTCCTCTTCCAGCAATAGGTGAAAAACTGTCATCAGCTATTCTGATTTTTTCGAAACCGAAACATGGATAATATAAATCAAATAATTGAGAACATCTTGAAATATGATCAAAGACTCCTGAATCAATGATCCAATGAGCGGTACTTCCTATAACAGATAAAGCCAAATGATTACTACTTGTTTGTGCTTTAGACCCGATAGGAGCATTAGATGTTGAACAAGATTTCAGCACTTTAAGAAGATGATTTAATTGCTCTTTACTAAGTGGAGATGACTTAGCCTCATTTGTTGTAGGTGTGATATGTTCACCAGATCTTTTCCTTTTACCATTGGGTGGTTTCCATGCAACTTCCAGCATTTTTCGTGAGTCTGGTGTGGCTTTCCACAGAAGTCACATTTCAGGTTGTTTATGTCTTCTACACGCTGATAGTGAGAATTTTTCCTGCTTACTTGAGCTTCATAAATCGCCAGCGCTGATCCTTCCATGGACATGGTTGAACCTGCAATTTTCTTCCCCAGCATCACATGTCTCCGACTCCCTTCTCTCCTTAACCCCGCAAAAACTACACCAATTGGAGGCAGGATATTTCTTCCAATTATATGACCACGGACCTCATCATATTCAACATTTAGACCTGCAAGAAATTTGAAGATTCAGCCAGTATCCACTACCTTCCTATACTGGTTGCAGTCATCGTTTGATTTTCACTCGTGATCATTGAATAAGTCCAGGTCCTTTCATATCCGCTTAACAGAATTAAAGTACTTTGTCACAGAATCCTCACCTTGGCAAATTTCCCCAAGTCGTAGGGTCAACTCGTAAACTTGGGATTGATTTCCAAGATCAGAGTACATTTCTGAAACATTGTTCCATAATTCCTTGGCTGTCGAGTAACACAGATAATTGGCACTTATCACTTCAATCATGGAATTGATTAACCATGTCATTACCATTGAGTTTTTTGCATCCCAAATGGCATAAGTTTTATCATTCACATCAGGTTGATTAGTATCACATGTGATATAGCCAATCTTTCCTCTTTCTAGAAGATACATGCGAACAGATTGGGACCATCGAAGATAATTATTACCATTCAATCGGATTGTAGTGACTTGAATGGGATGATTTTCAGATGTATTTCTCTGAGGTTCGGATTGAGATGACTGAAGAGGCTGGTTTGCCCTAGACGTGACTTCAGACATTTTTGAGATGAAGGCCGGTGAAATTGCTCGTGCACGTGCTGTCTATGAGTTTGCAACAGGAAACCGAGAAGGTCGAGCAAGCCAACCGAGTAGGCAAAGCAGGCAAGCACGTGCAGATGAAGCCGAGCAGGCGAGCATGCGAAGCCGAATGAATGACCGAACGAGCAGGCGAGCAGGCGAGCAGGCGAGCAGGCGCGGCAATCCAGATGACCGAACAGCTCGGTTGAGCGAGCAAGCGAAGCGGTCCAGGGGAGGAGTCCCAGACGAAGCAGGTGAGGTCTTGGTCGAACCAAACAATTCACGCGACGGAGGAAGAGGTCACGGGTTCATGTGTTCCCGTGTGAAAAGTTCGCTCGACAACAAGGGTGAGGAGAATGTCACAGGAGGAGGTTTCGGCGAAGGCAGACGTGCCCGGTCGAGACTCTCGAAGGTTTGCCGTCGAAGAGGGCCGTCGAAGAGGGCCGTCGAAGAGGGCCGTCGAAGATTGACAACTGATTCCAACCTTCGAAGACGACAAAGATTCAGACCTGAAATATTTCACCTATTTCTGATACCATGTCAAAATATTTGATAGAACAGGCAGAATAATTTCTTTATTAATGCACAGCTATTTAAAAATCTTTCCAAAGGAACAAACAAGACAGCTAATCTCCCCAATAAAGGAGAAATATACTATGTAACTAACTACCATAAAATAGGAAAAAAATAATAGAGATTCCTAAGATTGTTAATACAATTAATAAACTTCTAAATCTAGAAAATAACAAATATCGTACATAATTATTTGTGAGACCTTTCAACAATAATTATATTATTTTCCTATTCAAATCGGCCAAAAACAACCATTATTTGTTTCCCGAGACCTTTACAACGTTTTCCAGGATCAGAATGGAGCAATTCCTGCAGAGGTTATCTAAAAATAACAATGGAAATGGTGTTAGATACAATTAAAAAAAAAATAAATCCCAACAATAATATTTAAATGCGAGAAGAATAAATTTAATTGTCCCCACAAGATTTCCCCAATGGACATCAAAAAAGAGTTTTTTCGGATACCTATTATCCATGTGATCACAAAATCAAAACGGTTTTGCCCTTCCATCCAATATGTTCCAAACCCAAACGTAAAGACTTTTAAAGCCACCTCAAGGACATAAATCCAACCTGTTGGACAGTGTAAAATGTGTTAGCACCATAGGTAATGTAAAAACTGAATAACACGGAAGAAAAATGAAAATGAAGGATAAATTTTGTGATTTATATTTCTATTAAATAAATCTGCAATCCTCCTAAATAATGTGAAGAGAGGAATAAATTGAATTACGTGAGCATTTCATTAACAGCCTTACACTTCTATTTGTATGGTAGAATGCTAGATTTCTTCAAGAAGATTTATGCCGATACAAACAATAATATAGATAGTGATTACAAGGTAATATTCTGGAGAAATATACAGATATTAACCATAATTTTATGTGTGGATATTTTCCAGCTTGCACAAATTTTATTTGCCACCTTATTCGTAAGGGAAACCAATTAGCTTGCAATCCCACATATTGCTGAGTTGGTCCCTAGCAAGAAACACCAACACACCTCAAACTATAGAGTACTATATTTCAAGACAAGCTTGGAGTTGATATCATGGAGCATAAAGCTTATTAGTCCTTTATTTAGGATGTCGTCCAATTACTTGTGTATTTGGATATCTAGGACACATATCAATCCACTTTATTTTTGTTTGGTAAAGTGTCAATCAATTTCTGTGTTTGGTGCAAGCATATTGGGCAAAGTTGTGTGCACAATTGATGGTTAATTTCTTACTCTAATATATCTCATTTTATTTTTAAGTCATTTAAGATGATTTTTATTCACAAGAGTTCATAATTTCCTTGGGTCATTTGAACCAATTCAACACCAGCACTGATGAGCACTAACAGCTTATTACTCACGAGTGATTAGATGGTACAAAAAAAAAGTACCAGATTTCCATTTTTACGAGGGATCCTGCCCAATCATTATTTGCTTCCATTTTTATGATGAACGATTATGTGTTAGTTCATATTCGTCTCGAAAAGTCCTACATGACACATTTAAGAAACTTAATGCATGAGCCTCAAAGTACTAAATAAATTTGGACCATATGCATATTAGAATTTAATATCGTATAAAATACTTTTGAGTCTCTAAAGCTTACAGCAAAAATCTTTGAAAATGGAGTTTTTGTATCACTACCAACAACATCAGATAACACCTATCCCAGCCTTCATATGTTGAGCAAATTCTATCATATGAGGTTATGTTGGACTTTTCAATCTGACAATGTTATTGTTTGATGGAGGTCATCCAACATCAAATGACTATTGAGTGACTCATGATGTGCTGCAGGACATCCATCCTAAGTCCCAACATTAAGAGGGTCTGTTTAGGACAATTTTATGTTAGAGTTGTGTTTCAGACCAACACCATAGCTCTATTTGGGGAACTACCTTCTAGCTACTTTTTATAAATTTTTTGTGATGAGATTTTTACAAACAGATCTATTAAAGGTTGATGGTTGCAAAAAAAAACTATTATTTAACTCTATGAAAAAAAAAGATAGCTTTCAACACATCTTTTTAAATTTTTTTTTTCCACCATAGCTTTACAATCACTTTTACAAAAAAGTACAACTGCCCAAACAAAACCTAAGCAAAATCTTTAGCATAGCTCTTAAGAGGAGAGTTCTTGAAATTTTAGAGGAGTTCATGATAGTTGTCTAGACAGAACTTAAATTTGACAAAGATGAATTGAATGATTAGATACTTTACCATTTTACTTGGATATTTGTATTTAATGAACATTTGGCTTTGTTTCATTAGGGTTTAATTTCTACCTTTTTAATTATAATGTTTTATTTCCTTATTTTTCTTGTTACTTCATTCTGTTAACCCAAGTTTTTTGTTCATTATAAATCAGACCTCTATGCTAGGCTGAGATTAATACTGGTTGAATGAGAACATGGACATTCGAGAACTCCACTTTTCCTCTTCTTTCCATAGAAATTGTAATGTAGTATATTTTAAATAAAAAAACAACCCGATGGAACATATTTTATGTGGAACGAGCACTAGAGAAATAGTTGATGAACTCATAAAGTGTGGAACGCAAATAAATAATGCAATTGTTCAATTAATGATCTCAGGAAAATGATGTTGTACAGCATTTCTCACCCACATACCAAAGAAAAACTCAACCTCTTGCCAGATTTGTTGTGCGGAGCTGTTCTCTATATCAAGCTGAAGAAAAAAAATGACAAGTCATTCAGCAGTAATCATGATGATATCTATATCTTCTCAATTCAGCAAAGAAATAATTCATAAGTTCAAAGGCGCTTGAGCATGACAACAAAACGTGCTGGAGAGCGATTGAATCCAATGTAAGACACTCTAACATGGCTATATCTGAAACCAATACTACTGCATATTCTCTCGTTTCTGTCCTAACTATTTCATTTTCTCAATATTATATTGTTATTAGGGCCGTTCTTCTATTTTATCTTTTTATAGATGTTATTGGTATTTTTAGTTAATTGAGAGCAATTTTGTAATTAAAATCCCTCAGAGTTATTAGTGTCTTCTGTAATATGAATTATGAGTCCTTTTTCGTGATTTTGTGACGCCAGCGTCTTTACCTGAACCGGTTCAGTCCAAGGTTCTTGAGGGCCGGACGGCTCTCTAGTAGTCATGGGATTGCCTCGCAAGTGGAGTGAGCCCACTACTAGTTATCAAGGATTATATGTGATGTTGTTGGTGTTTAGGATTTAATTTTGTGTGATTTGCTTTTTAGGACAGCGGTTGTAGTCTCTTTTATCCTCTATAGTTTGTATCCTAGGGTTCTAAGTGGTACTCTGGCTATATCTTGGTCTCCAGGTGCTATTTATCCTTTCTAAACCTTTCTCAATGCTCTCCCGGATTGATTCCCTTCATTCTCGCCACTTTCCTCTTGCCATCACCCAGAAAACAGTGAAGCTGCTATTTTTACCCTCCACCCATGCTACCACCAACCAGAAAACAGCAAGTTGCTGATTTTCCCTTCCACCACGGTTGTCACCGCACAGGGACAGCCGTCTGGTTTGCTGTCCTCCCACTTCCAGCTCACTAGTCACCTCTTTGTCACCACCCCATACTACTGCCAAGACATTTTCTTGGGGCTACATCACTTACATTAGGGGGAGTTGTCAGCAGAGGATTTCATAGCAGATTTTGAGCAGCACAAGTTGAAATGTGAGCTAAGGGAGCCAGAGAAGAACACATAGCAAAATATTTGGGAGGCCTAAAATCAGCCATCAGCCATGTAGTTCAAGCGCAGTCTTACTATTCATTGAGTGACATTCAGACATTGGATCTAAAGGGGGAGAAAAAGCAGAAGCAAATCGTGACCTCACCATCATTTAGACGGTTACCCACAATAGGAGCCAGTAGGAGTACACATGAGGCAAATGTGAAAAATATCAAGCTAGATAGAGTTGATCAAATTGGGAAGAAGCTCAAGAGGAGAAGTACACCCAACACAATGGCCACAATAAAGTGTTGCAGATGTCATGGGTTCGAACATATCACCTTCAGTCACACTACTACCATAATTGTCTTTCAACGAGCAGGAAGCCTTAAAAGAAGTGGACAGTGGTACTAGAGACATAGAAGATAGTAAGGATGTGCAAGAGTACCTGCTTCCAGCTGATGAGGGAGAAATGCTTGTGGTTCAACGGGACCTTCAAACTGAGACTACAAGAGAGTAATAGTGGCTTTGCCACAACATTCTTTATACTAGTTGCACTATGAAGGGAAATGAGTTCAACCTTATCATCGATAGAGGTAGTTGTGAGAATGTGGCGTCTACACAGGATAAGTTTAGCTCGCTGCTAAGAGACATTCTCCCATATTCCCTCACTTAGTTGAAGCAGGGGAACATGGTTAGCATCAACAGGAGATGCCTTGTAGAGTTCTCTATTGGGGATTAATTGCATGATCAGATGTGGTGTGATGTTGTACCTAAGAACACCTATCACATCTTGTTCAAAAGACCGTGACCGTTTGATCATAAGACTCTGCGTGATGGATACAAGAACATTTACCCCTTCATCAAGGATGGAAAGCACAAAGTTCTACCGTCTGCGAAGTCCTAGTTTATAGCTGCTCTTACAACAAGAGACACCAATGGAGTCCATTTTAGTGATGTTAGAGGATAGTGAGACAGAAGAACTGATATCAGGCATAGGGCAGCCACTACGGAGAGAGTTTCAAGATATCCTGGCAAATAGCTTAGCGCCAAGGCTCCACCATTAAGGGAGGTTTAAAATGTTTTTAGTTCATAAAGGAATGAGTCAACTTTTAAAGGACTCTGTGGAGTACACTTGGCATGAAGTTTCAGTTTAGTTCAACAATATACCCACATATGGTTTGACAGATAGAGATGGTTACATGCAATTCGAAAAACCTCATCAAGTGCTTTGTGGGACAGTGCACGTGATAGTTGCATCCGGCAGTTGGATCCAAATGTTTCTAAAGACTCAGTCAAAGACACTCAAATTCCGGGAGATTATAACATTTTCACTACCTTCAACGTGATCGACTAGCTCTATGCTATGAGGAGATAGAATCTCCCCAACCTCAGAAGACTGATGCAAGTGACTGTCTCTGAACCGGATCGGTCCAATATTCTTGAGGGTCGACCGGCCCTCTAGTCATCTTGAGATTGCCACCCAACTGGAGTGGGGCCAATTCCTAATTTTCTAGGACTATATTTGTGCTTTGTTAGTGTTTAGAGTTTAGTTTGTGTGATTTTCTTTGGGACAGCCGTCGGTGTCACTTTTTCCTCCTATAGGCTATATCCTAGGATTCCCAATGGTGCTCCGCCTATATCTTAGTCTCCATGTGCTATTTATCCTTCCTAAAACTTTCCCCATCCCTTCCTACATTGATTGCCTTCAACCTCGCACTTTCCTCTTGTTTCCATCACCCATAAAACAGCGAAGCTGCTGTCTATTATTACTCTCCCCATTGCTGGTACCACCCAGAAGAAAGCAATCAGTTGTTTTTTCCCCTCCACCCCTGCTGCCCCTGCCAAGGTACAGCTGCCTGGTTTGCTGTCCTTCTCCTTCTAGTTTGCTATCCGCCTCCTTGCCACAACCCCGGAAGTCCACACCCCTAGCCATCATCACCTACACCCTAGGCCCAACCATAGTTCTAGTGTTGAGTTGTTGTTTTGTTGCAATTTCTGATTTCCCTATTGTTGTGATTCCAGATTTTGATTCAGTAAAACTACTTATTTTCCCCTTCGGTGTTTCCAGTATCATTTTGTTTTGTTTTGAACTTAAACCTGAGAGAGAGGGTAGAATTTCCCTTGGAGTGGATTTCCCCTTGTTTAGGAGAGGTGGGGAGGAGGCAACCATGGTGGGATCCAAGCTATTGCCAAGATTGGTTTCTTAGAGTTAGCCATTCTATTGTGGCTGGCAGATAGAAAACCAGCATTTTTCCAGCAATTTAACGACCATCAACAGCAGAAAGAATGGAGTACAGCAGGTTCTATAAGTCTACGCATCCAAGACCATGCTTCCAATCAAGGCTTATTGGAGAAATAATAAAAAACTGCAGTTCTGCTCCACCATAATGCCTTCCCAGCAGTTTTCCTGTTTTTCATTAAAGCAATTATTCTGGATAGCAGATCACTGTTGTTTGCTCTTTCAATTTATTTGCAGGGCTGCTTGAAAGAACTGTACAAGAATTCTACCCTACCACATTTGATTCATGCAACCCTTATTTTCTCCAGCATGTAGAATTTCTACGAGATGTGAATGGGAAACATTAGTATGAAACCAGTAAATCTTTTAAACTAGGTTCTCTAACTATTCTAACTGAATCATTATATTTAATTATTGTGAAAAATGTACTGCTTGCTTCTTGTATTGGTTTAGTGCTGGAGAATTCGAAATTGGACTCCAATCCACAGAACAGAAGCAAGTTGCCATTCATTTTTGAATTCGAAAACCAACCAAATTTTCGGATACAAGAAGAGCAAATTGTGAAGACTCCAAACCATTCCGTGAACAGTTGACTCTGATCCTGGGGTTCTTTTACCATTAACTAGTGATTTCCCTTTTGTTTTCAAAACCAAGATTAGCATTTATTGTAAATATTACATTTCTTGTAATGTTACACTCTTGATTATTAATATATGTGTAAAGTGTCAAAATAGTCCCCGACTATTTACATGGTGCCATTTTAGTCCCAGAGTACATAGAAGTGCAAAAAAGTCCCCAAACCAAATTGGGGTAGAAATAATCCCAATTGAATACTATTAGAGCTCAACTTTAAAATAGTCGGGACTATTTTAGCACCTCTATAAACTCTAGGATTAATACGGCCCCATGTAGATAGTCAAGGACTATTTTAGCAGTTTACTCATATAGTATTGGTTGCATCATGTATCATTCTTTTAACACCAAATTTGTTTCTTAGGTGTGATTTTTGGTGTATAAATTCATATATTTTTCTCAACACTATTCTTAGTGAATTTATTTTGTGGTAGTTGCATTGCTCCAGTGTCACAATATTTTTATCACTGAGCCTATTCCTAAGTTTTATGTTTACTAATATGACAATTAAGCTATAGTACATATATATGAACGTCTAACTTAGCAGTCAAATAAATAAAATATATGCATGTGGGAACATATAGTTATTAACTATCCTGGTTGTAGTGTGTCACAATTTCTATATTGTATCTATTCCTTATTAGGAGCTCATAGTTTTTTAGCAACAAGAGGATCGGCATAATTTCACTAACATCAAAACAGGGAACCCAACAACCAGATCATACGGGCTGTGTTAGGAGAAAAAATTAATACTACAGCAAGTAAAATTAAAAAAATGAGAAAAACCTAGCAGTATTGCGACAGTAAACAATTAAAAGTGCACAGTGCGCTTCAAAAGTTCTAGTACCCCCACTCCCCCCTCCTCCCACGGATTCCCTGTTATTTTTGTTTTGCTTGTGTAGAGAGTTTTAGAAGGTTAAATTTTCAGAAGGAAGATGGAATAGTAAATAAGATATTGCCCAAAGATTTCACCCTCATTTTACTAGGATTTTTTGATTTGAGGTTCGAGGTTTCCCATTGGCGCAAGACCTTATAGTTAATTACTCATCCTGATCATGAAATTAACACTTTCGATTAAGGTTAGTTATTTAACACTGAATAATCAACATATAATAGCAACAAACAGATATTTTAAATTCCAAGATCATCACTTGAAGCTTAAAGGGAATGGTGGGAGAAAAATGATGAAACGCAATCAAAATCACATGGTTCAGTCGTGTTGGGTTGTCGTGGTCTCTGATCTGTTTAATCATAGGAGGCAGTCGACCTAACCAAACTGAAACATCCTTGTCAGCAATTATGTCTTGCGTCATTTAAGGGATCCTTATAGATCTGCGGTAGAAGTTTGTCTAAGAGGACAAATTTAAGTCGACCTTAGCTTACAGAAAACTTTGTGTTAATCAATTGTACACTTATGATTCACAACTCAAATGGTAGAAAGTAGTGGGATCCATATGGGCTGCAGCTGTGACCGTAAAATAATGATGTCATTTGGCGGCAATCACCAAGTTAGAGCACACTAATCGTAACCACTACTTTGTATTGTCATTTGACAGCAAAACCACATGGACAGAGACTTCGGATCACGTCCTTACTAGCATACAATATCTGTCATTATGAATATAAGGGTACATTTAATATGACATTCACTTTTTATGAGCTAAAACCAATCAAAAGTTTGACACACTAGACAAATTATCACGGAGCGTGGATGGATTTTTTACTTCTAGCTTTTAAGTGATTAATTATACTTGTGAATTGATTTGAAACATAATATTAGTTTGAAATTAACTCGTCATCATCAGATATTTAAACATTTAAAACTTCTATATTTGAAGAGCATTTATTTTTGTTAGTTTAAACTTTTTAAAATATAAGTCGTGTGACTCCTGTCTTTATAGAGTTATTTAATTATATTGGATTTGGGTTTTAATATATGAGGGTTCCTTAATTTTGAAATGATCTTATAGGTTTTTTAAAAGAAACTTGCACGCTTATTATACCAATAATTATTTAGTACAAGTTAATATTTGACCCGTGTAATATTCTCAGACCATCTAAGTTACTTAATCGAGTTGATGGAGCACATGTTGGATTAATTCATGTATTTGAATATCCTGAAAAGTTTTATAAGCGCTAAGACTGGCACAAATCTTAAACCATGAATTTAATATAGAATTTACATCAAAGAGGAATATGCAAGATTTTGAAAATATGTATAATTTACTTGCTTATATAAACATCCTAAAGCATACATAACTCAAGAGTATCTCAAATGTTACTTATCTAATTCATGAGTGAAACGCATTTCAGGATATTACATTGACTTAAGAGATAAATATAAAGTTTATACAAATTTTGAAATCTTTCAAAGCTTAAAATATTTTTAAAAGTATTATGATCTTGGGATTTAAAGAAAAAAACACTTTCTATTTGCTCAAAAATTAGAATTGCAGATCTGTTGGCAAGCTTTTCAATTTCAAAAATCCCATATTTGAATTATTTTTCATTCTTAGAAGCCTATGTTCAAAAAATCCAATTTTGAATTGATTTTCAAATGCTAGGAGCCTAAATATGAAAAACTCAATTTTAAATATTTTCAATACTTATGTACTTAGTTTCAAAACCCCAAATTTTATAATTTTTTTAAGTTGCAGGAGCCTATGTTTCAAAACCCCCACAACATTAAATATTTTTGAAAACTTAAGAGCCTATATGTTTAAAAGCCTAGATCTCAAATAATTTAAACCATAAGAGCCAAAATTTTAAAAGATTCAATTTCAAATTATTTTAAAATTCAAACTGTTCGCATTTTATGTTATTTTATAAGTTGAAAAATTTCAAGATTTAAAATTATTTACAAGTCCAAAATCACATAAAATTTGGCTTCCTCATAGAATCATTCCCCATCAAGGGACACAAGGAAAATGTCAGTCATCCCAACTATCTTAAAAGACTCGTTCGTCAGCATCGTGAGACATTGCGGCCGGGGAGCAAAAATGTGTATTTAATTCGCGATCTTAAAAGCCATAACCAGCCTTCAATGTACCAAATGGTCAAATCACAAATGGATATTTCTAGAGCAGTACTTTACTTTCTCCGAACGATATTTAATTCCTAAAAATGGGTATTGTAAAACCACTAATTTTATAAAAAAATTTCAAACGAGTCTGAGTTTTCTTTGAATGGTACTTAATTCCCAATGAAAACTATTCGTGTTTCCTAGAATGGATATTTTGAAAGCGTCCCCTCCATGCCCATTTTTATATCTTTTCGAGTTTAGGCAATGTGGACAGCGGCGATCTACATTGACGAAGATTCAAGATGAGACAAAACAAAATAAAATATAGATCTTTTCTTTTCATGATTTTTTTTAACAATTACAATGTAAAACACAATAGTTAACAAACAAAATGAACTGTAAAATGGCTCGATTTGGTGCTCGAGCTTGAGGGGCTCAGTTCGGGTTTGGGCGGAACAACTGAGGCGAAAAGGGTGAAGCTTTGGATCGTGAGTCTTTGAATGGAGCGGCCTTACAAGATTCTTGCAACATACAAAGTCTTGAGGCAGTCGAGTGATTGGACTAGGAGAAAGTTTCCTACAGGGAGGCAAGACAGAGGAATTTGAGGTTTCGGCGCTAACTAAGTCAGATAGTCTTGACGGTGTACAAGACATACGAAGCAAGAAATAAAAACCAAGCACAGTGTTGTGCAGGGTGGATCGGGCAGTGCGGTCTTGCGTGCAGGCTCCATGCGTGAAGGATTGTGTGAAAAGAGGGGTGAACAAACTAGAAGATATTGTGAGAAAAATAGAAGGGAGGAAGACGGAGATCGTGCGCCCTATTTTTGCAAACCATGGAGAACGACAAAGGCATTGGTTGCGTCTTAGAACAAGAAGAAGTGTGGTCATGTGCAATACGAAGATTGGAGTTACGGTGGTAGGGAAGATGCGGCTTCGGTCATGCATGAGGTAGAGAGACGAGGAAGGGTTAATCATAAGAAAGGAAGGTTTCGAGATTCCGTGGACGAGTAGATAGAACGAAAAAAGGAAGGAACAGGGAAAAGTTTTCATGCTCCCTTTGTAACTAAATATAAGCAGGAGCATTTATTTGGACCCAAAGGAATAATTTTAAGAGCAAGTAAGCAAGAATTTATATAATAAATTAATTTATTATTATTTTTTCCTTTTTCTTATTTCACGGTCAACACACAACCCAGTGGATAAGTCACACTCTCCTTGACACGGGCAGGACGCAGAAGAACTCGGGCGATCGAAGCAACATGGGAAATCTCGTGACGGGATTGGCTCCCGCTTGCCATAGTTGAACTGAACTGGTCCAGGTTTTTTTGATGGTGAGGAGTCGGCCGGTCCTCTTGAGCCACTCCTAATTATCCTATTACTAATATTTATTTTGGTGTTTAAAAAATGAGTTTCGGTGTGTGTTATCTATCAAGACAGTCGTCTGCGCACTCTTTCTCCCTTCTAGGGTTTCATATAAAGGCGGTAGTGTTCCAGATGTTAGCTTGTCTGATGATGTGACCTCCTTCCAAAAAATTTAGTGGTGTTTTCATTCTAGCTTGTTCTCATAGTGGTATTTATCTCTGACATTTCCATTCTCTACATTTGAAATGCACGATTTGCTCTCTCGTCACACTCCACATGTAAGAAAAGCTTTACCTTCATCTCTAAAAGCATTTAGATCATCATAATATGGATACAAGTCAACAATATTAAAGATAGCATAAATGTTATGGTCTCGACAGATCAATCTTATAAGTGTTGTCAATAATCCTCTTATCAACTCTTAAAGTTCATCCACCCTGAGAGTGAGGTTTCCAAATAAACCTATTGGAAAACTCTCATTCTTCAGTTTGATCCACACAAAATCACCTTCATGAAGATCATGGTCTTCTAGAACTTATTAGCTTGCTTATGATCTTAGTGCTTTACTTAACAGTTTTGTTCCCCGTTTGCACATGTAGAGTGGAAACCTCTCTGACTCTAACCACTGCATCCATGCTAAGCTCAATAGCTAGAAGTATCAGCAATAATTACAATGGAGTGAAAGGATTCCCTAATATACAATCTCAAAAGGGTTATAATTTGTGGACTGACTAGTAGACCAATTGTCCTTAGACTCAACCTAGGAAAGAATCAAATTCTACTCTTTGATATTTTTTCCCACAAGTTATATACATTAGCCTTATGAATCCTTCAATAAGATCAACTACATCAAGTTTTGCATATAATATTAATCCTACTTTATATAACATACTAGCACAACTTCAATCCGTCTTGCATTTAATCCACCATTTTTACTTCATCTCATTTCAAACTAAATCTATCCCCAGCCTTATGGTACAAAAATATTAATTATTCCTACAAACCCTATATGCCAACTTATTAACCATGAAAACATTATAAATTAGATTTCTAACTTCTTACTTTATTATGCTCTTAAATTCAAAGCCAAAAACAAAAGCTTTGGATGAACCAACCGTATTTAGAGTTCTGATGGGGCATAGGAAGATTTAAAATTGCTGCAAAAGGATATAGAATATCTATCCAACAGAAACAGAGATCATAATGCAATTGAATGAGGTAGAATTAAATAAACAGACACATAAAAGACAAATAAATCATGAAGGAATTCAAACAATGATTCAATATAAAAAATTTAAATCATACCGTTGTTTCAATGATAACAGTGATTAAGTTCAGCACAAGAACAAAAGCTATAATGTATCCGAATGTAGGGCTACGAACAAAAGCTTTTAACTTTTCACACAGTCGTGAACGGTAAAACCATGGATAGTTCTCAAAGAAAGAAGGCTGCATGAAATTGTGAAGTGTTAGTAAGCAATCCTTTTAGAGTTTATACTCTTAACAGCGGCTGAAACGACAGACCATGGAAATGGAGCAGCCACAAAAAGCAACAGAATGCATTAACTAATAGGTATATGTACACACATCTAAAAGCATAAAAATATTTGAGAAAAAAGAACTTACAGACACTTCTTTTTCAAACCTTAGAGCAATAGCATTACAGAGGTCGGTGAATTCTTCTAAAGTGATCTAGAAATAAAATCAGCAGGTAAAATCAAGTAACAGTGAACATATAGCATGCAAAATTTTGCTATCATTCACAAGCACGCTCACTAGATGCACAGGATTTTGCTGTGGCTGATAATTCAGATAAACCGTAGCTTGAAATCAGTGTTGTCAAATGGGATCGGAAGGGAAAAACATAAACCTTACCTTGAAATCCCCACTTTGATCAAGTTCATCAAATACCAGCTCAAAATCCTCCCTTGATGTTTTTGGCAATGACCTAAAGACAGACTTGGTCTTGTCAAAAGGATAAATAATTGGAGTTTCATATGCTTAAAAGAATAACATTTACATAAATAAGGCAACTAAATCTATTTTTTACAGCATTAAATATATAGGCAAATTTTAGTTAAGCTTAAGCAGTCAAATTTCCATGAATCTGAAATAAAGAACAGGAAAAATTTCATCATCTCAGAGCACATATATCCAATAGAAAAAAATAGAGAGATGGGTTACAGTATGCTAATAATGACACCTATCTGTTGATAATAATCAGGATTTTAGAACTAGATGCAAAACAGGTTCAAAATGAAACCGGAAGTTCAACAAACTTTAGTTTTACAAGATCTATACAGTTTCAGTGATATATCAACTTTCAAAAAAAATTTCACCATAAATCTCAGCCGCTTCCAAAAGCATCAATAAGAACAAAAGAAAAACAATATTGAAACGCAGAATATGTTGCAATTCTTTTTTTGCATAAAAAATAAAATTGAAATGTTTAAAAGGCTGATTAAATGAAAATATCCTATAAAATAAATTGGATAGTTTCAAAATTTAAGGAACAACGATAGTTATGTCAAGTTCCATAATATCCCTAGTGTATTCAGAAGAACAGGTTACCTGTATTTGTTTAACTCCTCAAACAGACAGATACATTGTTCCTTGTTCAAAAAACCCTGATTCTGGAGAGCATAAACAAGATTAGAATTAAAAAAAAAAAAAGTGGCATAAAGCCAGAAATTGAAAAAACAAATTGAAGCCAGGAACTAATAGGGAAAACAGTGAAAACACGATAGCAGACTTCCATTAACATTAAAATAGGATTACAAATAACTCGAATGGAAATAACAGCATAAAATACAAAACTACACAAACAAACACTCCTAAATGTATCCTAATGGGTGGTGGAGGTCGGCTAGAGGGATAGGAATGATTAGGAGGGATGATGGGTGATTTTTACTATTTTCCGGGTCTTTCCTCTGACTCTTAAAGTTTTGGAGAATTAACACATCTGCTACATTCCAATAACAAGAGCTTTATACTAGTCTTTCTTCTCTTCATGTGGAACACTGGGGGTGGGGGCTAGAAATGTAGCTGCATGTGATGCTATCAGTTGTTTGTCACTAGGATCATCTACTGAAATTTTAAATTCCAACATCTTCTGGTTTGTGTGATCTTTATATGCCTCCACAAAAAAATTCTCCATCTTCTAGGAAAGCAGGAACCACAATCTCATCAAAAGTCGTATGTTCCTTTTAATCACATGAAAGAAAGACATTAGATGTATCCAAGAATAAGGGAGTTCTTTAGGGGAAGACTTCATTGGATGAAATTTCTTGTTTGAGATGTTCTTCAGTGTCTTCGGTGTCCTCACCTCAGGTCTCAACAACGCCCTACTCCGTGAAATAGGTCAATCTCCTTATTGTGCATTCTGATTCCACATGTTCGATTCGTTCCACTTGCAACATTTTCTCGCTCTGATAGATTTGCGGATTGGCTTTGCTAAATAGTAGCAAGGGGGGTCACTTGGTGATATGGTCTCTCTTCTTTGAAAGCTAGAATCTCAACTTTTGGTGGTAAGTTGGTAGAAACTGCCATTGGGTTTCTCGCTTCATCTTCATGTTGTCTCGTTCTTCCCTTCGACCTTCCAAATCACAGTCGAGAGTAACCTCCCGCTGGATTTTCTCTTTAATATCCATAAGCCTCCAATGAAGACGGCGGAGCTCTCGCTGTATCTTGTCCCGTGTAGGCTCGAGCATAGATCTCCTTTGTGGCATGGTTAGGGTTTAGGAATAGGGAGGCAAAATTTTTAGTGTAGGTTAAAGAGGGTAAAAATAATTGGATCAATGTTGCTGATATTTAAAATTTAGCGAGGGGAATTTACGCTTAGGAACATGTGATAGTGGAAAGGATATAGGGTGGTAGGAAGGAAATTTTATGGCCTATGGAGGATGCTCAGAAACTCTAGGATGAGACTAGGGTTGGACTAACTCTAATAACAAATGATATCAGAACTAGTAGGGAAAACAGTGTAAACATAAAAACAGACTTTCATTAACATTAAAATAGAATTACACATGACTCAAACTGAAATAAAAACACAAAACACAAAACGACATAAAAACATTTCTAAATATATCCAAATGGGTGGTGGAGGTTGGCTAGAGCGATAGAAATGATTGCGCGGGATAATGGTAGTCGTGTGAAGGCGGGGTGGTCAAAGTTTTGAAAAAAATAGGCAGAATTCTGAATAGTATCGATGTCTTTTCCCTTTGCTTTCATTCCATTAAATAATAATCTTACAATCTATTTTAGATAGAAAATAAAGTGCATAATCTATTTTAGGTAACTTAGTAATACATATTTCTAATCAAAATATTCAGCTAAAAGAGAAATAAATCAGAATAAGACTTTGAAAATAATTTAAATAAGGAACCCCCGAATTATAGAAAACTCCTAAATTAGCTGCCTAATTTATGTCTTTCCTAATTGACATCCCCACTCAAATTGATGCTGACTGATCAGGAAGCATAAATTTGCCAACAAAAAACTTTGTCGGGACCAATAATCCTCAAGACGTGAGTGCCGAAGCCGAAAGTGCTGAAAACCGAGAATGACGAAGCCTCAGAGACAACTCCTGAACCATAACATGCTTTAAGCAAAGAAAAGCAAGAAATCCTTTATCATTGTCGTCCAGAAATTCAAATCATAGCCGCAAAAAGGATCTGCTTCCAGTTACGCGATCCAAATGCTACAGATCATAGCCCACAAATAGGATCCAATTACACGATCTAAATGCTATCGATCATAGCCTACAAGTAGGATCCGTGTCCTGATCCAAATGCTACCAATCATAGCCCACAAATAGGATCCAGTTACACGATCCAAATGCTATCGATCATAGCCTACAAGTAGGATCCGCGTCCTGATCCAAATGCTACAGAGCATAGCCCACAAATAGGATCCAGTTAAACGATCCAAATGCTATCAATCATAGACTACACGTAGGATTTGAGTCCCGATCCAAATGCTATTGATTCTTCCTGCGATGAAGAGAACGATTTGTTCCCTGATCTTCACGCCAAAAGTGCTAAAGTAGAGATATCGAAGTTGTGAATGTCGAAGCTGAAGATCTAGAGTTTGTCGAAGCTGAAGATCTAGAGTCTTGGAAGGAGTGTCGAATCCTTCAATCCTTGAGTGCGACGAAGATGCCGCAGAAGCAGTCGAGTGGAGCAGACGAAGTCATCTACTACGCAAACGAGCAGAGCTGAAGAGCGGAGCAGTCGAGCGGAGCAGACAATCCGAAGCAGACGAGCCAGTCCTGAAGAGGAAGATGACGGATTAGGCGAACCGGAGCGGAGCTCGGGCAAATCGAGCAGAAAACAAAGCAGTCTCAAAAATTGACACCATGCTTATAATTGGAGAACGAAGCGGACTTCGGGCAAATCGACCCAGTTCAAAGCAACGACGACGATGAATGTGAAGGGACGGCAGGGAGACGAAAGACGACGAACCAGACGAGTCGTCCCGGCGAGACTCAAAGATTTACAATCGGAGAAGACGAATCAAAGGCAAGAGCCACTGCGGCTCTGTTGAGACTAGCCAAGTCGAAGAGAAAGACGAAGTAGAATGAAGATGACACAGGCCAAGAAATAATGAGACGACAAGCAGACGAGCGAGAATAAAGACAAAGAAAGTTCCTCCCTTCCCGTCCAGCAAGAAGGCCGGCGGGAAGGGAATCTTAACGGTATTCAAACGATTATCGATGGTTAGAACAAAAATTTTTGCTCTGATACCATGTCAGAGTTTTGAGGGAATAGGTTGAATTCAGAATAGGCTCGATGCATTTTCCCTTTGCTTTCATTCCATTAAATAATAATCTTATAATCTATTTTAGGTACAAAATAAAGTGCATAATCTATTTTAGGTAACTTAGTAATACATATTCCTAATCAAAATATTCAATTAAAAGAAAAATAAATCAGAATAAAGACTTTGAAAATAATTTAAATAAGCAACCTCCTAATTATAAAAACTCCTAAATTAGCTGCTAGATTTCCATCATTTCTGATTGACAGGGGGTAGCAAAGAAAATGTGTGGAACTATAGGGACAAGAAGTGGGAAGCGTAGTAGGTGGTCGATAGTGTTAGTGGAGTGGTTGGGAGAAGCTTGAAAGGAGTTAGGAAGGCGAGACAGTAGTAATAATCTGCAGGATGGCGGACGGTTGGGTGTCGAGGTAACAGAGGGAGAGTCAGCGGCAGAGGAGGGGGAGAAGAGAAGGTTTGGAGAAGTTAAAAAGGGAGGATACAACCATCACCTCAAAGAGGATACAGTCAAAGCACCACCACTCCTCGGATACAGCCCACAAAGAGAAAAGAGACTCCACATAGAAGATCTGAAACTAAAGACACAAAGAATTGAACTCATACACACAAAAAAACAGCTAATTATAGACTCTTACACAAAATGAGGGCACAAAAGTCTTCACAATTGCAGCAGCTTGCGAAACCTCCACCAAGATCGCGATGGTTCGCGATGCTGCTTCGTGTTTCTGCCTTTGTGGGAAATTTTCCACAATCAGGCGAGGCTTCACGCCTCTTCCAGCCCTTCCTCGCGATGATTCGCGACCCCGTAAGTTCGCATTCCTACGGGTCTCCCACATTTCTGCGGGGTTTCTGGACCCACAGTTTCGAAGCGCCCGAAACGGGTTGCTTGCTCTAGAGCCCCCGTCACAAATAGCAGGTAAATTAAGCACTACTAAAACAATTTTATGTTGTGTTATGGAAAGTATTAAATCTAATGATCGTATATTAGGAAGCTTTTATATTAGCAAGCTTGATATTAGGAAACCTAATTAGAAGAGATCTAATTACAAGACATTTTCAATATTAGAAATAGTTATAATCTATAGAGATAAGAGTATATATAGATAAAAAATATATGCTTCAATTAAGGAAAAAGAAGAAAGGAAGATTTCCCATTACATGGTATCAGAGCTTTGTCGAATGATTCTCGTATGCATCTTTCGTCTTCAACGTTAGCCTCTGAAAATCTTTCGTCTTCAGCTCGGGCTTCTTACCTAGGGCTTCTTCTGCTTTGAACGACATTGCGTGCAAGGCCACAAATGGCTTCGTCTACGTCCTGAAAGCATCATCCAAAAGTGGCATCATCTGGGACATAGTCTTCATCCTGTGATGTCATTGTCAATATTGCTTGACTTCATCTGCATCGACCTTGACTTCAGCTTCGTCTTCCTTCGGCATCAAGTTCGTCCAGAAGCAATTCATCTGCTTCGTCTTCGACTATACCATTGCTCATCTTCTTCCTGCGACGTCTCTGTCTATGAAATTTGACTTCATCTAAATCGACCTTGCCTTCAGCTTCCTTCAGCGTCGACTTCGTCCAGAAGCAATTTGTCTGTTTCGTCCCGTCTTCTTCCTAACGGACATCACTGCTTCGTGAAGCTACATCTGTTCAGCTGTGTTGTCTTTTTATTCAACTTTGTCAGCTGCTTCGCCTTCTTCTTGTTCAACTTTGCCAACTGCATCATTCGGCTTCGTTGAGTTGCTCACCTTCATCCGCTTCATTTGAAATTCATCTCGCGCTTCAGCTCATACGTACTTGATCTCATCGGAGCCTAAAATTACAGATGAAAAATAAATGGTGTCATTATTTTTATTAGAATGAAACTGTGATACTCTGCTTCAGAAGTATTTCACAAAAGAGTAACCTCATTGATAATCTCCCAGCCAATACTACAACAACAACAACAACAAAGCCTTAATCCAACTAAGTGGGGTCGGCTACATGAATCCTTTTTCTCCATTGCGTCCAATTCAAATTATTTCAAGTGGATGACAGTTGATGCTCAGCTTCTGATAAATATGAAACTTGATTGAACTTGATCAATTTGGTCAAATTACTTGTGATTGTGTTAAAAATGTAATGGAGGTGCCATTTGTATTTTTGGGAGAGAACATTTCTCAAATCATTGATATATGTAAGGAGTTCTATCGAGTTGAACAAGATCAATCACTTAGAACCGTATCACATGCACTTTAAACATATTTATAAAAAATTAAATGTATTATTACCATTTATGGCTGATATCTGAACTTAGCAGACTCAAAAAAAAATGACTATTATGAATTTTATCGTTTGCCTCAAATCACAACAACATAGTACTCTTTCTAGCCAGAAAAATACTGACATCAATAGATCTCAATCTCAGGGCAATTAGGAAAGTGGAACTCTGAATTCTAGAAAGCAATGCTCAAATGTAGTTTGCTACTACTGCTGTTAACTTGGTCATATGAAAAAATGTGTCAAAAGTTGCTAAGAAAATTTTGAATTGTTCTAGACCACAGTCAGCTTACATGATCACTACTAATTAGGCCTCTCAAAGCCGACCCACGATTTCTATATATGAATATGTTAAATTCACCCAATTTCAAAAAAACACTCAACAAATCTCTCTCTGTCACTACCTTGTTGAGTCAAGTAACTATAATATTTGTCTTTTTTCCTCTTCCACACAATGTGTCATTGATAATGGTGCCACAGATCACATGACAAGTAATCAAAAATTCATTTTCAAATTTCATAAACATTTTTCTTCCATCACCTTGGCAATGGATCTGCTTATAATATTCTTTGTTCTAGCACCATTAATGTTATACCTACACTACCTTTAATGTATGTCCTTAATTTATCTCAATTCTATTTTATTATGCCATGTTAGCAAGATTACACGCGCCCTTATTTATTGCATCTTATTCTTCTCTAACCAATGTCTTTCTCAGAATCCAAAGAAGGAAAATTATTGGCAACGGACGAGAATCAGAGAGCTATACATTTTGGATAACAAACTACCTTGACTCACAGCCTGCTACAGCACCTTATCTCAATTTGAGGTTCACTGCCGTTTAGGACAACCATCACTACTAACGTTAAGAAATTTATATCCTAAGTTTCAACAATTATCATCCGTAGATTGTGAGTCGTATCAATTTCTTAAACATCTCATCATTTTTCTTTTGTTCCTAGAATTAGAAAAGAGATTAGTCATAGTTTTTAGTTGGTTCGTTATGATGTATGAGAATCTTGTCCTATTTTATCTAATGAATTTCAATATTTTATCATTTTTGTGGATGATTTTTCTCGTATGACTTGATTTTATTTTATAAAATCTCGTTCTGAGTTACTGTCACAGATTCAATCCTTTTGTGTCCAAATTAAAACTCAATTCAATATTATGTTAAGGTTACAAGAAGTAACAATGCCAAAGAATATTTTCTCTAAACCTTTTCAGACATACATGACATAAAATGAAATGTTTCACCAGTCATCTTGTGTCGATACTCAATCCCAAAATGGAGTAACTTGATGAAACAAATAGAGCTCTTTTGTTTCAAACAATGTGCCCAAATAGCAATAGGTTGATACAGTTTCTACGACATATTTTTTAATCAATCAGATGCCTTCTAATGTTTTGCAGAACATGATACCCTACCAAGTTCTATCTCAAACCAGCTCTCTTTCCTATTGAATCATATAAATTTGAGTGTACTTTATATTGTTCGGTACATTCGTCCACAGGTTTCTAAATTAGATCTCAAGTCATTAAAGGGTATCTTTCTAGGATACTCTCATTTGCAAAAAAGATATTCATGTTTTTCCACTCTTAAACATGTACATAATATCTGTCGATGTCACCTTTCATAAATAAACCTCATTCTTTGGTGACTCATTATTGTCTAAATTTTCACAAGAGTCTGATGAGTTAATGTATACATTATCAATTAAGCTATACTTCCAACAATGACTCAACCAAGATCACCTATCATTAATATTTACACGAGCAGAACTCATCCCCTTGATCCTAGTTCGGCATCAGTATCCTCCTTTCTCCTAGTGACCTTGATTTATCTATTGCACTTCGAAAAGGTAAACATCAATTTGTTTATCCCATTTCCTCTTGTATTAACTATGATCAGCTATCTTCTACTTCTTGCCTGTTTATCGCTTCCCTTGAATCTGTTGAGATCCCGAGATTTGTTCAGCAAGCCTATCCCACTATGGTTGACGACAGCAATGCTTGATGAAATGGATGTCTTAACTAAGAATGGAAAGCAGGAACTAGTTGAATTACCCTCTAGAAAAAAATGTTACTGACTATAAATAGGTCTTTGCAGTTAAGCTCTATTCTAAGGGATCTGTAAATAGTCTTAAAGTACGGTTGATTGCTAAGGGCTATGCTCAAATTTATGGGATTGACTACTTAGACACATTTTCTTTAGTAGCAAAGTTGATTGTCCTTGGATGCAATGAATAATTGGCCTCCACACCAACTTGATGTGAAGAATGCCTTTTTGTTAATCTGAGAGAGTCTGGGAAAGTATGTCATCTTTGGAAGTCACTATATGAAATGAAGCAAAGCCCTCAGGCTTATTTTGGAAGATTTGGCCAAGCAGAACAAGAGTTTGTGATGCAAAAAATAAAAGTGATCACCCTATATTCTACAAGAAATCTACTCTGGGATCATTCTGTTGGTGGTGTATGTTGACGGCATTATTATTACCGGAAGCAATGTATAGGGAATCTTATCATTGAAATCATTTCTTCAAAATCAGTTGAACATTAAAGATCTTCTTTCCTAAAGTACTTCTAGGAGATTGAGGTATCAAAGAGCAAGAAAGGTATCTTATTATCTCAACAGAAGTATGTTTTTGGAGTTGTTAGCAAAAATGAGAACAGCAGGGATCAAACCATAAAGTACTCTATTACATCCTAATCAACAACTTACCAAGGAATAAGTCTTTTAATGATCTTGAACGATATAGAAAGTGGGAAAATTAATCTACCTCACAATAACTCGCCTTGACATTGTGTATTTAGTTAGTATTATAAGTCCCCCACAGTCCATCATTAGTCAGCTCTAGAACAAATACCACTTTACCTCAAAGGAACTCCTGCAAAAGGTATTCTATATCAAAATCATCGGCATAGAAATATTGAATGTTTCTTTGATGCATACTGAGTAAGTTCCAAGATTGATCGAAGATTCATTAGTGGATATTGTGTTTTTGCTGGTAATAATTGGGTCTCAAGGAACAGTAAGAAACAAAATGTTGTGTCATCATCCAGTGCAGAATTTGAGTATCGAGCAATGGCACAAGCTTCGAGTTTAATGATGCGGGTCTCCCAATTTCTGACCGAAATGGGCTTTAAGATGATGGATGCAACAAAGTTCTAACGCGAAAATCAAGTTGCAATTCATATTGCTTCAAATCCTGTCTTTCATAAATGTACTAAGCATATTGAGATAAATTATTATTTTGTTCATGAAAAAATTCAATAAAATTTGGTTTCTACAACTCATATAACAATAGTAAAACAACTAGGGAACATCTTCAAAAAGGCTCTTAGAAGAGCTAGGGTCACTTATATATGCAACAAACTGGGCATGAAAAATATCTATGCTCTAGCTCGAGGAGTTTTATGAAAGATATTATATCTAGTGGTTGTAGATTAAGAGTCTTGTATAATAGAAAGCTTGAGATTAGGTGACATAACTAGAGAAGATCTGATTACAAGATCTTTTCTATATTAGAAATATTCTTAATCTATAGAGATTGGAGTGTAAATAAATATGTCGCATATGCTTTTACTTGAGTAAGAAAAAAGGAAAACTTCTTGTTACACTGCAAACCACTTGGATCAGAGAGAATCTTAGAATTTAAATTAATTCCACATATGAATCAATTAAAGGTTGATCTACTTCAGAAAATCATCTCACAATCGTCTATTTATAGTCAAAAGGTTTCATTGTGGATATACATGAGTAATGCTATGTTTGGATGTTGACTTCCAATAAGCTAGAGAGAAAGAATAGCGCATTCATGCCAAAAGCTCATAAACGTGTCTCTTCACTCATGTTAATTATGGTAATTGATTACTAATCCTCCAAGTTTTCAAAAAGAAGACGAGCACCACTCATGCACACAAGAAAGATTTTAACAAAAAATCTAAAAATTTCTCCAGCTTCCATTTTAAATAAATTGCTAATTTGCCCTACTAAGCCTTGAAACCAACCAAACACACTATAGAAGGGGAAAAAAAAAACATCAGGTTCTCAGCTTTATGACTATAAGAATTCTAACATGAAACAACACTGAAACAGATGGGGCACAGATATTCAAGTTTCACACGTCCAACCAACATCCCATTTCCATGGCCCGTACTCGCCCTTCTATTTTGAATTTTATTTACAAAGTCATCCTGATCCAGGAATCCAATTTAAGACATAAATTGATCCAATTATTTAGATCTACGCCACATCACTCTACGAGATAAAAAAATAAATGGCAATTAAGACAGGTTCATAAATATAATAGTTGGACCCGAATCTGGATTCTATGTCAGTGCCTAGCCTAAGAGCAATGTTGTCATTTATTAGCCCAAGGACAATTTAGTCATTTATTATTTTTATTTAGTATAATAGGACTAATATGTTTAGGGTTAAAGTTATGCATGAGATTATGGTTGTGAGTCTTATAGTTAGGGCTTGAGAGAGATTTCTTACCTTTCAATATATAGGAAGAGATCGCCTACCTCTCAAATTGTTGGTGCACATCTTTTATGTATTTGAATGTGTTGTTTGGAATTTTTGCAATAAAATATTTCATTTACCCTAATTTCTATCAAGAATCGTATCAAATGGT
The DNA here is from genome assembly GCA_022702705.1 of Papilionanthe hookeriana x Papilionanthe teres. Classification (NCBI taxonomy): domain Eukaryota; kingdom Viridiplantae; phylum Streptophyta; class Magnoliopsida; order Asparagales; family Orchidaceae; genus Papilionanthe; species Papilionanthe hookeriana x Papilionanthe teres. The sequence goes on along the minus strand of CM040431.1, from coordinate 7,512,654 downwards.
ATCTGAGCGTTCGATTTTCGGAAGACAACATCTGGATCAGAGCATACAGGTTAGCAGGCGATATGAATTGAGGCCTACAAACCCTCGTGATCGAATTCTGTGATAAAGTTGTCAATCTTGGGAAAGCAACGACGTGATCTTGGCGAAAGGAGACCTTCATGACTGAACTTCCCACTACAATAGCAGCGCTACAATCGTGATCGAGCCTATAGAAGTGATGTCGAAACTGTGGGTAAGAACGAGCAGAGAAGGCCACAATGGATCGCAACTTGCAGTGACGATCCATCGTGATTTAATTGTTGGACGATGGATCAGGATCTCGTAATACAGTCATGAATTTTTTTCCTCGCTAGGAAGCCAGTGACAGGATAGACATTCGTACAAGAAGTAATGAATCGGCATGCCTAAGACGTAGTTGGGATCGGTGTACAAAGTCTCGAAAGTCCTAATTTTCTCCATTTCCGTCCTTGCGAAGCAATTGCGATTCGAGCTAGCTGGATAGACAGGACCCTCAAATTGGGTGTGAATCTACATCAAATCGAGTGTGCCTTAACACCAATTAGAGCTAGTCGAGCATATGGGTGCGTTCAAGGATCGAACTGCGTGACTCTGATCTATCTAGGAAGCAAAAAATAAGATCATTGCGTACTATGAAGAGAATATCGTGATATAGCCGTGATTTGGCTTCATTCGGGCTAGCTGGGAAGACAGGATCAAGGCACTACAGTAACCTTTGTGACCTAAAGAAACAATCATGATCTGAGCCTGTTGAATTTTAGAGTACAAGGTTCCTCCCCTCGTGATCAAAAAAGTTGTACTGGGAGATATGCAGCAAAAAAAAATAGGTTATTCGGAGAAGAAATTGGAGGAAGAGATTAGTAACTTAAATTCGGGAAAGAGGAAAGGTTCTCTGTCATACAAGAAAGTTTTCAACTATAGAAGATGGTTTTCTTCCATGAAAAACGGATTCAGGAGCTTTGAGAAAATTATAAGAAAGTTTATGGAGATCTAATCCAAGACTTTTTCCGACGGTTCAATTTTGAAACCCTAACCAAAGGTTGACTGGGGATTTCATGGCCAGATCAAAAAGACACATCTGAAGGTTGGTAATGAGTGAAAATTGACAAAACGGGATGGCGTGCAATTCAGGACTAAAAAAGATTGCTTTGAAGAATTTTGCCTGGAACAGGAACCATAATGGGTGGGACACCAACAGAGGGATGCATCTAATTGCATCGATACCCTTTGCGGCGGTGGCTTTCCGGGAGAAAGGAAATTTAGGACTAACGATGAAAGTCGAGATATCGTACAGCTTTGTGTTAGCTCCTTCTCTAACCTAGTTTTACTAGTAAAGAAGATGGATGGGACTTGATGTTTCTATGTGGATTGTCGAAACTTGAATCAAGAAACGGTACCTGACAGATTTCCCATCTTGATGATCAATAAGCTATTGGACAAGTTTTTTGGGACTGTGGTGTCCACCAAGAATGATTTGAAGACACTAAATTAGAAAAGTCTGAGGTGGCCGAAGGATGTACACAAGACTACATTACGGACTTCTGCTTATCACTTCGAAATTTTAGTTGAATGGAAAGGATTCTCAAATGCTGACGTCATGTGGGAGCCATAGTACCTAATCAAACAACATTTTTTCCCACCTTGAGGATAAGATGTATTTTTGCAAGAGTATTTTTACGTCAATGCCTAGATTAAAGCTAATTTTGTCATTTATAAGCCTAAGAGTAATTTAGCCTTTTGTTAGTACAAATTGGGCTAATATGTCAAGGGTTAGGTTATGCATGAGAATATGGTTGTGAGTTTCAGGGTTAAGGTTTCGAAGAGAGTTTCTACCTATCGAATTGTCGGATTTAGGAGAGATCGCCTACCTCTCAAATTATAGGTACTTATTTTTTAGGAATTTGAGTGTGTTCTTTATTTTTCTACAATAAAATATTTTATTTGCCTAATTTCTATAAAAAATCGTATCACTGGCCTAGCCAGAAGTCAAAGTTCACAAATCGTAAATAGCTGTATACCTAAATCAATCCTGTTCCAGAGGTGTTGTAACAAATATATAATTAAAGCTAATTATAACATTCTTAATACTAGCTTTTCGTTTCTGTAAATGAAATATAATCATAATTTCAAGCAAATAAAACACAAGGAAGGAATAATCAGATTTCTTAAAATGTCATAATGGGCTCATATTTGAATTCTCGCCAAAACAAAAGTGAAAACTTCAGACCCTATCACTACAATCCGGGGAAAAAAAAGTAACAACGTTCAGAGCACCCTAGTTAAACCATGCCTCTTGTAAGAAGATACAAAATATTTGTTACATGAAAATCCTTAACAACCCAAAAAAAAAGTAACCATCAGAGCAAAATAATTAAAACAAGCCTTTTGTAAGAAGATACAAATTTTTGCTAAAATAAAAATCTTTAACAATCATGAAAATATATGCAAATAATAACACGTGAACAAACTTACAAAATTATCAACAAGAGCAAAAGCCTTCCCTAATATGCTGATCCTCATGTTGTCCATCTCAACAACTTGTTTGGCAAGCTGGCAGCAGAGAAGGCAAGCGAGAAAGTCAGTGTTGAGAATTATTACAGGTGCACAGCTAGACAGAGAGAAGAAACTTCTCACCAGTTTAAGTTAATTTGTTAGTCGTTTGAACTAGTGAATGGAAAGAATATATATCAATTAACACATCCAAGGGCATTGTGAAGAAAATTCTTACCTGAGCCTTAAAACTATCATACACAACGGCGAGAATAAGATTTGTGATAAAGTAGACCCCCAAAAGAGCATAAAGAACAAAAAATATGCAAGACCAACGAGAAGCCCTGTTTCAGGGATTTATATATCAGAATGTGAACCGGGAAAAGTTAGAACATTGTCAAAGCTTATGATTATACCAATTAGTTTCTTGAAAAGAAAAAAAAAATGTCATAGCAAAAATCAGACAGTAGAAATACGAGTGCAAGAATACGAAGAAACGAAAACATGAACGCCTTAACATTTCATACAAGTTTAGATTAAAGATCACCTAAAGTTTATTCACAAGAAAATTTATGCACCAAAAAAGTTACATGCTAGATTCTTATTCTATTCTTGAAAAAAATTAAAACACACATTTATTACTGTTAAAAGTCAAAAGAACACAAACAAGAAGTATAAGATCACATGGAAATGCAAAAATTTATATCTGTTGTAGAATGAGCATCATACAGCTGATTCTCTTTTTTATAATACTAACTTCAAGATTTAGCTGCACTGAAAAACTACAATATGCAACTTAGACATTTTATCTACAGAAAACATGATTGAAAACACTACACCAAGCATGAACTTCTTACTTGTATGCAGGAATCCACACATCTGGATTGTTAGATGTCGTGAAAAGCACAAACATCTGATAAAGTGTAGTTCCGAATGAACTAAACATAATCTTTCCTTGTTGAGTGTCTTCAAAAGTGAGATAAGCAAGCCAGCTGGAAAATAGAAGGAACAATAGCCAAAGAGCCTACACTAGCAAAAGCCAAATGAATAAAGACAAAAACTGATCGAACATGTAGAAATGTGTATCTATAGCTCATTTTCAAAGCAATTATACAGAAAAAGTTATTCATTTAAGTCAATGTTAAAGAACTACAGAGAATTTGAATAAATGCATACGAGTAACAGATAGAAGCCACCAGTAAAGAAATGAAAAATTGATTGTGCATTTCCATTTAACACAGAAATGGAAACTTACCAAGACATTCAGGTACATGCCAAACATTCCAGCAAGCGTGACTATGCATGTACGCAAATCCCTAACACAAAACAGTGTAACTCTTAAATCATGCAGGGAAAACTCATAACTTCTAAGCAGACAATTGAAACAGAAATGAATTCAATCTCTTACATGGTTGAATACGATTTGATTATATTGCTACAACATAAGTAGTTAAAATAAAACAACAGAAACAAAGTTTCCTCAAATTCTGTCTTAAATCTAAATGTAAAATAAATTCAATGAATAAGGGAGGGAGTGAGGGCCTAGGGCAGCCAAATTTATTAACTCATAAATCAAACAAAAAAAAAAGTCAACGTGGTTTTACCATATTCTCGGTTTACAATTGTCGAATTGAAGAAATTTACTTGCATCAGTAGTCAGTGCTTAGTAATGGAGAACATTGCTCGTGATAGTGGAGAAAACCCTCAATTACTCTTATTACTGATAATCTCAGTTTGGCGACTCCATCTGCCCCTGAAACCTAATAACCAAGACCCCTAAATTCTTCCATTTCAACCAATCTAGGGGAACACCAACAATAGTTACGAAACTTAAGCCAGAACATATGACAAGCCAAATTGGCACACGTGCACACACACCACGTGCACACATATACAAAACTAAATTGATCTCTCATGATCACTGGCCAACAATCTCTATGCCAGGATCAACTAAAGAGATTTGAGAAGATTTAGTATTGCACTCAATAATCAGTTACACCCTACTATATATAATAGTATGGGTGGCATACCAGGCAACAGAATAGGAAACCAGAATCCCTTAAAATTAGGAATCCCACAAAAATAAGAAAACAGAAAAATAGAAAATATGTAATGAAGGAAAGAAAATAAATATTAAAATAAATTTAGAGTGGAGAAAATAACTCCTTTCTAATCGGCTACTTTCTATACTCCCCCTCAAGATGGATTGTATACATAGTACAAATCAAGATTGAAATTCAAATTATCATGACTGACCCTTGACAGTTCTTTTGAGAAAATATTCACAATCTAATAACTTTTTGGAACATAACCTAACTGAATAATTTCATTGTTAACATTCTTTGAGATGAGGCATTGGTCAATCGCAATGTGCTTTCTCGTGCCATGGTTCATAGGGCTTTTGGCTTTACTAATAGCTATTTCACCATCGTTGAATATCTTAATTTTACCCTTTGTCGCAATCTTAAGTTCTCTTAATAGTCTTTGAAGCCACATTCTTTCACATATTCCAAGTGAAAGAGCGTGATATTCAAATTCTGCACTGCTCCGATAGACGACAGCTTGCTTTGTATGTACCAAAGTGACGAGGTTGCCCATTACATAAGAACAGTACACAATGATAAATTTCCTATCAGATACATCTCCTGCTCAGTTAGCATATGTGTGTATCTCAATCACATGATTTTCAGATCTTTTGAAGAACAACCAATATACAGAAGTCAATTTTAGATATCTCAAAATTTTGTTCACAACTTTCAAGTGATCCTCATTTGAATTAGTCATTTGTTGGCTTACTACACTTATTGAGTATACAATATCAGTCTTATGTGTGCCAGGTAGATTAGTTTGCCCATAAGTCTTTAATATCTTCCTTTGTCAACTAAACTACTTCAATTTTGTTCAACCTTTTGCTAATATCCATAGGTGTATCAGCAGGTTTATGCTCGTTCAGTCATCACACTTGCCACCATCTGCTATTTACAACAAAAAAACTGTCATCTTCCTAGTTTTGGTCCACTGTCCAACGCCCGTTCACGCTGATTTTCAGTTGTCATCCATTCTCCTACTCACGCTACACATCCTAAAACTTTTCTAATGTCTTTTGGTGTTCCAACACACCTTTTATGAATCCTACAACGTTATCATCTAATATTAGAACCCAAGAAACCCAAATTTTTTTTTAGATTTCTCAATCTTATACCTAAATAAAAATCCACATTAACTTAACATCTTTCACCAATATTCATTACTCAAACTATTCCTACAGCAATTCCTAGTCCCAAACTTAAAATTTTCAAAATCCTAATTTCAGTCCTCCACCAAAATTTTAATGCAACACCTACCTCCAAAACCATAAAATTCGACCAACTGATGAAATATTGATCAAGAAAAAGGAACAAAATGCCTAGGAGAAATCAGCAATGAAGTGTCCATGAGCTCACTATGAATGATATACAGTGAGAAATCGTTAAACTGTAACAAAGGCTTGCTGCCGTTGAGAAGAGACAACTCAATGAATTCACCCAGAGCCACAATGGCGACTAACAAAATAAAGAGGAAGTAAATCTCTTCCACCAAGCAGTTTCCAGTGATGAAGAAACAATACTCTGATGATTTGGCATAAAAAATTAGAGAGTCCATGATGTTGGAGTAAAGATTGACTTGGTGAATTTTGATGGTCATAAAGCTCCAAACAAGTTTATCGAGTTACTCCGAACAGTAAAATGTATCTTTAAATAAAAGGATGTCCCACACAACATGATGGTAAAGCTAACCGTCAAGTTAAAGAAGAGCACATCTTTATGGTGAAAAATTTTGCGATGGTCATAAAGGAGGAGAAAGGAGAGAAATACCAACTGCCAGTAAATTAGGAGAACTGATCAAATCAAATAGGTCTTTCAGACTGAGCTTGGCAACAGGTACAAGGGTCAACCTCATATGAATGTTTGAAGCCCTTAACTACCAGTTTGACTTAGAATCTCTCGACTTCCATCTTATTTATAGTTGCCTATGAATATCAATAAGCAGCCTACAATAATTTTTCCATGAGGTAACTCTATAAGTATCTATGTGTTATTATTTTCTAGAGCCCAAATTTATTCCTCAAATGCTTGATTCCATGTTGGGACCTTTAAGGCCTCTTAGATAGAGTCAAGAACCTACATGCTATTAAAGTTTGTCACAAAGCAACTTTCCATAAGATATATATCTGATGATAGCAACTTTCCATAAGATATATATCTTTCTATTGACCAGTGCACATTCGAAAACCTTTCATGAGTGCAACGGGTTGATTAAAGTCACCAACCAACGCTACAAAAGAGTCATAAGATTAGGAATCTATACCATAATGATTATCAGATGCAGGAGGACTTGGCTTCGATTCTTAACAATCTTGGGTTGGCATAGTATCCTCTACATGCTCAGTGGCCCTTCTTCTGTCACAAACACGAAGGTCTTGATCATTGGTGTCAAGTTAAAGTGGAGTAGAGATAAACGAGACTATTTAGTAATAGAGTTTGGTTCTCCAAGTGTAGATGGTTGAATGATAGGATTTGGTTCAGTTGGCTAAGCAGCAGAGTTTGAAAAAATGCCCTAAGAATCTTGGAGAAGGTCCCAAATCTGATATTCCATCCATTTCTACCCCTAAATTTTGAATTTGGGATTCGCAAAGAATGTGACATCTATGGAGATATATTTTACTGGTGATTAAAGATTAACATTTGTATCTTTTTCGATTGAAGTAGTAACCTAGAGAGATGCACCTGAGAGACCTGGGATGCAATTTTGAGCGGTGTCGTTAGTGGATGGGAACAAAGGCAAAACGACTAAACACCTTCAATGGTAAGTCGGAAGAAAAGTATATTTGTGGCTATGGTTCCATGAAATCTTACCAAGAATTTGAAATTGTATGACTCGGCTAAGCATCATATTGATGAGATACGTGATTGTGACTATGGCTTCCCCTCAAAAATTTAGGCACAAGATTATCAAATATAATGGCACGAACCACCTCAAATAAATTTTGTTGAATATCCACATAAGAACTTATATGAATGATACCGTGCTTCAGAAAGATAAGGACCAAGTATTGAATTGAAATATTCCTTGGCATTATCTGTTTTAAGAAATTAAATTTTACTTCATAGAATGAAAAAATTAAAATATGTAATTGTTTCGGATTTTTTTTTCATAAGGAATGTCCACATTATTCTTATATGATCATTTATTAATGTACAAACCATCATACCCCATTTATATTTTCACTTGCGAGGGTTCCAAGTATCACTCAGCATTTTAGCAAGTTTTAAAAGAAAAAAATATAAAAACTTGTATAACAATTTAGAATATACATGTCTAATAAGTTTTGCAAGTTGACAGTTTCACATTAATAGAGATTGAATTTTTTATTGCTAAATAATGTGAAAACATATTTTCAATGTACACAAAATTTGATGACTAAGACAACAATGACTTAGCATGACTTGAGTTTAAACTGAAATAGACTTAGATTTGAAAATTAGACTGACGTAATTTGAAGTAGGCTCAAAAATACAACTTGAAACATGAACATATCTGCCTAAGGAGTCATTTCCTTTGAGCAAATAAAGGCCGTCGAACATCTCCGCACTGTCAATCACATTCCTCTAATCTACTACTTAAAAATTAAAAAGATTGGAATAGAAATTACACTTTTTAAATCATGAATAAGTTTACTGATTGAAAGCAAACTGCAGTCTAGTTTTGGAACATAATAAACAAAGTAGAGGTAAAGATCCTTTGTTAATTATAATGATCTGATTCTGGCTACTACGAAAAATGAATTGTCGGACAGAATGAACATAGGTTGAAATTTTTGAAGACGTTGATATTTCCCTTCATAAAACCTAAAGCTTCGGAGTCAACCATCTAAGATTTTGGTTTATTGCTTTGGAAAATAAGAGCATGGGATGAGATATCATGGTATGTTAACGGGATGGTAGGTACTTGTCAGAGGATTGAGAAACTTGTCCATGAATAGAACTATGACAATATTTTTTGTGGTACCTTAATTTATTCTCTGATGAATGTGTTGAATTCTATATTATTCTTGGTTGTGGCATCAATATTAGAACGGTTCTCTCTATCATATCTTCCATTAGATGGTTTTCAAAATGTGTGTTTGTCGTGTTATTTCCAACATGTTTCCTTCATATTATCATATTTCTTACAATGATTGCACCACGGTCATCTTTTCTTTAGCTTATTATTCTGAGAGGAATTATGAGTGTACAAGGTTGATCCTTCAATTGATGATGTGGTGTGATTGTCACAATCATCATTAACTTCTTTTTGCACTCCTATCGTTGAATTTCTGCAAAGGCCTCCCGAATGGTAGGAATGCGTTTATTTCCCATCATTCTTCTCCTAACGTCATCTAGGTATTTATCGAGACTAAAGATAACTTGATGATCATTTTTGTTCAGTAATCACCCCATACAATGCGGAGCCATCAGGGCATTTTCATGAATAAATCTCATACATGTCCAACTGCAACCAACGTGTGAGAGTATTGAAATATTGAGTAATACTTAATTCTTCTTATTGTAGATCACACAGTCTAGTCTAAAACAACACTAACTCTGAGGAGTCTTCAGTGCTAGAGTAGATTTCATGTGCAATCTTCCATATCTTCTTGGTTGCTTTATAGAGAAAAAAGTTTTCTCTAACCTGTGTGATCATAGAATTTATTAACAATAACATAATCATATGTCGTTAATTTTTCAGGCTCGATAATTGGAATTTATCAATGCTTGAGCTGAGATTTCTCCTGTGAGATGTCCATCACTTCCTCTACAGCAAACGTAGATGAAGATGAACTTTGACCATTGAAGAAAGTTATGGACATGAAATTTATAGTTTGTGCTATGCTGAGAAGCTCAAGTCCGATACGGACTGAAATTGCAGGCTTGAATCTATTGGTGACTTTCGAAGAAGAAGAATATGAGGTTATGCTATATTTATTCATGATAAGAGTCCAAATAGAATTAGTTCAATTATACTACTCAGTTCCAATGATAGGGAGCCTGAATTGAAAGGATCTGCTGCCCGAATCAAAAAAGATAGAAGATGCTTGCTTCACAGCTTTAGCAAGCCGTAAAGGAAATCAAGAGGTTACACAGATAAAGAGATGTCTCGAACCACCAGATAATAAGAGTGAACTGCTTTCATAGGAGAAGAGAAGAGAAGAGGAGTAGATGCAGCTTGCAGCAAATACCAACCCTATTCTTGCATACGCCCACCTCTGGGGAAATCGGAGAATCAATCGACGAAGAAGAGACTGCGAGATGGGTATACACTGGCTATCTTACAGCCTTTTATGCGAGCTGGGAAGGCACTTCCAGGAACAAAGCCTTAGTATGCAGAGTGATGAAAGTTGGCTCGTGAGAAGAGGAGACTGAAACCAAGCGGTGAAAGCGAACAAAGGCAAGGGCGAATGGAAAAGCTGCATGTGTGGGGATATGTGACCCATTGCTCACAGAAAGGGTAGAATAAAGCTGAGCCAATGAGTAAAGAGGAGGTTCCACAATCCTCTTAGATGGGAGAGAATGATGGTGACTCTGATACCATCACCATGAAGAAATTTGAGAATATTTACAATTACACTCCATAATAAATTACACACTAGTATACGTCATAGTGTGACCCACATACCAACCCACAAAATAAGAAACCAGAATCCCTTAAAATTATAAATTCCAAAAAAATAGGAAAACAGAAAAATAGAAAAATTCTTATAAAGGAAAAAAATATTAAAATAAATTCAGAGTAGCCAAAATAACTCATTTCCTAATCGGTCACTTCCTATATCAACTAATTGGCAAAATCATCAACCTCTAAAATATTGGACGGCCAGCCAGCACAATCAAAACACTTAAATTTTCTAAGAATTAATGGTAAATCAGCCAAGCAGTAATGCATTATATCTCCTCACAACTGGTGAATTAGTATGGAACAGTAGGAATGGGGAAAATGCAGCCAAAGGGCGGTAAACATCTACATAAGCAGATGCATGCAATTGCCTGTGAACTTATGAACCAACATTTCAAAGAGAAAACTCAAATTTGAAGCATGACAGTGCATGAACATATAACCTGAATGTGACAGCCACTTGAGCATTTCTATCTCGCAAATTAAATCTTTTTCATCGTACAAAAGACATCATTTTTGTTAACCGTAACTATGGTCAGAACAATCTTGATGATGGACAAACTGTCTCATCCATTAATCTTACGAAAAAATAATTAATAAAATAAAACTTATTCTTACTCCTCTTCTCACAACTACTACCATCAGTCTCTTGGGATAATATGGTCTATCATCCAGTGGAGGTCATGGCTTACAGCCGCTAATGGTTTGGAAACCAGTAACAATCCAGCAATCAAAGACCTCCAGCAATCGATGATGGTATGATGAATTAAAATAGTTGGAAGATAGTCCCAAGAGATGATAGTGACCTAATAAAAGGCCATGGTATAAGCCAACCTCTTGTTGAGCTAAAGATTTCAATTTTGATAAGTTTATAGTTTTGAGCAAAGTGAAAAAAGTAGACATTTGAGTTGGATCAAGCCAGCCCAATAGTTTTAAAGAAGTTTTTACCGAATATAAATCTAATGACAACCAGAAAGAGGATAGCAAGTCAAATGCTAGTGCTACTACAAATTGGTTGGAAATTCAGACGATGCTCTTTTGGTGAGAGTTTGTAAGGCCCATATTTCAAAGAACTAGGTAAAGTTCGGTACAATTGAAAAATACACAAAATTTTAATCTTCCAGGATTTGACCGAAAAAACTTTATTAAATTATACACTAAATCGTAAATTCCATAGGAAGTGCCATACATGAAAAATGAACAGATCAAACAAGATAAATATTGAATGTTTCAGTTTAATTAATTTTAATTAAACCTTAATTATTTCCTAATCCCGCAGCACTGTAGCCCACCGCCTCTAGCCTTTTCATTTACGTGATTCAGTCCAGGAGGCAGCCAGAGCTTCGAAATGCTTTCTTTTCTCTTGGATTTTCTCTCCCAACCTTCTCTTCTCCCTCACTCCATCGGCTCGGCAGGAAAATCCCGTAGAGGAATCGCATCAAGGAAAATGTAGCCACGAGCTAGGTCGTGAATAGGAAGGAGCGAACGTCATTAGAATTGCCGCTGCTCACAATCCAAGGCTCCGGAGGAATTTTTGTAAGTGTGAATCCCTCTTTCACAATGTTTTAGGCTTTCATTTCGTTCTGCACACCTCCGTATTGAAGTTTGACTCATTTTTTGTTTTTTCTCATTTCTGATAGCCGTCAGAGGCTCCAATTTTGTGCCGAAAGTGTCATAATCGTTTTGCATGCTTCCAAAAGAGTTTTAAAATGCGTTTAGTGAATGGTGTTGGAGGTGATAGGAAGAAAATTAACGGATTTTTTAAGGCACATTTATGTCGAAATGCCTCTTTGAGGTATGTTTCGGGTGAATAAGTTATGTATTTGGGTTAAATCATGTTATGAACACCGATTTTATAAAATATTATGACATCTACATTCCCCAGGTTGTCTATACGAGGTATGGCTATTTCATCTAGTCATGTAAAATAACATTGTGCTAAGTTAAGAAAAATATTCTTCAATAGATTTCATATGATTTCTGATTTGACACTGATAATTTAGTAATTTTGGCATATTGTAGGTTATTACCTGCAATTTTATGTTTCGGGTGAATAAGTTATGTATTTGGGTTAAATCTTGTTATGAACCCAAATTTTATAAAACATTATGAAATCTACATTCCCCGGGTTGTCTATACGAGGCGACGAGCTCGAGACAAGCGTGAGGGCACTCGTCGTATGGCTGCTCCGTCTAGTCATGTGAAATAACATTGTGTTAAATTAAGAAAAATACTCTTCTATAGATTTTATATTATTTCTGGTTTGACATTGATGATTTAATAATTCTTGTATATTGTAGATTATTACCTGCAATTTATTTATGAATGCAAGTTAACTTTTACTATGCTACTGTCGATCGTCTTTCAGGAATTGAAAATAGTTATGATTTAGTATGTATATATAATTTTAAGTTTGAACATAATATTTTAATTTTGAAAAATAAGACCGAATGGATCTCACATTTGTTTAATAGTTTAAATGGTTAAGCATGATACCACAAGTAATACACTATCCTGAGGGATAAGTATATCACTTGTTAGTACGGTTTAACAACATAAACTAAATAGTTATGTTCATCGACTCGTTAACAGAAGTTATTCGCTCGCATCCTCGTCGTGCTGCCCACGAAGACTCGCTCAATGCTCCGCGTCGGAGCAGTCGCGAGTGTAAGAATTAAAGTTTGAATGTACATGTAAAGGGCTTAACAAGTGTATTAACATTTTTTTTGAAAGTGTGTTTTTGTTTTTGTTTGGGTTATTTCGATTTCCAATGTTTTAGCTGCTTGAGCTGCACTTCTCTTCGGGCCCCTGCCTCCATGGAATGCCCACCTTATCAGTTCATTGACTCACTACCTCCGCGGACACCCATTTGTCGAGTCCCTACCTCCATGGCAAGCTCATCCTTGGGTCACTACCTCCGTGGCACACCCACCTTCTTAGGTCATTGCCTTCACGGCACACCTCTTCCGAGTCACTGCCTCCACGACAAACTCACCCCTTCTGTCATTTGACTGCTGCATTTGCATTTGCATTTGCATTTGCATGCTTATAGAGATAGTGAGTCAGGCTCGGTCGGTGAGTGACTCAGTGTCAGTTGTGATGCCTTAACAAGCATTGCTTGTTGATTTGGTTCTAGCGAGCAATGCGAGTTAAGTCATCGGACTTAGCACGAGTATGACTGTGCTAAGGAACCAATGGATTTAATTCATCACCCTTTTTGCCAATTGTTTTGGGTTCACTTGATTGTTGTTTTAAAAAGAATTAAAGCACTTTTTAGGCTGATCCACTTGTTGTTTCGCCTCTTTACTTTTGTGATTTTGGAGGTGGCTCGGCCTCACTCTTTCCTTTTTGTTTCGTTTCGTTTTCTTTGCTCTTGCTTCATGATTTTGTTTATAGTGCTTATGTTTAAATATAAGCACACATATATAGCTTTGGTTATATATAAATCATCAAGCAAGGCTATAAGTTGGATTATTTTAAGATTTAAGGGTCGTGATGATAAATGCATTCGGTGATAGAGAAGAATAATATTGCATCCTACGGCATCAGGATCTGACCTAAGGACCTGGTGAGAATGTAGGATGACAATATTATTCACCGACAGTAGACTAGCGAGGATCCTTGCTTTCTTAGGCTGCCGGTGGTTCTAACCCGACAGTGTAATCGACTTGTGGACAATCAAAATTATAGAATACAATGACAAAATAAATACATTACTTATAAAATATTTTTTATTACTAAATAGAAATTCATTTTGTTTATATGCATGAGGCCTATAAGCAAGACAAAAACATGAACTTCGAATGACATAATCTGATTGTCCACTTGTCAAATACCTAAGAATTGCTCTCTAAAGATTGTCTTGTTGAAAATTTTTAATTGATGTAGGGCTTTATACACTTGGATGACCGATGGTTGCCTACAGAGTCCTTCGGGAGTAATAAATCTAAGCCTACTCCGAACCTGAATTCTTATAGTCTACTTCGGCTTTCCATGGGTTACCTGTTCTTTTACTCATCACATGTTCTTTTACTTACCGCTCATTCTTTTACCTGTATATATATGCATATTTGTTATACTAGCTAAATTTTTTGCGATACTTGTTTACTTTTAACTGTGATACCAACCCCTTTTGCAGCAGTAGCAGACACGCCAGGTGCAAAATTTTATTTTATATTTGTTGTATCTTACTTTCAATTTATAGCACTCTCTTGTACTATACTTTTTATATGCAGCATTCCTTTTACTGCACTTTTACTATTCTTCTTTACTGTGCTCTTTACTTTTGAAACTCGCGAGCCCCTAAGGTAAAGAACAATAGGACATTTGCTAGGAGGTATACTGCGACAGACCACTGACAAAACCTTTGCATGTACATCTAAACCTTATACCCTTAATTACTTTGACGAGGCCACTGACCAAACCTTTGCACTAGTTTCCATTTACAGCACTTTCTTGTACTGTATTTTTTATATAGAATTCCTTTACAGCACATTTAGATGTATTAGGTCATGTTACGAGAAATTTTGGTTAGAAGCGAAGAAAACAAAGCCCTAAAATTTAAGGGTTTGTCGAGCTCTAATATTAAATGACACCGTTCTAGGGCTCTTATAAGTGTTTATGGAGTGGATCTAGTAGGTGGTTATGGAATAGCAATGGAATGATAATATGCGAGATCGACTCGTCTGGAAGGGGATAGGATGTGTACAGCGGTTGTCCGGGTTGAAAACAACGGAGAGAACCATAGAATATCAGCTTGACAAGGCACTACTGTTGAGGAAGATCCACCGCATATTCTTAAACAAGCTACAGACATACCACTTGCAAAAGAAAGATGAAACGCCGCTCTTTAGGATAGAAATCAGATAATAAAATCTCCAAAATACAAAAAACAAAGCAAAAAATCCTCAACCATGTTCCACAAAATATTTTTATACTAATACCCAAATTAAGCCCTAGATAGAAGAAAAATGAAAGAAAATAAGGGTTCACATGTCCCTTGCAGCCAACATGGCAAGAAAGTCCTCCGATATAAATTCTCTTTGGAAGGAGAAATTATTCCATACGGAGAATGTACGCAACTCTGCGTGCGTACTCTAATAATCCCGCAATACCCTCATAATAACCTATGAATAACACCGAAATAGAACCCGGGGAAGTTATTGGAGGTAGAAAAGTTATAGGGGGATTATTGGATTATTGGAATTAATAGCCAATAACCCCCCAATAACCCCGAATGAAGGTTATTGGGGGGTTATTACGCACGCAGAGCTGCGTACGTTGTCCTTAAGGAATAATTTCTCCTTTGGAAGGTCTTCCGTCCTAGTTCAATCACATAATCGCGGAATCAGCGGTCTCTGCTCCCATGTCAGATAGTGTAGTATCTTCTTTGAGAAAGTGATATTGTGTACATTTCATGTTATTTATATATTCATATCAGTTTATACAATAGTGACATAGGATGTCATTCATGCTGAGTATCTTGTCCATATATTTTTCTCTTTCTTGTTCTAATAATTCTTACAATTGTCTTCGATCCACTCATATCATTTTCTAGTTATAAAATTTCATTTTGAAAAAAAAAAAATAAAAAATAGGAATGCACTACTACAACAATAATTTCAGTGAATGTAAAAAATATGGCATATCATGCATTAGACATTGAAATAATATCATTATTAAAAATATATCAAATCATTTATAGAAATCAAAGAGTTACAAACATATGACCACAGATTTTGCAAAATCATGCCAAGTGGCACAAATAAAAGGACATTCATAGAGCTGAACTCCTAGCTCAAAATAAAGCACAATGGAGTGAAATGAATGCTTGCTCTAAATGAGTAGATTCATATAATGACTTGACAAATATTGAAGATAACACCTGCCAACTGCACATGCATGAAAACCATTGGTTTTCGTTCATTATCTGAATTTTTAATTGAGCAGATTTTGTCATATCACCGGCCTAAATATGAATGAAACCACTAGTTTCTATTGCATGAATTTTTATTATGCATGAAGCTAGACACTTAGTGCAATAAAATAAATTAACATTGGTACTTTGGTGGAAATAAATAAGTAAAATAAAACTACCTGATTGACAAAGTAACAAAGGCTATACGAATATATGGAGCAATTCTGAAAGGAAGATAAGTAATTGACACAGGAGATGCAAAAAGCGCATAAACCAATATATCACACATCAGGAGGAGGAGAGAGATGACCTGCAAATGGGATACAGAAATACATATTTTGAGAAACTAAAAAATATCTCAAATGAATTCCCAGCAAATGCATCTTTGAGAAATAACAGGCTGAAGTGCTGGTTAGGGCTCAGTGGTCAACTTTGAACATACAAATATCACATTCATTAGTAGAACTTGACACAAATGCCATTTTCAAATCAGCAAGAAGCAGTTAAAGTCATGCAAAAGCTTATACAGATTTCGAAGGACTACAGAAGAGAAAAAAGTACAATATGAACAAAAAAAAAAAGAAAAAGAGGCAATTAGGCTACAGCAGTTCCATCACAAATGACATGGAGAAGTCATTAGATATTAAGGTTACAGACTTTTAAAAATACAATCAATGCAAGAAAAAAAAAATGCAATCAAACTCAGGCTGTTCCACCACAATGGCATAAAGTCATTAGATGTTAAGTTTATAGATTTATTGAAGTTATCCAGAGCCAAAGGTTATTTTAACTAACCTTCAACCTGTTTGAAAGGTTCTTCCAGAATAGATTCCAACCTTCATATGTAATTGGAAAAAATGTATGTAGAATGAGTATAAGTAGAGTGATTCCCTGTAGAAATGCAGGCAGTAGAGTCAACAATAGATAGACCACAATAGTAAAGTAAACCATCAGAGTAAAAGCAAAAACATCTAAATAAGTTCAAATACTTAAATCTACAAAAGGCTATTTTAACAAATGGAGGCGTTCACTTTCAAACTTGCTTCCAGTGTCCAAGGGACACTGAGGCTTAAATTGGAGCTAGTTTGAGTTGTTCTTCCATAACATAACAGCTGAGAATCAGCAAGTAGAATTCTCACTAGTATGTTTATCTATGTTCGTCATTATGCTTATTAAATGATTCATGTCAACGCAGAGTTCAGTAGGAACGAGCACAAACTTTAATTAATATTCTCCATTTTCATTTAGAAAACATAGAGCTCAATGGTATCCGATTTTCCCCCTCCTTTCTCTTGTTTTATCATATATATAGGATTATTATTAATGGCATCTTAAGCTTTTTCAAGCTCAAAGAAGCTACAGAAGCAAACAAAAACAAAAGCTAGGGAAGCACAATGATGTCAGGACTTCAGATGTATAAATAAAATGTACTTATTTAAACGAACCTGAACAAACGATATGTAGTCTTTCACCATTGATGGACATATCACATAAAGGCCAATGAGATTAGGAGCGTAACAAAACAATTAAAAAATGCATGATGTCAAAAGCCGAACTCTCATCTATTGAGATATTGATTGTTTTGGCTTTCTTAGACTGTATAAAACAAGTTTATGAATTCCATATCACTGCATTTAAGACACCTTACAGCCCTGTTCATAATATACAAGGTATCACTGCTGTGTCCCAGCCAATCACATATCAGGCTATAACTCAATAGTTTTTTTTTCCTTAAACATAAATCTTCTTAGAAGATCATTAATACAGGAGTTAATCCGAACAACCATAGACAACAAATATTAATACTGAAAAAGACAATAGGTCATTAAAACCAACACACGGAAAGGGCAATAGCAATACCAGACACAATACTCCTCAACTCAACTAGATGCGTATCAAAAAGGGGAAGGCGGGTGGTTATGCAAGATGTATGGGGGTTGGTGGAGCGCAGCGGATTGGGAAGATGTGAGGTGGTGGAGGTTTGTTGGTGGGAAGATGAGGCTGCAGTGGGGTGGCTGGAGCCGGGGGAAAGGGGCGGTGGTGGGTGCAGCTAGTGGGAATGTGCTGACCCGCTTCGACAGCTGGAGCAGCAGTGACGAGAATAATTGGGAGTTGGGTAACTGTCTAGGGGAGAGAGAACGGCTCTCTAGAGGGGTGGCAGGGATCGGAGTACAGCAAGGAGGGTTGTCTAGTGGTTCCTACAGCGAGGAGAGGTGACAGCAGCCTTGGGAAGAGGGGGGATTGTAGAAAAGTCAACAGCTGTGCCTGTCTTGGGCAGTTGCCCTAGAAGGGAAAATCAAAGACGTCGACGGCTGTCCCGACAGAAAACATACAACAAAAACTACCCCTCGAATCCTACAAAAACAAATATATAATAACTAGAAGTGGCCCAAGAGGACCGGCCCATTACTAAAAAAGAGACAACCTGGACCTGTTCGATCCAAGTAAAGCAATCGGGTCTTGCTTTGATTTGAGGATTCCCATGTCAGGAGCGAGAGAGGCTCCCGATTCAATCACCCATCATAATGCTACTCCATCATGAGCATATTTAAATGTAGAGTTTCTACTCATGTTACACCACAAGGCATCTCCTATAATTTGATTCTAACCCTTATTTAGTTCATTCATACCTTCCTTCTCTCCTGAAAGCTTACCATTACAAACAAATGTCAAGAACTGCTCCTAGTTCAGGCAACCCTAGAGATCACTCTCCACCCTCATCAGACACACTTCTAGGACTTAGGATATCATAGGCCAGCCAATTTCTACTTGGCTCATCTTGAAACACATATTGTACAGAGGATCTAGCAAAAATAATGTTTACATTAGGCTAACCTGCATTATGTGAAGCATTGCCTACTTTAGACTAACATGTCCTATATAATAGGATAAACCTCGCAATTGTATCTTATTTTGTGCCACTTCCAAGGAGTCATTCTATTGCGAGCAAACTTGATTATAAGATTTTCAAAAAAAGAAAGATAACATCAGTGATTATACAAAAGGGAACCTCACATATTTGGGTTTAAGTCTCTACACACATAGCCAAGTAATATTTTCTCCCCAAGCAATGTTGGATAATATTCATTCCTATACTTTCCACATAAAAGCTGCCACGGGTCACTCCTTGTATGAGCCATCAGCCCAGATGATCACCCTCTGCCCTCATTAAACTATCATCTTTAAATTTGGGACGTCATTCATATTTATCTGAAAAGATTTGATCCTTTCATATTTATCTCTTATGTAGGCCAGCCACCACCTCCAAATCTTTGAGGATTTGATTGGGATATCTTAGGAAGCATTTGATTAGTTTATTCCAATATTTTATGTTTTTTCTATTTTTATTCATAATTAATTCATTTCTTAATTTAGGTGAGATATGTTTGGTAAAGTAATAAATGGAGAATTTCTTTTCGTGTATGTATGTACCCTATTTGTGAACAATGGACCAAGTAATTTCCCCGCCAAGTAATTTTTACATGATATCAGAGCCATAAAATCCTGCCCTAGAACCTCTTTCCAACGCCCTCGAAACTCCTTCCCAGTGATGAAACTCCTTCCTACTAGCATCGAAAGCCCCTCCAACACCCAACTCCCTTTGTGCTAGAGTCGACACTCCTTGCAGCTAGGGTCAGAAACCATTCCACCGCACCTAAACTCCTCCCTATAGCAGAAACTTCTCGGTGAACGACAGCAATCAGCCTAGGAATTTTGGCTCCATTGGAGATACCTCTCTCTCTCCCGTAGAAATCAGCCTCTCTCCAATAGAAATCACATCCTCTTCAATGGGAATCACATTCTTTTTCTAAATGAAATCATCGAACAACATTAGGTGCAACAAGCCGCATAAGCAACAACTGCAGCCAATAATTCTCTCCACTGCATTAAACTAGAAACAGCCCTAAAGATTCATGAGGTTGATGACCAGGTAGGGGATAAAGAAGTCAAGTGGTATTCCAGAGGTTAAATTTGAATCTAAGTAAGGGATTTTGTCCAGACAACTCCTCAACTCTCTTAACTTTATCACAAATCATAAGCTCAAAGGTTATAACTATCTTTCATAGTCTTAATCCGTGTATATGTACATTTGAGGTAAAGGAAAAGTAGAACATCTCACGCGAAATGGATCACTGACCCAAACTACCACACATGAAAGAATCAAGAACATAAGGTTAAGTCTTGGTTAGTCAAAACATATTCTAGTACCGAGAACACTGAAGAGTTGTTTGAGATCAAAACCAAACTTCATGGCCCGACAAGGAGAGCTAAGCGCCACCGAATATTTCAACACTCCAAAGTATTGACTACAATTGAATATGTTTGAGACATATGTGTGGAAATATCCACAAGATGCTGTGATATTTATAGCCCTCATCGAGAAGAAGAGGACCATCAAATTCAGAGTATGACTAACTCGGGAATTGGATGAGGTGAGAGAAAAGATCATGGGAACAAAGCTTTCTATCTCCCCATGAAGCCTTTGCTGAAGTTAGAAGAGAATAGTGCAGGAAGAAGCTGATGCTACTCGAAAATAAGTGTTCACCAAGCACTGAAAGTTCAGCTTTGTAGACCCATAATTCTTCCAATGAATCCAAGGTCAAAAAAACCATCCCACATGTGATGATTGCAAGAAGGTTGGGCATATCAAAGACGGATGTTGGAAACTCAATGGAATGCCAGTTGACTAGAATCCTGGGCAGGGAATGAAGAGAAAAGGGAACATATTGCTACCACATTTGAAGGTCAAAGGAATCATCCACCAAGGAACAGACTGAAGTACTAAAGAAACTCTTCGGAGGAAATTTAGAACAGCAAACCAACCTCGTGACACCAAGGCAATATATTATCCTTGTATCTTGCAATAAAGGAAGATTCAGAACTTGAATCATAGATTCAAGAGCCTCGAATCATATGACTGAAGACATCAATGCTCTATTCAACTCTCAAGAGGCTTCTACATCTATAACTTTAAGAATTGTTGATGAACTACACTCATATTTTTAGAAAAGAAGATGTGGAGCTCTCTCCAGAATATTACACTTTCCTGTATCTTATATGTTCCACAATTGGACTTTCAATCAGTAAGATCACTCATTATATGAAATATGTAACTAAATTCCTTGCAAACACTGTGAATTTCAGGTGATGAACTCGGGGAAGGTGATTGACAATACTGAAATGCATCAAGACTTACGCTTGCTCAAAGAAAATGTCTTTCCAAACACAGCTAATCTCACTGTCATATGTCCCTCTAATTTCTGAGTCTGTTGAATCTATGTTGGTCGAGAAATATGTTATGTTATGAAATTGTAGTCTGGATCATCCTATTTTCAATTATAATGTTAACTTATATCCATATTTGTTTACCGATAAAAAACAAATTTTTATCAATGTGAGACTTGTCAACTTGCCAAACACACTAAGAATATTTATCTCATGACTCATTATAAACTCTCACATCCTTTTTTCCATAATCCACAATGATATTTTGGAACCTTCAAATGTAAAAACCAAAATGAGGCTATATAGTTTCTCATTTATAGACGATCATACTATAACTATTTGAGTATTGCTGATGATAAAAAATCTAAAACAACCCAAATCTTCCAAACCTATCATGACATGATTGAAACTCAATTCAAATATAAAATTCAGATACTTAAAACTAATAATATAAAGAAATATTTCAACTTCATCTTTTGGTCCTTTCTTTTGAATACTAGAATCAACCATATAAGTTTGTGTATTGGTACCTCACAACAAAATGGGATAGCAGAGAAAAATAATAGCATTTACTTGAGGTATCCCGCTCAATTATGATTTCTTATCAAGTTTCAAAATATTTTTTGGGAGAAAAAGTTCTTACCGCAACATATCTTATCAATCAAATGTTTAGTCGAGAACTTAACTTCAAAACACCACTTCATTTTTTTATGGTTACCTCTCCACACATCTGAATTTTCTTTCCTTCTATACCACTTAAAATTTTTGGGTGTGTATCATCTGTTCACATTCATTCCCCAACCTGCAACAAACAACCAAAATTTTATCAAGTGTATTTTTTTTTGTTATGCCTCCAACAAAAAGAGCTATAAGTGTTACTCTCCTATTATCAAAAAATACTACAACTTCATGAATGTCATAATTTTTTTACAATCAATCTTATTATCCCAAATATAATGTTCAAGGGGAGAGTACAAATGAACATCAATTTTGGGATGCATATCATAACACCCATACAACAAATCCACCTACTCCTCTAACTCTCCTAATGTTATTGAGGCTATACAAACAACCCAATAAGAAGTCCACAACAATAAATTTTGTGTGTATATGTCGGCGTTATTTTGTGTGTTGGAGTGCCTGTATAGATTCGTCTGCAGAACTGGAATCGAAATCCCGTCACCCACTTCGGAAGAACGTTTTAATATATATATATATATATATATATATATATATATATATATATATATATATATATAATTTTAGAAAAATATGAAATCAACCGACTCTATATTTTTCATAGCTTTAAATGAAAGAAGCTATACACTCCAAGACTCGTATTTATCCGGAAAGATAAACACAAGACTTGAGGTGCGATGCTCGATCAAATAACCTAAGAAATATAAGACGTCTGTTTGGTTCACGAAACCGTTTTATTTGTCGACAAATTCCTCGTTTAATACGAAGAATTAAATAGGGTTTATTTTAAACCTGGCTCGGAAATGCTTCTATAAAGCGAGCTCTATAGTTAATTTCATCTTAAATGACCGAAATCACTTAAGAAAAATCTCGATAAAAATCAGGAAATATTATCTTTAAGGAGGTCAAAAGGATAGGATTTTTCAACGAAATCGGACAAACAGGTGTGAAAGGGGATTGGCTCAAATTTGGAACATTTTATTGTAGAATCCAAATGAGGAATAACTAGGGGATGTCATAGATCCGGAGGCGAACCTTGGTGACTTCCCAAGCTATCTTATAGTTTAGTTTCGATTTAGAGGAAATATTATTTAAATGTTTCATCCTGCCAATTTTATTTAATTAGGGCTTACATTTGTGTGAAACGATCACAAAAATAATTTCGAAGATGTGAGGATTTAGTGTCATAACGAACGACAACCTCTGAATCCTAAAACGAGTTGGAGCTTATATCAGACAATAGAGTTATACAAAGGCCAAAAGAAGTTGAGGATTTATGTCGCACTAGTGCGAAAACCTCGAAATCCTATGGGTTGTTGTTTAATCACTAAGGAATTGCTTAATGCTAGCGAAGATATGTTACTTGTTGAAGATTGGTCGTGCTTGCCTATCATACTAGCTCTAAGCTCCTTACTGCGATGAGTTTAAGTTTCTAGGGTGGCAAGTTATAATGTCAAATCAGGTGGCCCTATGATCATAGTTCTCCTAAACATCATATATAAGCATGTTTAAAGGTTGTACAGTGTGTAGCAGGGTATATAGCACAGGAAGAACAGAAAAGCATGCAGTAGAAAGTATGGTACAACGTGCTAAAAAGAACAGTAACAGGTATAAAGAGTAACATGCTGTAAATATAAACAAACCTGTATACCTGGGAGATTCATTATTTTCTTAAATGTAGCAGGTTGGAATGCATCACACAAATGAAAGCCAAGCAGAAAAAGAAATGTCGTCCAGAAAACTCGAGAAAGGACGGCGAATGACTCATGGTAGAAAAAACTCGAGAAAAAAAATAACGATTTAAATAAAATCATCAAAACCTCGGGAAAGTCCTGGAGAAAAAACCACGAGTGCTTTATTCGAAAATCATACAAAAAATCCGAAGAAAACTGCAAGACTCGGCTCGAGCAGCTCGTAAACTGCGTAGTTATTCTCGAGGTCGTCGAAGGCTACTCTGTCACCCGAATGTATAGAGCCCGCCACTCAACTAAAAGGGTGTCCTACTAAACCTAACTCAGGAGGGTGTTCTTTAACCCAATACTGATAATCAACAAGTGGACAACCAAGTTTATAATATAGTTTTAAAATTTGTATTTTTATCATGCATGTGAATTTCAGGCATGCAAAAGAGAGTTTGTATCAATATTTGATTATGGTGAAAATATGTTTTGTTGTAAATATTGTATATGCTCTTATCCGATCCGTTCTTATCAGTTTTTGAAAATTATGGTTGTCCACGAGTCGATCACTTCGTCGGGTGTAGGATCACTAGCAATCCTAAGAATGTACGGGTGCCACACTTGCCTTATAGCGGTGAATGATACCGTCATCCTACGGTTCATCGGGGCCCTGGAGTGGGTCCTGATGTTGTAGGATGGGATATCATTCCACTCTACCACTGGTGTTCCTTTATCCTATGCCCTAAAAACAAAGCAAAAACCAAAACCAAGAAAAGCGAAAGAAAACAAACCAAAAGAGCAAAAGGGAAAGGAAAGGAGACTAACCCACCTCCAAATTCGACTTAAAAAAAAGGAAGGGCCCAAACGGTAGGAGGGTTAGTCTAAAACACCCCTGAATATGGTTTGAGACATTTCCAAACATCACACAATAAACCAAATAGAAGTGATCCGGAAAAGACTCCTACTAGTATTTCCAAACCCCAAATATTGCAATTTTTCAACTTCCAACTTGATTCATAACTGAACATATCACATAAGTGTAAAATTCTCCCATAAATCCAAATAGAGGCTCTCAGCCAAGGTAGGAAAAAGGCCAAGGAGGCTCACAGCCAAAGCAGAAAAAAGGAGAAACATCCCAACGTAAGGCTTTTAATACATAAGAAAGTGAATGGACAAGTTCACGAATCCTCAACTTAGCTCCAATCCTTTCAAGTAACATATAGGAAAGGTTCTTCAAAGATAATGATTCTCAATCACCTCTCCCCACAAGTAAGCCAAAGGGAATTCAAACCATCACAAGGTATAAAATCATCCATCACAAAGCCATAAATGCAGCCCAACACAAAACCATGGGATTGAATCACCATAGGGCTGAAACCGAGCCAACACAAAGCAAAAACCCGAGCCACCATAAGGCTGGAACCAAGCCCAGCAAACAGCCAAAGCAAGAAAACACAGCAGGAATAAAATCGAGCCAGCATAAGGCATAAACCCGAGCCACCATAAGGCTGGGATCAAGTCCAGCATAAAGCCAAAGCAAGGAAACACAGCAGGACTAAAACCGATCCTGCACAAGGCATAAACCCGAGCCACCATAAGGCTGGAACCAAGCCCAGCATACGGCCAAAGCAAGAAAACACAGCAGGGCTAAAACCAAGCCATTACAGGGCTAAAACCGAGCTAAGCATAGGGACAAAGCCGAGTCCAGCAAGGACTGAGACCGGGCCATTACAGGGCCCAAACCCGAGCTAAGCACAAGGCTAAAATCAACCCTAGCATGAAGCCAAAAACACAAGGCTTATAAAAAAAATAATCACAGAATTTAAACCGAGCCAACATGAGGCTCAAATCCAAGCCATAGTGTAGCTGAAACCAAGCCTAGCACCAAGCCAAAACAAACTCTTTAAAGCTTAATATATGAAACTTACACATTTGAAACATAGCCCCAACATGAAACCAAAGACAAAGCTTCCACATGATTAAACACCCAAACCTCCTTAAAGTGAAAACCGAGCCTTTCATAGGCTAAAAAAAAAAATCCAAGAGTTCCTTAGGTGTTACAACATAGAGTCATCACATACTTTAAACAAGAGCACATTTAAGCCCTCCTCCAACTTGACCATTTCAAGCATGAGGCAATCCTCCAACAAATAGATAAAGAGAAGAGAAGAGCATTTTATAAAGAGCCAAGCCAAGCTACCAAGACAAGCTACTAAGCCTTCCAAACTCACTAAAAATTTCATAACATGCATTTCATTAAGGCTAAGCTACAAGGAGCCCAAGACCGAGCCTCCACATGCTTATAAAAGAACAAAATGAGCTCTCCCATAATTCATAACAAATAAGAGTGAAAGAAGAGCCTCATATTACACATCTCAAGAGGAGCTAGCATGGTCCTAAAGCCATACTTTTAGTATTTTGAACTTGTCATGAACATAAAAAAAAGAGGTAGGTAGTAACATGCCTTCAAAACCAAACTTACCACATGCTTGCAAGACTCAAATGAGCCTTCTCAATACTTCACACTAGATAAGCCCAAATGTAAAGCCACAAAGTGTATATCCCAACATACTTATAAAGAGGAATAGCATAATTTCAAATCCACATTTTTAATATTTTGAACCTTGCTTTAAACACAAAGAAGAGAAAAAGATAGTAACATGCCAATCCCCATACTTCACATGCTTCAAAGAGTAAAACACCCCCAAGTCTTGATATAACAACAAACTAGCATGCTACTAGGGGTGAAAAGAAGAAAACAGTCATTTGAGTAAGTAAGTGAGACGTGCCATGGCACATAGGTGTCCAGCCGAGAGGCTAAACAGGGAGAAAAGGGCTAAAGCCACAAGCCACACTAGGCCAAACCGAGAAAAACAAATGAGAGAAAAGGAGTTACCAGCTAATGTATAACACACAAGAGGAGCAGGAAACCCAGGTCTCATACCAGCAGCACCTCCCCCTTTCCAGAAAATTCGGCCAACCTTTGAACCTCCCCCCAAAATGGGGTTTTTATATCCACAGACGAGAAGAAAGAGCTCACCTAAACCTATTCATCGCGGGTCGATGCCGAGGGAGGCGGGAAAATAGCGACAGACGTCGCAGAGAGGATCAGGCGCAGGATAGGGGTCGGGCAGGAGAAGGTGGCGCAGCCAGGGATAAGGGATGGACGCGTGCGGCTCGAGGAGGAGACCGCAGGAGATGGGGCGTCTGTTGACGCGAAGAAGATGGGGGAGAGAGAGGAAGAGCTCAGTCGGGAGTGCGAGCAGGAGAGTGGGACCGAGCGGCAGAGCGGGAGAGCGGGACCTAGGGCTCACGGTTTTAATCAGTGGAGGGGGAAAAAACAAAAGAAAGGGAATATATATATATATATATATATATATATATATATATATAATAATAATATTATTATTATTATAACTATAATAATTCTTTTTCGTGCGTTTTCTCCCGACAGCTATCGTCGCAAAACGTGACCTCAATTTTAGGTAAAATCGACGTTCAGGACGCATCGGCGCAGTTAATTTCGTCATCCGTGGTCGTTCGGACAACCTCGTCCATGATCGCGTTGAAAGTGAGTCAAATCTGGTCCTTTCTGAAATTCTGACTTTGATGTTGATCGTCTCGGCGTTCTGACTCCAGCTCCAGTCCACTACAGAGAAATTGAAGGCGTCGAGGCCACGAACTGAGAATTTGTGCATCTAGGTGTGTAAGACGTACAAGAGGCTGTCCTAATGTCCGGGGCTCCTGTAGGGACTCAATTTCAATTCCTGACGTCAACTTCGACCGGCTACAGACTAGCGGTACGGAATCTCGTGCAGGATCTCAAAGAGTAACGAAGTGGCTCTAGACACTCTAAAACGAGGTGGGTCCCATCACTAGGAAACTAGGATCGTCGGAGAAGCTCCTGAGGCTAGAATCCCAATTCAGGAATATTTAGCTTATGGAAAGCTATCCCAAGCCTATAGAGCATTTACATCAAACCTTAATAATGTGCAGATTCCTAAATCTATTCATGAAGCTATTGAAAGTCCATATAGAGGAAAGCAGAGGAATAAGAGATTTGAGCATTAAAACATAATGGCACATGGACTCTTACTAAACTTCCTCAGCATAAGAAGCCATACAAGCCTATAAAAAAAAAACTATTAGGAGACATTCGCACCAGTTGTTAAACTGAACAATATCAGAGCTCTTCTTTCAGTAGCAGTTAACAAGGAATGGGGACTGCATCAACTTGACATAAGAAATATCTTCTTGAATAAGGATCTAGAAGAAGAAGTGTACATAGAGATACCATCAGGATTTGATAATAATTCCAATAAACACCTTGTATGCAAACTTAATAAGTCTCTTTATGGGCTTAAACAATCACGAAGGGTGTGGTTTGAAATGTTTGCTAAAACTATGAAATCCAATGGATACATTCAAAATCAAGGTAATCACGCATTGTTCATAAAACACACTCAAGGTGATTGGATTGTTGCACTGATCGTATATATAGATTATATGATTCTTATTGGTGATGATGAAAGAGAATTTTTTTGAAAATAATTGATTAATTTATTCCAATCCTATTTTATATTGTTAACTACTTTTACTCAGAATTATTTTCTATTCTAATTTAGGTGAGCTAATTTTTTTAAGTTTGTAAAATAATGAGGAATTGGTTTCCATATAGATAAGTACCCTAGTTGTGAGAAATAGACCAAGTAATTTCTATACTTTAGCCTAACATATCTCATATATTAGGCTAAACCTCGCATTTGTATCCTTCTTAGTACCTCTTCCTAGGAGTCATTCTATCATGAGCAAACATAATTGTAAGATTTTCAAAAAAGAAACAAAGAAAACACTAGTGATTATGCAAAAGGAACCTCACATATTTGGGTTTAAGCCTTTACATACATAGCCAAGTAACATTTCCTCAAGTAAATTTTGATTTTATTCATTCCTATCCCTTCCTCGTAAAAGCTACAACGGGTCACACCTTGAATGATCCATTAGCACAGATGATCACCCTCTACCCTCATCAAACTACCCTCTTTAAACTTGGGATGTCATCCCTACCCTATTTCATAAAAAAGTATGTATTGGGCCTCCATTTTCTAGTTATTCGCAAAATATTACGTATGAAAATATTCCTAGATACTATTACTATTGTCATGTTTTTGGGCATTAATTTTTTGAAAATTTTAAAACTCATCTGAGTTAAGATGCCATCAATTTTAGTTACAATCCTTTCATGTGATGTTCATATTTATCAGTCGTACCATTTGGCAGATGATCCATTCTCATCTGTTCAGGCTTGTTTCCAAAAAATTGGTGCCAGTTTCAGATCTTCTTCCAAGAATACTAACTAATGTCCCTATACCCGCTAGCCCTTCAGTGATGATTACTTCGTCAAAGGCTATTATCATTAAGAATACTCCACAAGCACTTGAACAATTTTATTACCTTCTTATTGCGGGAAAAAATGATGATTATTTATCACAACAAGCTTTCGATTCTCATTTCTCACATAAAGTGTCATCTCTCTAGAGAATAGAAGATTTCAAATCATATATATCAAAAGAGACATCAATCAGAAAAAAATCTATAGTCACTACTATTTTCATTAGGTTCAAGCCAGACAATATAAATGAAGTATTTGCATCTCTTTTGCTTTATTATATTTTTCATTTTTTTTTCTATTGATATACTTGGTAGATGTGATACCGGAGTTAACCCAAATCATGATAAGAAAGAAAATATAAGTCAAAAAAGCCAATAAGCATTTACAACCACACACAGAAACGGGAAATAACAACACGATACAAGACACTACTCGGGTGGTGGTGGTGGTGGTGGTAATGGGTGGCTGGAAAAACAGGGCAGCAAGGGACGGCGGTCCCAACAACAGCAATTTGTTGTTTGGCTGGTAACCACGAGGGGGAAGAGGGACAGGAATGGCAGCAACAATTTGGATAAGTGGGAGGCTGGCAGCTGCAACATATAAGGGTTGGAAGACTGGTAGGTAGCTAGGACGAACGACAGGGAGGTATGGGAGCTACAAGCGACAACAAAAGTATTGTCCTAGGGGGGTGGCTGTCACAGTTAGGACGAAGGCGACAGCAAATGGAAGGTTGTGGAGAATGGGGAAAGTCGGGGATAAAAACCCCCTTGAGAGTGAGATACAACTGGAGCGCCACTCAACCCTTGAAGGAGAATCATTACCTTGGAACAAGATACAACCGGAGCACCACTCGCCCTTGCATACAACTCTAGACGGGAAAACAAAGGACGTCAACGTCTATCCTGATAGAAATGCAATCAAAATCTAGTCCAAAACACAGCGAAAACAACATATATCGACCTAGGATAACTAGGGAGTGGGACCCTTTTCACAACAGGGCGGTAAACCCCCGTAAGGAAAGTCGCCTTTGCTCGGCCTACTGTTTTGAACCGACCGCAGCCGCCCTGGAGGCACCGCATCCAAGCTATAAGCTGAGATGTTCGCGTCCAATTGAAAGCAAGAGACATCCAGATCGTTCATTGTCGTGGATGGGATTCCCACATTGCGCTCCACTGGATGCTCGCATCAAGATTGCTTTTATTTACTCTTATCATTATTTAGTTAATATATTTTGACCTTAAAAAATCAAGCCTTAAAGCAAGTTAGAGTGTGAGATTAAATTTGAGTCCACAAATCATATAGATGTTCAATTTGAAACTAGCATTAAACCATATATGAACCTGAACTACAAACAGAAGCTCAAGTCATCTTTAACTATGAACCTAAACCAATCATGCATGTTGTGATCGATAAGTCAACTAAGCAAACTAATAAAGAAAATCTTAAACGTAAAAGTGAATAGATCACACGTACTAAAGGTTATAAATCCGTTAAGCAAATATATTTAACTTTTGTTAAAGATTCCCACAAACTCATCTCAATAAGCAAACTGAAAGTGATTTTGTTTATAAAGTTCTTGAATTCATAATTTTGAAGCACAAAGTCTTATGAAACAAGTGATATGAAACAAGTGAACTCAATTATATATTTCAATAAACCTATTAAAAATGAAGGCATACAAGAAACATGAATTTAAAGCATTGGTAAAATCTAAGAGTGATGCTATTAATATTCAAATTGTCTGAGTTGGTTTTCTCCTAAAAGGTGGTTCGTTTATTAAGGCATAACCTATTTATGTGGTTTCCCTTTGTCATTTTCATTGTAATCGCAACAACAACAACAACAACAACAAAGACTTAATCCCACTAAGTGGGGTCGGCTACATGAATCCTTTTTCTCCATTGCGTCCTATTTGGTGTCAAATTTTCGTTTAATTCTAATAAATTAAGATCATTTTTTTATGCAATAAGCCCAAGTTTTTTTAAGTCTACCTCTGCCTTTCTTAACATAAGTTGTATCTAAAACATCTACTCTCCTAATCGGATCATCAGGTGGTCGACGTTTAATGTGACCAAACCATCTAAGGCGACTCTCTCTAATTTTATCCGTCACTGGTGCAACACTTATAGAAAAATAATTACAAATCATTATTAATATCCCTTAGGATGTATTTTCACATTCTAGTTTTTTCATTACATGCGTCTTAATATGCTTTGCATGATTTATACAAATTTTCATGTTTACAGGAAGAGATTCGCAAAAAATTAATTGTTATTTATAAGAACAATTATAAGTCTATACCGATGTGACAAGATGCATCTAGAATTCAAGCGAGATGATAGAGTAATGGTACATCCGCAAATTG
This sequence comes from Papilionanthe hookeriana x Papilionanthe teres, assembly GCA_022702705.1. Lineage (NCBI taxonomy): Eukaryota > Viridiplantae > Streptophyta > Magnoliopsida > Asparagales > Orchidaceae > Papilionanthe > Papilionanthe hookeriana x Papilionanthe teres. Next base: position 7,481,176 of record CM040431.1, on the reverse strand, counting down.
AAAGGCTTCTCGTCAGAATCATAAAAAAAGTAAATGCAAAAAAGATGGGGCAACATAAAAGTACATAATAAATTGTGATAAATAGCTGTGAATTAGAAATTTTGGAAAGATGTGGTAGTGTCCAAACTTTAATGTAACTAATTTGACTTTAAATCATCAACCAACTACTAGTATTGTTCATCATCTCTTTTCATTCCCTCACGAACTCATATCCAGCAACACACCAAATGGATCAAATCTTCTTTTTTGAAGCCAGCACATATGATAGGATTATGTCAACTACTACAGAGAGCAGGAAAAGAGTGACCGCTGCTACAGCAACTCAAGAAAACACTGCCACAGCATAGCAGAGATATTGTGACTCAGAGAATGAGGCACCACGGAAGGTGCTCTAAATGGAAGGTTTAGCACAATAAAACGTTCTAAACAGGTCCTGACAAATTATGAAGATAAGATATGATGTTTTTAAATGTGGTATTTGACACGCCTACAAAAAGGCGGACACGAAATTCATGTATTCCAGCGATCACAGAATTGGATCCCATCCCGGTAGGGGGTTGGTGAGATTCCCGCGAACTAGCAAGGGAAACAGCAAGATTTCACAGTCCGCAGAACCAGATACCCTGCGATTACAAGTTGAGCAAACCACAATTTTCTCGCCCTGTTTGCAGCTCCAGCGGGGAAAGCTCGCCCTTTTTGGCCGCCACAGGTCCTGGGGGTCCTTATTTCCTACTATGATATTCTTATTTCTTTATTTTGCTACATCAAAATTAGGGTATTTTCTATTAGGAAACTTTTATTTAGGTTGCATTAGGGTCTTGAATTTTCAGTTATGTTGATTTTATGAAGTGATAGACTTTTCCGTGCTACACTCTTCAGAGTGTTGTTGCATCTTTGTTTCACAAGTGGTGCGTTTGCATCTTCCTTGTATCAAGTGATGCAACCTCTTCGCAGTCAAAACATCACCGATTCAGAGTTTTCTCTACTGTTCACAACAGAGACAACCGCCGCCGACGTCAAACCTGCTGTCCAACAACAGATTTATCCTCGCAATCTCGTCTAAACACCCTCGAAGTCGGATTTACATTTCCATTGCCATTTCATAACTATCTCCTATCTAAATCCACTTCCAAAATAACTTCAAGGAGCCCTAGAACGATATCATCCGCAATCAGAGCCCGGCAAACCCTAAATTTTTAGGGATTTATCTTTCCTACACCTAAACCAAGATTTCATGCAACCTGACCTAACACCCCCACCAAACAATAATTTTCCTAAATCATTCATATCGCAATTGCTAGCCCCAACCATAAATTTTCAAAATCTAACATTTTTACATTCACCATATATTTGCCCCGACACCTACCACCAAAACCCTAAACTTCGATCAAGCTCTTATTTACAACCCATCACCCATTGAAACCTTGATCGAAAGAAAAGAACAAAATATTGCTTAGGAGAAATTTGAAGGATACGCAGCGGGAAATCCTCCAACTGTAACAGAGCCTTATCGCCTTTGAGATAAGACAATTCGATGAGGTCACCTGTAGCCAAAACAATGACTCGTCAGATAGAGAGGGGTAAGTGAATCCCTTCCACCAAGCAGTTTCTAACGGTGAAGAACCACTAACTTGATGCTTCGGCATGGATTATCAGAGAAGCCAAGATCTTGAAGTAAAGGTAAAATTACCGAATTTTGAAAGTGGCAAGGATCCAGATGAGTTTATCAAATGGCTCTAAAACGTAGAGCGAATTTCTGAGTACAATGATGTTCCTTAGAACGAGAATTAAATTGGTAACCATCAAGCTCAAGAAAAATGTTTCACTGTTGTGGGAGAAACTGAAGTGTATTTGGCAAGGAGAGAAAGAGTGTAAAACTATCACATGATCTAAGATGAAAAAAAAAGATGCAATGCAAATACATTCCCACAAAATAATCGATAGAGCATGTTCAAAAAGCTCAAAAATTTGAGCCAGAGAAACACTTTTGTGGAGCAGTACACGGCTGAATTTGATTGACTCATGTTGAAATGTGAGGTAATGAAACTAGAGGAGCACACTGTAGAAAAATACCTTGGAGAACTGAGATTATCTATCAATAGTTTTTCAACTGTAGTCATATTGATCCCTACTTGATGTAGGGACCCTAGCATTAAATGTTGAGAAACGGTAACATTATCATATGACTGCCACACCTTACAAGCAGAGATCAGTCACAGAATCAGGTAGCAAGAGCACATTGAAGGGAGTATCCAGTCTGAAGAGAAATCAGTCCAGTGTGGAAAAAAGTGGAGACCTCCAGCACTACCAAATGCCTCTCAACAAAGAAGTGCCTCAAGTACCACAGGTTTGGACATATTGTATTTGATTGTCCAAACAAAAGTACTATCTCTTCAACTGAGTGGGGAGCAGTTGAAGAAATGAACAGTGACAAAGGAGAGGATTAAGACTTCATAGTGGATTCTCAACCTACAGCCAACAAGAAAGAGACAGCAATGATTCGAGATGAGCCCATGAGAGGGACTCCAGCTAGATTAAAATTGGTTGTTCCAGAATGTACTAAGTCCAAAAATCTGATACCAGAAAAGCAGCAGCCCTTATTGAGGGAGTCACGGGATATCCTAACCAACTATTTTGTCTCTTGGATGGTTTCCACTGAAAGTGGTCCAGCATGTCAACTATTTCATTCCAGAAATACTTCCTATAGGCAAACTTGTTTATTAGATGTGCCCAATCGAGAATGTCAAATTGGGAAAGTGGATTACATATTTAATGGTTTGAGAATTGGCTAGTGAGAATATCTATCTACATGTAGTTCCAGCTCCGTTTATGTAAAAAAAAAAAACATGATTATTTATTCTATCAGGACAAACTTTGGAAGAACGTATGCATGTGTTTCGGAGTTGCCTGAAATGGACATAAACATAAATTTTTATAGAATGACTAACTCATACACAACAAGGTGATGACTTCGTTACGATGGTGGTAGATCGAGTCGAAAATCTTCCACCAAAAAAAGCCAGAGCTCCTCCTACCCAAGGAGAATGACGCGAGGATGCGTTTACAAAAACACGGACACTAGATTTGCATATTCCAGCAATCATGGGATCAAATCCTAACCCAACAGGGGATTTTGGTGAGATTTCCAAGATCCCGCAAGAGAAACAATGGGATTTCACTGTTCCTTGGAATCGGAAACCCAACGATTGCAGATTGAGCAAAACATAATCTTCTCACCCCGTTCGCAGCTTCAACGGGGAAAGTATGCCATTTTTTGGCTACCACAGATCCTAGGAGACCCTTACTTACCATTTCCATATTTCTTTTCCTTATTTTGCTATTTCTAAATTAGGTTATTTTCTATTAGGGAACGTTTATATATGTTGTATTATGATTTTGGATTTCAGTTTTGTTGATTATCGAAGTGAGACTTTCCTAAAGGTTATGTTCTTCGGAGTATTGTATCACTTCCTTTTTCAAGTAGTATATTTGTACCTTGCTTAGGAGTAGATGGTTGAAACTCATCAACACTCAAACATCGCCGTTTTGCAGTATTATCCACTGTTTGCAACCGAGATAGCAACCGAGATAGCAACCGACAAAGTAACCTGTTGTCCCACAGAAGATTTACCCCCGCAATAACGTCCAAACGCCGTCAAACTCACATTTACTTTTACCTTGCAATTCCATAACTACCTCTCCTCTAAATCAACTCTTAAAATGCCTTCTAGGAGCCCTAGCATGGTACCGGTATTATTTTGCCTAGGATAATTGGCTGAGATACCGAATTTCACCCGGCAATTGAAAAACAAGGCACAAGTTAGAGGAAGAAGAACAACCTATGCACTACCAAAACATTCAACGCAAAATCTCAGCTTATGTTCGTCATGCATATAACTGGATGATATTCCTTCCATGCTCCCCATAAAAGATTTTGTAGATGACACTTTACGCAAAAGTTTATGACAGAAAGACATAAGTACAAGCACAGAAACTAGGAAAATAGATCCGGATTAGAAAACTTATGATATACTGTCAGTGAAATAAATAACTGTGAGGATGTCAACCCAAAGAACCAGAAAAACACAAAAAATACAAATATTGTAAGAGAAAGGATCAACCCATCTTCAAGCAATATATCTAAAGCAAATTATTAGACCTCAAATAAATGGACTTACTTCATAAATGAAGGATTGAGCATGAGTTAAGTAAGGCAGTTCTCCAAGGAAAAAATACTCCCTCTCTTCACAAGAAAACTGACGATTATTGGTGCACCATAGGGGTTTCTGAAAAGTTCAACTAACAGGTAAACAAACCATGATGAATGTGGCACATATCACTATAAAATGAACCCAATCAAAATACCTAATCAGAAATTTTAATTAGAATATGCAACCTATTTAGATAAAAGAGGATATAACTAAAAGGATATTAAAACGAACCTCAAGAAAGCTCAGTAGTACCAAGGCAAACAGATTAAGAGACCACAGAAAGTTAAAGCGAATATATATAAAGTAGAACCTCGCTACTCTATCAAATCTGATATCGTTCAGGACTTCTTCTGGTAAACCAATTCCATCTTCTGCCTGTAGGTGTTCATATTAAGCAGAAAAAATATAACTTAACAACGCTAAAACAGATTACTTCCCAAACATAAATAATCAACTGGAGCAGAAAAACTGCGTTTCGAAGCACACACATAACTACAGGCAAAAGTGGCCCGGTATGTAGCATTAAATTACAGTACTTTAAGCCCTCAACTTAAGCTATAAGGAGTAGAAGCGGAAACAATAATAAAGCTGCATAAAAACAATAATACTGTTTGCAAGGGCATATTTATGTAGTATGATGATTTTCATTCATCAAGCCGCAGTGTTGCCAAGTCATACAACTCAGAATCCTCCTCTTAGACAACTACAATTACGATAGGAATAACTGGAAACATCTGATAGAGGTACGGACCAAGAAAAAAGACAAAGCAATAATGAGATGAAAGAAAAATTCAAAAAGCAAACCTGAATTATTACTCTCACTCCTTCGCTTTCTTGCTATCTACACTTTTTTTCTCTCTAAATAAAGAGAACGCACAAGCACCTTTTTAAATGAATCACGAAACATGCAAATGCATCATGTAAATGCCTTGAAAAATGTACAAGAGCAATATGCAAATGTATTAAAGTCGCCCAAGTACACCTAAATTCAACCAAGTGCATTACATAGGTGCACAGAAAGTCATGAAGTGCACAAAAAATTATGCAAATACTAATACCATAGTTAACCCAAACCCCAATAGTGAAAGCAAATATTATTAATCAAACGCAGATAGAGGTTATAATCAAAGATACTTAAAATAACATAACTCAATTAGGGCTGAGAGTGACGACAACAGTGTTGTAGTTTAAGGGGAAATAGTAAGTGGTAGATGGCTAGAAGGGGGTGGCAGCAAGTGGGAGGTGGTTAGAAAGGGGGCTTGGCAGTAAGTTGTGGGGGCTGGAAGGCATCCAGCAGCAAGTTGTAGGGGCTGGAAGGGAAAGGCAGCAGGTTGGAGGTGGCAGGGTGAGGCAGTAGTAGTTTAGAGGTGGTTGACGGGGTGGCAGCAGGTAGATAGGTGGCTAGAGAGGTTGGTAGCAAGCTAGAGACGGTTGGCTGGGCTGGCAGCTTAGGGGGAGATGGCTGAGAGGATGGTTGGCTACAAGAAAACAGTACACACTCTATTTTCAGAAGACAGCAGCGACGACGACGACGGCGACAGAGATAGTGATGGAGAAGGGGAAGCTGTGGGGAAGCAGAAAACGATAGAAAACCACCACCTCGAGACAAGTTACAGTCACAACACTCTCTCACTTTCGGATGCAGAACAAGACGCCAGCGGCTGTCCCGAAAGAAATCTGAAATAAAAAATTGCCCTAAAACAAAACAAATAGCATATATATAGAGCTATGATAAAGAGGAGTGGGCCCCACTAATAATAGGAGGGAACTCCAAACTTGGAAGGATCGGTTGGTCCCTCCTGTGCCTGTACCGAACCGGTCCAGTGTCCCTAAACTCAAGTTTTGTCACGCCTGGCGAACGACTCCTGCTTAAGTCTCCTGAAGTTGTGGGAGCTTCGACCTCATCTGTCGAAGCTTGTATGTCAAATGAAGTCAAATCTGTCACATTAGAGATAGCCAAGAAGTTGTAGTCCCTTGGTAAATGAATCTCGTAGGAGTTGTCATTCAACTTCTTGAGCTTTGGGCTTGAATTGCCCGAACAACCATGGAAAATCTCTTTATTCAACCTGGTCATGGTATATCTCCTTCCTGAAACCTCATTTTCTTCCTTATTTTATTAGCTTGTGCCCGCAACTTATGCTTTTGCTAGGTGATCTCATTTCCCACCTCCTTGTGTATCCTCTGAATCTCATGTATCTTCACCTCAACATCAGCGCTAAACTCCGTTGTGGGAAGAACTGGTACTAACTCAAGCGATAGAGGCGGGCTAGGTAGGGTCCAAGGGTGCAACAGCCTTATTGAGTTTAAACTAACAAGAGTAACCAATCCCACTTTTGCCCCTCTAAAATATTGTTTTGCTCCCTTACATCACCCGCGTCTCTTCGGCTCGTACACAAATCGTTGGCGAAATCTTAGCGGAGCAAAAAAGCAAGGCGATGATTAGGAAGACAGAAAGGTGTGATGAAGGATGGAAGCACTTCAAAGAGGAAGAGGAGATCATAACCACGGAAATGACCGGCAGTGTGGTAACATGGTTAATGGAGGAGCCAGAGGATGACTTACTCGCATCGGTGGTGTAATTAGTTGTGAATTACTTATGTCATCAAATGAAGATCTCATTTGATGGGATTAACAAATTTAATATCTTGTATTTAGAAAATGAATGACTGCTCCATTAGTACATCTCATAGTAAATTTACACTTAAAATTTTTGTTATTCTTGTGTTTATAATGCATTGTAAAAAATTGGGAAATGACCATTAAAAAAAAGGAAGATTTACTTGCAAACCCCACTCAATTCGAATGTATTTACATATCTAACACCTATACTTCAACTTTTGAATACATACCATCTCATATATGCATAGAATGGTATATTTCACTTTTAAAAATTAAAATTGTGGTATTTTTCATGTGATATGAAAGATATCAATGGTTTAAATGTGTTAAATATGTAAATACATCAAAATTGAGTGATATAACAGATTATTATTTCGTGGCCTTAATGAATCATCTAAATCAATTAATCAAAGAAATTTGTTTGAATCGTTTCATTTCCTTGTGAATCGTAATGAATAAGTTAAAAAGTTCTCCCCCCCCCCTCCCGCAAAAAAATGTTGGTTTCGCCCTGTCAAGCGAAGTGAGTGGATAGCGTCCATACACAATCTAAAATGGTGTGCATCCCATCGTCCGGCTCACGAGCCTGTTAAAGGCAAATTTAGCATGGGGTAAGGGCAAATCTTACTGCTTGATGTCATTTCCTATGAAGCACCTCAAGAGTTTTCCTAGGCTCTTATTCACCACGTCCGTCTCACCGTCTGTGAGTGCATTGCGGAGCTGAATTGAAATTTGTAGTCTCTATCAGAGGTAATGGTTATAGGAATCTCGGCAGTCCCGCTATCTCCCTGAAGTACAAATCAATAACACATGCATTCAGTGTCCGGTGGCACGGCACAAAATGAGTCATCTTCGAGAACTTGTCAACCACGACCATCACCGAATCTTTGTTCTATGTATCCTTGGAAGACCTACTATGAAGTCCATGATGGCATCCACCCAAGGAGCCTATGGTACTGGTACTGGTAATGGGGTATACAGCCCTGTATTTATCCCCTGGTTATCATTCCACATCTCTCGTCTGTCTGGGCCAGAAAAAATGTTCTCTTACTAATGCAAGAGCCTCGTCTTTGCCAAAGTGACCTGCTAGTCTCTCGTTGTGACTCTCCATAATGATGGACTGCCCCAGCAAGCATTTGGGCATACACAACCTGTTCTGGTAGAACAGAAAACCATCAGCCCAGTCGTACAGTCCTGTAGACCTATTCTAACTCTGTTCTCAAATTTCCCTAAAATTCTTATCTGACTAGTACTGTTTCTTCACCACCTCCAATCCCTCAACTCTGGCCTTCATGGAGTGATCAGCAAATGGCCGTTCAAGGCATCAGTGATCCAATTCTAACTTCCCACATTGTGTTTAAGAGTGAGCTAGAATAATGCCAAGAACATAAAGCAAGATGCATGTCTACCCTTCAGCTTGTTCTGAATGTTCCAGAATCTCAATGCCTCGTGATCTATGAATAAAGTTAACTCGCTCATCAACAGGTAGAGACTCTAATGGTGGAGGGCTCTCACAATGACATAGAACCCCTTGTCGTAGATCGAAAACTTTCCTCTTGAACTCATTCAATTTCTCACTGAAGAATGCTATAAGGTGTCCCCCCAAGCTCTGCATTGTTTCAATCCCCACATTAGAGATGTCACACTCCACCTCAAAACAATGGTTAAAATCTAGCAAGACTAACACTGAGACCCGTGTCACCTTTTCCTTTCGGGTCTAAAACCAAGACTAGGCTACCTCTGTCCACCGAAACTTCTCTCCGATTAGAAGCTCTATCAGGGAAGTTGTAATTGTGTTGAAGCTCATGATGAACCGCTTGTAAAATGATGCCCAAAAATAACCTCAGCTTGGTTAAGGACTATGGGGGTGTCCAACTCGCGATTGCCTCTATTTTCGTAGAACCAATCTGAATATCTACACTGTATACAATATAACCCAAAAAAACATACCTGAACCGTCATAAAGTGGCACTTCTTCATATGGGCATATAATTTCTCCAACCACAGAACATCAAAAACCCGCCTCAAATGCTACAAATGCTCCTCAGAACTATGGTAGACAAGGATGTCGTCAAAATAAACAACCACGAACTCCCTGATGAAAACCCGAAACACCTGATTCATCAGAATCATAAATGTGTTAGGTGCATTGGACAGTCCAAATGACATGACGGTCCACTCATACAACTCATCTCTGGTCTTAAAGATAATCTTCCATTCATCTCCCGACCCTATGCTGATCTAATGATACCCACTGCTCCGGTCAATCTTAGAAAATATTGCGACTCCATGTAACCGATCCAATAGATTATCCAGGCGAGGGATAGGGAACAGGTATTTGATGGTGACCTTGTCGATAGCCCAACTATAGATGCAAATTTCTTCACAAAACGTCCTTCTTGGGCACCATCAATATGCGAATAGCGCACAAGTTGATACTTTTTCTCATCATCTGAGAGTAATGAGATCTTGCACTTGTCATTGTAATTCTTCGTACTTCGTTGGCCTCAATCTGTATGCAAGCTTATTTGACAACACTAATCCTAGAATAAGATCTATGACATGTTGAATATCCCTAAGCAGCGGCAGACCCTATGACAGGCTTTCCATCATTACCTCTTGAAAGTCAGCTGATAGTGGATGAAGCATCTCAGGTGGATCCGTCTCCTCCTCATTCCCTCTAAGATGACTAAGGTCATTGCCACTAAAGCTTCTCGAACTGACCGTAGAAAAGTGGTGCGTATGACCTCTAGCTTCTCCCATATAGGAGCATCTGCTCCTCCAGAATCCTTAATAAGTAAGAAAACGATGTGCACCCTTCCTTCGTGAACGATACGTGTTCTTGAAGTCAATGTGTCGTGTTTTGCGATCGAACTGTCACAACTTTCCCAACTGGATATGACGTCTATGGCACCACATCACACCACACCGGGTCATGTAATTCGTCTCCAATTAAAACCCTACCAAGCAATTCTGGTCCACTCATATCTTTTTTTCTTTCTTCAACCACATCATAAAATAGGATTGGGGGTGTTTTTGTATGGCAAGATCCAACTTCTTTACCATGAAAGCAGAAGCCACATTCTCACAGCTTCCTCCGTCAATGATGAGGCTGCAAACTTTCCCTCATTGTACACCTGGTACGGAAGATACTATACAATAACCACGAGTGATAACTTTGTGGATACATCTGCAGAACTCTTCTTATAAGAAGTATTTCCCCTTCACCTCCCTGGAGTTGATATTCGTCACCCTAGTCTTCAACTATTTCTTCATCACTAACTTCTCTATGACACCCTGCTCGGTGAAAGGATACCACTTAGCTCGCCGGGCAACTGGTGGAAATATTCCCATATCCATGAAGTTTGAAGCATTTTCAGGATAGGATTGTATTGAGTGTGTTGCTCCTCTCTAGTATCTTCCCACTTTGATATATTTTGTCATTTCCCTGCCTAATCTTTCCTACTCCAGGCATGCTCCTACTGGGACCTCCAGCTGTAAAGGGTTGTCTAAAAGGAGGTAAATACCTCTGATGTTCCTACTGACTCTCCAATTTAAGCGCCAAGATCTGCACATCCCTCGGTGTCAAATAAATTTACAGTCGAACCACATTACTGATGGCTAGCTTCAGGCCTCTCAAATACTTGGCTATGGAGTGGTCATATGACTCCTTCAGTTCACATTTCAACCTGAGCTACAGAAATTGTCGTGTATACCTCCACCAATAGCTCCTTCTGTTGCAGATACTAGAGTTTCATGAAAATATCCTGGTGGTAGTGTGGGTGTAAGTATTGTTGTTGTATTGCCTTTTTCATCTTCTCCGAAGAAGTAATCTTATCATGTAATTCCCTCTATCTCCCTTCTTCAGGTGCTCTCACAATATAGAGGTGTTCTTTGTCGACTTGATAGCGGCGAGCTTCACTCTTATGTCATCAAGCGCGTCCTTGTATTCAAATATTCGTTCGACAGTTTGCATCCACTCGAAAAAATCTTATGGATTCATCCTTCTATCAAAGTCTGGTAGGTCCACCTTAACTCCCAAATCTTTATGCCCTCTAGCAGGCACTTCCTCTATTGACCTCTGATACTGAATTTTGAAATGCCCGAGTCGAATCTCCTCTTCATGGAAGTTATCACTTGAAAGGGGTTCAACTGTTCTCCTGGCTCTTTTCCACGGACCTCACAACTACAGTCAGTGTCCTCCCCCATGGTCCTTTCCTTAATGAACTCGAGCTGTTGTAGCACTTGGTGGAGGACTTCTTGTATGTCACCATGGTAAAATACTGCTCAGGATCAAGCAATTGGCTTCTCAGCAATATGAATAGGGTATAGGGCCTTTCCTTAATGAACTCGAGCTGTTGTAGCACTTGGTGGAGGACTTGTATGTCACCATGGTAAAATACTGCTCAGGATCAAGCAATTGGCTTCTCAGCAATATGAATAGGGTATAGGGATGGATACATAGATGGAGGTGTATAGGTTGGGGTAAAAATTTGGAGCGGGTGGAGATAGGTTTGGGTATGGCAGATGCTAGAAACCCTGGGTTGTGACTAGGGTTATTCAGGCTCTTATATCAAATGATACCCAAGTTAACCCAAACCTCAGTAGGAAAACCAAATATTATTAATCAAAAGCAAATAGATGTTAAAATCAGAGACACTTGAAACAAAAAATAATAAAAACACAACACAACTCAACTAGGGTTGAGGGTGATGACAATGGTGCTGCAGATTAAGGGGAAACTGTAACTAAAGTAGGTTGGGTGGTTGGAATGGCGGAAACAAGTGGTTGGTGGTTGGAAGGAGGTGACAGCAAGTGGGAGGTGGCTAGAATGACAGCTGCCAACAATGTTGTAGGGGCTGAAAGAGAAAGGAAGCAGGTTGGAGGTGGCTAGGAGGGGCAGCAGTAGGTTAAAGGCGGCTAGAAACAATGTGGCAGCAGGTAGGTAGGTTGCTAAAAAGGATGACACAAGTCGGAGACGGTTGACAGGGCTCGCGACGAGGGGAAGATGACTGGGAGGGATGGTTGGCTGCAGAAGAACAGCATAGACTCTGTTTCCATGCGGGCAGCGGAAGGGAAGTTGTGGGGAAGCAAAGAACAATAGAAAACCACCACCTCGAGATGAGTTATAGTCGGAATACTTTCTCGCCTTCTGATACAGCCCTAAGAGGGGAAGTGGGATGCTGGCGGATGCCGAGACAGAAATCTAAAAGCAAAAAACTACCTTAAAGCACAATAAAAAACATACATATAGACATAGGGTAAAGAGGAGTGTGCCCCATTTTCAATAGGAGGGAACTCCAAGCTTGGAAGGACAGGTCGGTCCCTTTGCCTGGACCAAATCAGTCAGTGTCGCCAATCGCAACTTTTGCCACCCCTGACAAACGACGCCTCGCGTCAAATACATTAAAAATTCTAGTCTTGGCTCGAATGTTCGTCTTCATCATGGTGCAATAATGTGCCACAATTCTAGTTCTTCATAAGCATCGGCATGATTTTTTTTTTAATCTAAATAAGGATAGGCAGGCAACAACCATATCAAAACAACCATTAAAGCAACATTTTTAACCATATAACCAATTACATTATCTAAGAGCCTACTTTAATCGAAACCGTTCTATGGCTCCTAAAAGTTGGCGGTTGAGCAGAGGCAAGTTCGACGCGTGTAGATAGGGATAAGAGTCGTTTAGCGGTTGTCCGGCTAAAAATAGCAAATAGGACTCTAAAATGATGAGGTACAAGGGTCGAGAATGATCCACCATCTCTTCCCAAGCAAAATATAAGCGCACCACTTGCAAACGGAAAGGATACAGCATTCTAAAGAATATAAAATAGAGAATAACATCTCCCAAAAAAATAACAAGCATCAAAAGTCTCCAAAATTAAAAAAAAAAAAACAGATATAAAGTCTCTTCCTAAAAAGAAATCCTAATTAGCCTTCAAATAATAAAATAAAATAAAATAAAAGGGTCCTCAAGCATGACAGCAAATATCTTGAGCGAGAAGGCCCGTTTCAGTTTTATCAGGATAGAATCTTATCTCAATTCATGCTTAGACAAGAAATCCCTATGGTCGCTTGCGATCTAGTCCCACAATCAAAGGGAAATGTAGAATCCCGAGTCCACGCTCAGTCAGAACATGATCCTGACTCCAATGTGTCCCGCATCATTCTCCGATAGGAGAGTCATCAGAATCAATCTATCATCATAACAAAGTCATTACAAAGTTTAACAAAGTCATTATAAAATTGTAGCAGGGGAAGCCCCATGACAATATATATGCATGTCCACACAAGCCAACTCTGAAACAATTACATCATTTCAAAGTCTATCCTGATAGAATAAATATCCATCTTTTTTTGGCACAACTAAAATTGAAACTACACAGACGAGCACTCTCAAGCACCAAGTCTCGAGTCATTTAATATGTATTTTGTTTCACTCATTTCTTGTACTCTGTTGGGCGCATCCAATAAACAATTATGTCTATAGGAACCAACTCTGAAATGAAATCTATAGGAGGTTAAACCACACTCAAGGCTAACCACCTAAGGTATAAACTATCGCTCGTGATATCAAGCAATTCCTTCAACGAGGGTTGCCATCTTCCGATATTGACTCATTGGGAGCTCACTGTCTTCTAAGACAATCATCGTTAATTATGTTGTGATCTCTTTCTTGGGCTTAAATGGAATCACTAGCATCTCTCTCAATATCTAGGAGTCAATACTCCTTTGTTTCCTCACTTTATTTAAAGTCTTCTGTGCCACTGTCTATTTCTTCAACTACTTTCAACTCAATGAAAGAGATCACCCTCCATTTTGGACAATCAGATGCAAGATACCAAAAGCCGTAACACTTGAGGCAATTCTTTGTTGGGACACATTTGGGAGTGTTGAAGGTCTCCACATTTTCTCCATTTCGGGATTTTTTCTTGGGCGGGGTCGGTTGGGATGCTCTACTAAATACACTTTTGTTGCCTAATCCTAAGATTAAACTCTGCCTGTAAGGTAAGGTGTAGTTGACACCTAGTGACGTTACTATTTCTCCACCTCCAAAGCTAGGGTTTGTATATTGAGTAGATACTAAAATGGCTACAGCTATACCACATTCATAAAGGGCAACCTTAGCCCTTCAAGATATCTTATAATTGTGTGCTCATCTGCATCCACCAACTCACATTTTAGTATATATTTATCAATTTTTATTGTGTATTCCTCCACAGAATAATCTCTTTATCACGGGTTGGGAGGTTTTATTAACATATCCTATTGATAGTGTGGGCAAAGGTGTTTGCACTGCATCTCCATTTTCATCTTGAACCACATAATAATTTTACTCTTCCCTTCTTGCTATCGAATACGCTTCATACTTTCTCACAATAATGAAGCATTTTTTTTAAAAGCTTGATGGCCATCAATTTAACTCTTTGGCCCTAAGGAACATCTTTGTACTCAAAAAATCGCTCCACGGTTTGAAGCCATTCGATAAACTCATTTGGATCCTTGAAAACGTTGAAATGTGATAAATTCATTTTTACTCCAAGAACAGGGCTTTTCCTCTAATATTCCATGCCACAATGTCGAGTTAAGGTTCTTCTTCATTCGAAACCGCCTGGTGGAAGGGATTCCCTTACTCCTCTCGATTTGATGAGTTATCATTATAGCTATGAGAGACCTCGCAGAATTGTCTCACCTCAAAGGCAGCAAGTCTCTGCTGCATTTAGAAGATTTCCCACTGCATATCCTGCATAGTAAACTTATGGACACCTCTTTGGAGATTCGTCCTAAGTCATATGACATCATTTCCTCCTAATAAAGTTTCTGGCGAATGTAAGATTGTAAATCAAGTGTGATCAAAGTTTAAGGTTTTTGTGGTAGGTGTTGGGGTGAATTTTTTGTGAAGGTAGGAGTATTGAATTTTAAAAATTAAGGGTTAGGGTTTGTGTTAAGTTTAGGAATTGCAGTATGAATGATTGAGATATGGTGGAAAACTTTTTTTTGGAATTTTCAGATTTGAGACAAAAAAAGATAAATTCCTAAAAATTTATTGTTGTCAGGCTCTGAAACTAAATGATACAGTTCTAGAGCTCTTATAAAGTGTACAGGAAGCAGGTTTTGCGGATAGGTGGTTGTGAAATGGCAATGGTTAGATAATAAACAAGTTCAGCTAAGTTTGGACTAAAATAAGGGTCGTACGACAGTTTTTCAAAACGATGTGATACGGAGGTCGGAGAGGATCCACCACCTATTCCTAAGAAAGCTACAAACATACCAATTGCAAAATGAAATGATACAATACTCCGAAAAGCAGAAAATAAATAACTTCTGCCAAAATAGTAACAATCATCAAAAGTCTCCAAAACAAAAAAAAAACAAAAACACATAAATAGTCTCCTCCAAAAAAGAAACTCTAAGTAGCCTTCAAATAATAAAATAATAAAATAAATAAAAGGGCCCATAAACCTCGGGACAAAAATCTCAAGCAGCAAGGCCTACTGTAGGCATATAGGCACAGAATCCCATCCTAATTCAAACGTAAATCCATACAGGTCACTTGCGTTCTGATCCCATAATAGAAGGGAAGTCCACGCTCGGCCAAAAAGTGATTCGGGCTTCCGTAAGCGTATCACGTGTAATTAATTCATAATGTAAAATTCATAAATTAATCATTAGTAGTTAGTTTATTGATCTTTTCAGTAGGCGACTACTTTGTTTATCAGTATGAAAAATATGATTTAGAACTAAAACTCAATTCATATATGTGATTTCGATAAAAAAAATGATCAACTCAAATGGAAATTTGGCTAGAAAATCTTGAAGTTGTTTTCCTTAAATGAATAAATTAGCCCAAAATATGTGGAAATATCTCTAAAAAGAAGTTTTTTGCATAAATCTGACTTCCAAACTCAACCAAATTTTGACTGAGAAATGAAAAAAATGAAATATCGTGTGCTGTTACTAAAGAATAAGGATTGCAAACCCTACAAGACCATTGAGGATTTATATGCACACAAAGTAGCTAAATTTTCAAGATTCCACATGAAGTCCCTGAAAATAAGAAAAACACACCTAACTAAACAGCAATGCGCTTCCAGATGTATGAATTTTAATCGCAAAATTTGTTTACCCAATGAATTTGCAGTTCAATCCAACCAATGAGAACCACAGCTGCTCTGTTAAAAAATACTCCCTAAACCAATAAGTGTCAAATTCAATCCTTACTAATGTGATTAGAATAATTAAATTCCTAAGCGAAGTAGCCACTATTCACAGCAACTAACCCTACTCCTTAACTGTGCATTTGTTTCAGCTATTTCAACCAGTTGTTCAGTTTAATCACCCAATAAAACAACATGATCAATAAATTTATCATCCAATACAGGTTGCTAAGTTTTGATTTTTGTCAATTTTACAAAAATTAGAAGCGCTTCTCCTTCTGCATCGTCTATAAAAAAATTAAACTTTGATCTGTTTAAAATATGAACAAATTAATAGAAAGCTTTACTTTTCTTAACTTCATTTTAAGTTATTATTTTCTACAATCTCATGTTTTCCAGTCAAAATACATCATTACTATCTTGTATGTAACCAAGAGCAAATTATGAAATAGAGATAGTGATATGACAACTAAAGCTTGAAATAATTTTTGTTTCAACAAAACTGTTATTCTAGTCCAAATTTGCCAAAAACAAATCTTTTTAAAGATCAACCTAACATAAAACCATAACCTTCTTCGTTCATCATAGCAGTTAGGCATTGTTTCCTAATTTATCATTCATATTCTCAACCTACACCTGCAGAAACCAGACAGGACATTATCCAAATCTGGGAGGTACAAGTGCAACAGAGACACTGAAAAACCACTCAATATTTGCTTAGCACAGTTTTCTACAAAAAGTAATTTCCCTAAAATCCAAACCCCGTGCCAGAAATAGATCTTCCGACTTCTCACACCAAGAAACAGAAGCAAGAAAGAACCCAATAGTATCCATTTTATACAGAGCAATCTAATAAAAATCCGTCAAAACCACTGGAATGAATGCGAAGTTATGTCCCCCTGAGACACAAGCTACGAGATTTCCTAACACTTAAGTTCCCCAGACATTAAAGCAATGGGGGAATCAACAAGTGGTAGAGGAAGACTCTCGCCCCTATACGGGTTTAGAGAAATCCATCAAAGATTCGCCTATAAATCTCTTAGTTGTGCATCATATGAAAATTTTACCCTCCTAAGTATGGGGGCCAACCGCTTGCCCCCTCTTCCATTGAACCCCAACTCCGCCGATGCTCAAAAGAGTTCTAGATAAGGGTGCATACGGAAATACACACCCCTCACGAAGCTGGCTGCCGTTCAAATTCCACCCATAAAGTCAAAAAAAGAGCTCCACATGCATCTACGGTTACATTTTACAAGTGAGAGTGAGAAGTGGAATAGTCGGTTGAGGATTCCACGAACCAGATCAACGAGAGCGGCCGCCTTCTGATAGCGCGAACCGTAGGCTATGGCATCAGACCTTCGCTTGTACGCTTGGCTCGGCTTCTGCCTCCGGCGACCATCTCCGCCGCCGCTTGTACTAGCTTCGATAATCAAAGGCGCCTCCATTTGCGTCAACGAGCGAAGCGACGAGTGGCAGTGACGACAGTGACACTGTTAACCGGAGCGGACTGAAATAGCAATTTACGGACCTTGGAAGCTTCTACAGTTGACAACGCCGGTCCTATTTCAACGGATGAGCAGATCCCTTGACAACTGCAAAGTAAATTTGGCTTTATATGCCACATAATACGCGGCCACTATGCATATATCTAATCGGATAAGAGCTTGAATTTAGCATATTTATTTTTTTATTATATTTTCAACGAGGAGCACCAATATTTCAATTTTGCATATATCAAAATTTATTTCAAAAATCTCTTTTTTTAATGGCAGAGCTAACTGAGCTCTCTAATTTCAAATGACATTTCTGAAAATAAAAGAAGTCGATATTATTGAATTTTCATTTGTCCTATGATTCACATTTAAGGAATAGAGCGGAGAACGGGTGAGAGAAATAGAGAAATAGTAAGAAAGAAGAGAGCAGAGCAATAATGAATAGTAAAATGAGAAAATTGTGTAATTTTTTTATTCATGAAATAATTCCTTATTTATCGATAAGAGTGTACAACATATGAAGTTACATTTATGTCTATTAAAACAGGAACTATGCATGTTATTCTAGGAAGTGTTGATCATCTGTCCAGGCTTAATAATGAAAAATCTCTCTTTTCTGGATAAGAAATTAATGAGTATTTTCCTGATGAAAAATTATTCACTATTAATGAGTGGCATGTTCCATGGAATGCAGACATTGTGAAATTTATCGTTAGTTACATATTCCCCAATGGATTAATATATCAACATAGGAAGAAATTTTTATCTGAAGCTAAGACTTATTTTTGGAACGACCCATTTTTATACAAACAAGTAAAGGATTTTATTATTCGTAGATGTGTGCCTTTAGAAGAAATTTATAAAATTATTCAAAAATTTCATGATTCTGATTTTGGGGGACATTTTGGTGTTGATAAAGCTGCATATAAAATTCTACAATCTGGATTTTATTGCCCTACAACTTTTAAGGATGTTTGCTTATATTAAAAATTGAGATCGTTGTAAGCGTGTATGAAATTTTTCTAGAAGAAATAAGATGCCTCTCAATTATATGTTGGAAGTTGAAATATTTGACGTTTGGGGATTAGATTTCATTGGACCATTTATACCATTTTTTGGAAATTTATACATTTTGATAGCAGTAGACTCTGTATCTAAATGGATAAAAGTTGCTGCTTTACCTCGATGTGATGCTTGAAGTGTTACAAAGTTTAAGAAAGAATATATTTTGTAGATTTGAAATGCTAAGACTAATCATAACTGATGGGGGAAGTCATTTTAAAAATGCAATTATGGAGAAACTAGTAAAGAAATATCATATTATCTATAAAATTGCTGCTGCTTATCATCCTCAGACAAGTGGTTTGGTTGAATTATCCAATCATTAAATTAAGAATTTTGGAAAAATCTGTTAATCCGATTAGAAAGGATTGGTCAATCAAACTGGATTTTGCTTTGTGGGCTTATAGGACTGCTTACAGGGCTCCTACAGGAATCTCTTCATATGGACTAATTTTTGGGATAACTTGTCTGTTGACCTCATTTTTGATGAGGTCTTCTCTTCTTCTTTTTAGTACTTAGGATCTAGCCTTAGGCTTTTCCTTTGACTATCCCAAATTTTTCAAAAAAATCACCAAATACCCAAAATTCCTCAAAACCAATCCCAAACATTCCCACATTACTCAAATTGATCATTCATAGCCAAAAATACAAAAAATTCCAAAAATACCTCCCAATACCCTCCAAATACCCAAAATGCCCCTCTTAGCCAAAAAATCCAAAAATTCAGAAAATTCCCAGAAAATTTCAAAAAATCCCAAATATTCCTAATTTCATTTTGTTCAACTACACCATGGGCCAATTTTGTCAAGTTACCCCACTTTTGTCAAAATCCCCAATTTGACCCATTTTAACCCAAAATGAACCCAATGTCAAACCAAACCTACCCAATTGACCCAAATTCTGGTCCAATTCAAGTCTAAACTTCAATTCAACATCCCCAACACCAATCTAGACCAAATCCAAGTCCAATTTGATTGGCATTTGAATCCAATTTCACTTTTGACCTTAAAGCCCAATTTTGACCTAAACCCAAACCTAACCCAAATAAGCCCAAACCCCAAAATCAAAATCCAACCAAAGTCAAAACCTCTTTGAAACACTCCCATAAACATTTCCCAACATTAATTTTACATCAATTTCAACCCTAGCCCAACATTGGCCCAAGTTAGCCCATTTGACCAACATCGCCCATTTACCAAAGAGGCCCAAATCCAACCCCATTCAAACCCAAATCACTCCAAACTCATTTCAAATCACTCATGACATATCCCTAAACCAAACCCAACAATTATTTGGCCCAAACTTCTACAAAATTCCCATCCATGAATTCATTCTTAAACCTAAAGGCTCATCCCCAAACTTCTCCTAAAAGCCCATCAAAAATAATTTCAAAAGGCCCAAAGCCCACATGACAATCCTCTATCATCATCCATTTGATAAAACCATCTCCTAAGTTCTAAATCCATGATAAAATAAATCCAAATCAAGCCATATGCCAAATCTCATCAAATCACCCCTAAATTACCAAAATTTTTAAAGCCTTTTTCATGAAATTGACCAAACTTTTCCCAAGCCAAAGATGAGCCATGAAGCCATGCATGAGCCACATGGAAGCCATGAGAGCCATGGAATCTACTTTCCACCTCACCAAACCATTAATGGCAAGAGAGGGGATCTCTTTCTTAAACCCTTTTAAACTTTTTTTTACCTTAAGCATGTCACACACTAAACCATGCTTAGCCACCTCACCATGGATGGAGACTTCACCACTCCTTCTAAGCTGACCTAAATGATTCCCTCAGCTCAAAATCAGGTCTTGGGGAGGTGCACCAAGCCTATTTTCATGGGTTGACCCAAACCAAGCCAAAAACGAGCCTTCTCCCATTCCATTTAAATCAAACTCCTTTACACATGTCCATGGCCAATTGATTGCACTAAACCCCAGCCCTGACCCACCTGAACAAGATGGTGACCAGTGCCTGGCCGGCCAGCCACCAGGCCGCCGTAAAACACCATGGCCGAGACCTTGGGAGGAGCCAAAGTTTAGAATTCCCACCTACTGAGCTGCCTCATGCCCAATGGCCACCATGGCTGTTCTTCCCTTGACCTAAGCAGCTGATCCCAAGCCTTAAACCCCCCTAGGAGGCCCTCCACCCTCTCCTATTTAAACCTCACCTCCTCTCGCCATGGGAGGTGCTGAACCAGACCTTACTGAAACCCTGCCAAAATTCCTCCAGACCACTCTCCACACTTAGAGCAGTTGATCCCCAGTGACAATTTGCCCTAATCCCCACCAACAGAGCTCAATTTCTCGACCAAAATTCCACCCAAAAACGTGACATCTCCCAACTCTCCACCAAATTCAAATTAAACTCACCCACACCTGCACAAGGTCAAGAGAAGGAGTTCCCCAGTGAAAGCCCCCTCTCCAGGCCACCCATCTGTTCCAGACTCCAAGCTTTGTAATCGGCTGTGGTCGAAACCATACGTGGACAATTCACCAGCCCAAGGGACGTCATCTGGAGCTTGCTTGGAACCAATTGAAGGTGACACAACTCTCAGATCGAAGCTTCACTTCTCTGAGCAAAGGTATGGACTCACTCTTCTTCCCGAGCTTACAGAGATTCTCTATTTAATTTGAGTTAATTTCAATACATGTTTACCGTATGGATGTGTTCGTCTCCTCAAGACGAATCCATGAGAGCATAAGAACACGAAAATCCGTTGAGAATCGAGTGAGAAATTAGGGTTAGAAGGTTGACGGTCACGGTGCACACCGGTCGTAGACGATGGTCGGAGCCGTCGGATCGAGCGTGTATCGAGCGGACGGTCTGGATCGAGCCGGACAGCGCGATGGTACGTGAACCGCGGGGCCCTGGAGCGCTGAGTCGGATGGCGGCGCCGAATCAGAAGACGACGCGTGTGCGTTCGGAGCTGCCGAGGTTGAGCTGGCGCCGCGTCACTTAAGTAGAAAAATAGGATTTTTTTCTATTTATTTAATTCCCTAAACTTCAAAAATGCATAACTTTGTGTAGGAAAATCAGAAAAATAAAATAAAAATACTCTCTTGCTCAGTGAACAGAGGAAAATAATGTGGAAAAGAAATCATTTAATTTCATCAAGTATTTTATTTTTAATTATTTATTTACTCTCTGTACTATTTCAATTCTCCATGCATGTATACAATTCACCATGGTATGAGACCATAGGGCTTTTGAAGCCTCCGAATTTGGGAACATTCCCCGAATTTTCCAAAGTCGAGGCCACCCTATGAAGAGTTATTGATTTTTCAATTCTAGGTCACTATTCTGAGTATTTTAATTCTAATAATTAGCATGTTGTGAAATAAATTCTAGGAAAATTTGGTGATGTTTCTTATGACCAGAGGACCCTAGGGAAAATGGTTTTTGAGTTAACTCACTTGTAATAACCCTAATTGACTTAAACACCCAAAATGGAGCTTTAATTAATTAGAGCTACTCATACATCAAATTAACTTGAAATCAATTCTCCACTGACCTTTAGGATCAGAGGAACCCACCATAAAAATTTGAAGTCAATTGGACTTGGTTAGCCCTATCAAATGGGTTGATTAAGCCATTTAGCCAAAATTAAACTTCAAAAATTCATAACTTTCAAAATACTTTTCAAAAATTCATCAAATTGGTTATGGAGCCTCTCTGATATCAGGGGAATTTAAGAAAAAATAAAATTGCAATTTTCAAAAAAAGTTGATTTTTTACATTATTTTAATATTTTTAATACTTAAAAAATAATAAAAATCACAAAAATAATAAAATTCACCAAAATGTCACATTTTGAATTTTAATCATTTAGGAACAAACCCCATATTTTTCTTAAGTCTCTATGATGAGATATTAAATTTTAAAACCCTAAGGTAATTTTAAAATATAAAAAAAGTATTTTCTAGCATTTCCACTAAAATAATTCTAATAAATCAAAGAAAAATCAAAAAATTATGAAAATTGGTTCTCTGGTTTCCTTGATATCAGAGAGATTTTTGAAAAATATAAAATTCATTTTTCAACCTTTATTTTATTTTTAAATTAATTAATACTCCAAAACTCAAAATAATTATAATAAAAATAGTATAATTCAAAAAATCACCAAAATTGGTCCAAGTGGTCCTTTGGTCATTAGAAATGTCCCATAATTTTCTTAAGGATAGAAACTTTCCCTTGGTCATATTCTTAAATTTTCCTTAAAAATCCCTATTTTCCACTAAAAATAATTACATAGATAAATTAAATACAGAAAAATCACATTTTCTCCTCTAATGTCTTGATTGACATATGAGTGAAGTCACATAAAAATTTCAAATTCATTTAAGCTCAATTTAGTGAGTTATGAAATTAGTAAGTTTAAAGGGCAAAAAAGTAATTAAAATTTTAACCTATAATTAAAAATTTTAGGTTTAATTAAAAGTGTGAATAAAATATTTGATACTAAGTTGATTTTGGATGTTTGAAACTTAGGTAATTAAAGGGTAGAAACCTACCAAATAATTTAAAAATAATTAAAATAAACCTTAATTAAATGATTAATTAAACTTGGAAGAATAATAAAAAAATGGAATTATTAAAATAGGGATATTATTAGGAAGAGATTTATTCTTCAATCTAAAAAAAATCCCTAAATTAATCACCTCAATAACATTTAATTCCTAATTAAAATGATAATCCAAACTCAAGATTTAAAATATTAAAAGACTTAATCATTAAATTAAATTAAAGATTAAAACATTTAAATTAAATCCTTCCAAAATTTCAATTAAATTAATACTTTAATAATTAAATTAAACCATCTTTAAAATATAAAAAAAGAGATATATAATATTAAATTAAAATTAAAAATTAAAATTAAATTAAATTAAAACATATTAAATTAAATTAAATAAAATAAAATTAAAACATATTAAATTAAATTAAATTAAATTAAAATGTATTAAACTAAATTAAATTAAATAAAATTAAATTGAAAGTAAAACTAAACCAAATTAAATTAAACTAAAATTAAATTAAATTGAATTAAATATAACATCACCAAAGACATAAAGAATTCAAAATAAATCTAAAACAACTTGAACACTATTCCAAACTTAAACCCATTAATTGAAATTAAATTAAATCACAAATCACTCGAACATTAATTTGTCCTCAAAAGCTCATGTTGTCATAACTCCTAAATGGAGTGTTAAGTGAAGTATTACTTCACTCATAGGATATTCAAATGTCCTAGTTCACTGAGCAAGATAACAAAACTAGAACTCCTGGATGATTAATTCATTTTGTATAATTAAATTCTCTTGGACTTAAAACAATCCTAGAGGTATTGAAAAGATGTTTAAGATTCGTCTTAAGCACTTCATCAATATGATAGGATGTTTATAAGAACAATTGAACTTAATTGTTCTTTGATGAAGAAAATCGTCCTCAAACCAAAACACAAGAACCTAGACGTCATAGGAGATGACTAGCTATAAGAGTAGAACCTTGGTAGAAAACCATAACCCTTCCCTTAGCTTTACCTAGGAACTTGCTTTAAATGCTTAAATATTCTAAATTGCGTTTAAGTGCAGCTTGGGATGACGGGAAGACCCTCCATGTACGCTTTTATTTTATTGCAATTTACTTCCTTGCAATTTACTTTATTGCAAATGCACTTTACTTTTCTTGCATGATAAACAACTGTTGCATGAAAACCCACACCTTTATGATAGCCCCTAAAACCAAAACCAAAACTAAATTAAAAGTCATTGCAAGATAAAATTCTCCGCCACAACATTTCAAAATATAAAACAACTCAAAATTTAATCACAAACAAAACAACAAAACTACAACTACAACTAAATTAAAACGTCTTGTTGGATGATCGGGAATACCTCGGATGATGTAACCTACGTGTTGCTAACGGGATTTCCCACGGTCTAAATGAAAGTGTGGAACTCTTTTAGTTGAGTTTAGCAAATTCATCTAGACTAAGTGAATCCGATAAAAATAACGATGCCGGAAGGATGGAACCGTGGGATATTAACCGGTGTTGTTATAATCAACTTTAAGATTTGTTTTAATTAAAACATAAAAAACACTTGGACTTTAAGATTTCTAAAACCATACTCTTCTCTTCTCTTTTGATTACAATCTTCTAAAACTAAACCTCTGCAACAACAAAGAGCTCGGAGCATGGTGGGCGGCACGGCCATCGTCATCAAGAAAACCCGAGTCTACTTCGATAGAAACTTTCTTAGAATTAAATAACCAAACCATAGGACTTCGAGGAAGTTTGCCTAATGCAACATAAATCCTCAACCTTTTGGTAGGCATTTACATTGCAAATTAAGCCCTAACCGGTCTTAGGACTCCGAGGTAGTCGTTCGACACGACATAAACCCTCACATCTTCGAGGCTGTTTGTATGATTGTGTCATACGAATATAAGTCCTAATTAATTAAAATTGGCAAGATCAAAACGTTAAATAAACATTAGGACTTTCCTAAATTCAAGCCAAACAATAGGATAGTCGGGAAATTACCAAAGTTTGCTTCGAATCTGTAATTTCTCCTACCTTTCTTCCTTTGAATTCCCAAAATAAAATGTTCCAAATTTGATCCATTCCCTATTGAAATTCCAAAATTCAATCCTTGAAAACTTAAACTTTGAAATTCTTGAGAGCAGTAACTACTGATTATTATCGAGAGTTTTCTTAGGTGATTCCCGTCACTTAAGATGTAATTAACTATAGCGCTTGCCCTTATAGGGAATTTTAAGAACCCAGGTAATATAAACCCTGTTTAATTCATTTATATTAAGCAGGGGAACTGGTCGGCTTATAAAATTGGTTCGCAGACCAAACGGATGTCACAAATCTTCTAATTTATTTAATTGAGCCCCATCATCAAGTAGTGTGTCTATTCTTCGGGACAGATACACAGCTTGTGATGTGGCGCTCATTTATATAAACTATTTGGGATGTGAGATCGGTTTGATTTCATATCTTAAAACTTTTAAACTTAAAATTACTTTCAAAATCAAATGTTATTTTTTAAACTATATATATATTTAAATTAAATTTAAAATATGAAAATTCGCCGACAATTTCTGTAGGCGACCCCCTTTTTAAAATACAACACACAAACCTAAAAATAGTCGACATTGTCATTTACCAGTTGAACTTGAGCATAAAGTATATTTGGCTATTAAAGAGTTTAATTATAATTTGAAGGATGTTGGAGAGAAAAGATTATTACAATTAAATGAGCTTGAAGAGATAAGGAATGAATCATATGAAAGTGATAAGATATATAAAGAAAAGATGAAGATGTGACATGATTGTAGGATTCTTACTAAGAATATTAAACTAGGACAACAAGTTTTTCTATATAATGCTAGAATGAGATTATTTTCTGGAAAACTTAAGTCCTGGTGGATGCGCCCATTTATTGTAATAAAAGTTTATCTCTATGGGGCTGTGGATATTAAAGATCCTAAAATTAAGAAAATATTTAAAGTAAATGGTCATAGACTGAAACCTTATTTCTAAGTTGATTAACCTAAACCTAATGAGAATTTGAGATTGGGTCACCCAAACTAAGTATTGGGTATGTTGGGCTGACGACGTAAAACTAAGCTTTTTGTGGGAGACAACCCATATTTATCGGCGTGCTTTGCTTTAAGTTTATTTTGTGTGTTTTATTTGGTTTGAAGTGTGTGTTATATGGTAGTATTTTGTCTTTATTATGTTATTGGAGATTTATAAGACCTTAATTGACCATTTGGAGGAGTTAAAATGAGTTTTAAGACGTTTAGCAGACCTGTGCCGAAATGGGCACTGGCGGCTAAGCGCTAGCAGTTGACACTTAGGCGCCGGAGTTATCAAAAATTTGAAAAATGAGTTTCTAGAAGTCATTATCATTGGGAAGTTGCATGGCACGATATTTGGAGGTTTGTGAACGTGGGCATGACAGTTTTAAGCCATTTAAAGTCTATAAACAGAGATCGGATTAAAGGAAATTCATCTCATTCCAAATTTTTTTCCCAAAAAACCTTAAGAAAGAGTTTAAGTTAGAAAAATGTCTTCTTGGGAGGATGAAATGAAGAAGAAGGAGGATGTCAACAAAATGAAGTTTGTTAGTGAGAGTGCGCAAGAGTTATATAACAAATTTCTGGTCGTTAATATTCAGGGAATAGCAGAGAAGATTGCAAAGATCGAGGCTAATGTTTCATCAATGGAAGCAAAGGTAAATGAAACTAATGCACATTTAACACATATTGGTTAACAATTAAAAATGCAATTCAGTCATATAAGTTATGTTAAAGAAGCGGACAATGCGATATATCTGAAAAACAAGTAGATAAAAGAGGATTCTATCAGGTGCCTTCATCACCGTCCGTTCTATCAAATCTATGTACCAAATGATTCTGATGGAAATCATGAAGGATATGTTCCACCAAATGGAGGCTGAAATTAAGTTATATAGTGTGTTTTGTGTTAGTTATTTGTGTTGTGTGTTTAATTAATTGTGTTAAGTATTTGATATTTTATGTATGTTGTATGTTATTTGTTTTATGTTTTTATGTTAGTATTTAATGTTTTGTTTTAGTGTTTTATTGTGAGTAAGAGAAGATTAGATCTTATCCAAGTATCTTGGATTAAAGACTTATGGTGTGTACTTATAATTTGTATGAGTTTAATTAAGTAAAAGTTTATGTTTGTGTAAAATTATTTTGAATCATTCTTAATCTAAAAGAAGTGTAATTTTAGAGATAAGAAGATTATAAGGTGTTGAGATACTTGTTAAATCAATTTAGGGTTGAATAGAGGATCGAGAATATTTATTGAACGAATAAATAAAAATTTGTTACTTGGCAAGTTTAAGCATTAAAAATAAAAAAAAATTAAGCAGGCAAAGAAAAGATGATTTAATGACTCTTCTTCAGCATAGCATAGGAGGCAACAGGAAGGACCTCTAAGTCCTTTAAGTTTCAAGATGTCATTTGTGGGTAGTAAGTGCTACCATAGTATCCAACAGAAAAAGGACATGGAGGGGGTTAAAAGTTTTCCCTAAAGTGCTTCACCCCAATCAAATGGAGCCCACGGGAATAATTTGGAGTAAATATAAGCTCATAGCTTCTGGGAAGAACTTGCTTAGTGATAATTTTCTCCTTGCTAGCTGGAGAGAAGGTGGTTTTTTGGACATGAATTAGCTGCTCATTATTCAATATAGTGCTCAGAAGCCTACTATTCCATTGGTTGTCCAACCACAAATCTTTAACTTGCAGATTTTGATAGAGTGGCGTAGTAAACTGGGGGATGGACAGCTTTTCACCATTCCATACCCACTGATCTAGCCAAAAGTTAATTTGCCCTTTCCCCAGCTCCCAAGTAAAAAGATTCTCAGCTTGATGTCTGACTTGAAGTAGCCTCCTCCAAATTCAGGAGTCTCCCAACTTAGGAATAGCCAAGGAGGGATGTCCATGTCTGCAATACTTTCCTTTCATGAACTGTGCCCAAAGACAGTTCTGAGCTCTGAATCTTATCCAGAGTTTACATAAATTAATGAAGCTGAGATGTTGGAAGCTCTTGAAGCCTAACCACCCAGCATGTAGGGGCTTACACAGCTTTTGTCAGGGAAGCCAAGGGAATTGATTTTTCTATCTTGCCCATAGATAATTGTTAAATATCCTGCCAAGGGAGACTTGAGTGCTTTTTTTCATGTTGAACATTTGTAAGGCATAAGAAGGTATAGCTTTTAAGATACTTCTCAAAAGCGTGACTCTACCTCCATTAGACAAGCAATAGCTAGTCCAACAACGAAGTTAGGCCTTTATCTTATCAATGGCATCTTTAAATTGTGTTTGTTTAGTTCTGCATTTGATGAGTTGTACCCCTAGATAGCATATGGGAAGAGAAGTCTGAATGAAACCAGTGTACTCAGCAATCCAGTGTTTAACGTGTAGCTTAACATTGACACTGGAATAATACTGACATTTGTGTAAATTAAGTTCCATTCCAGAAGCTCCCTGAAAATGTTGCAGTGCCTGAAATACAGCTTTGACAGCTTCCTCGGAAGCATTAGTAAAAAACTATAATATCATCTGCATATGACAGGTGACTAACACCAATAATTGATTTGTGTTGGTAAGCCAGGGAAGGAGTTCTAGTCAACAAATTGTTCAACAAACGCAACAAATAATCAAAATCAAGGATAAAGAGTGTTGGGGAAAGGGGGTCACCTTGTTTGATGCCCTAGTAGCTCTGAAGAAGCGCTTGGTTTAACGTCGTTAACCCGACAAATCCGTATTCTTACTCAAGTTAACCCAACATTAAAACTTCATTAATCATAAGCCTTTTTCCACCTATGTAAAGTTTAAGTATTTGTTCATTCACTTTAAACACTTTACCAATTTTAGGATCTTCAATATCGATAGCACCAAATAGATACACTTTAATTACAATAAATGAACCCAACGACCTAGACTAAAGTTTTTCTGGAAATATTTTCAATCTTGTATTATATAGTAAAACCTCTTGTCCAGGTTTAAGTTTCATTTTTATCTCCTCAAGTTCATTTAACTGTAGCAATCTCTTCTCTCCAACTTCATTCAAGTTATATTTGAATTCTTTAACAACCCAATAAGCCTTATGTTCTAATTCCACTACCAAGTGACAAGATTTTCGAAACATGAGCCTATAAGGTGACATTCTTATATAAGTTTTGTAAGTAGTCCTATAGGCCCATAATGCATCATCAAGTCTAGTAGACCAATCTTTTTTATTAGAGCTAATAGTCTTTTCTAGAATTCTCTTACTTTCTCTATTAGAAACATCTACTAAACCACTAGTTTGAGGATGATAAGTTGTGGTTAATTTATGCTTAATTCTATATTTAGCTTCTAATGACTCAATTTTTCTATTCTTAAAATGATTATATATATAAATTCACATTCATAAACAGAGTAAGCCGATAAAATCTATATTGTAAAATTTAAATGCAGTTCTATCAATACCAAAATGTCCCAAAAACTCAGTATCATGACAATTTTGAATAATTTCTTGGGTTTCTTCTAAAGGTACACACCTTTGGATAACTTGGTCCTTATATTTTTTATATTAATATGGGTCATCCCAAAAGTAAGATCTTGCATCATGAATGAACTTTTTCTATTGATGATATGTTAATCCATGTGGAATAATATCACTAAAAATAAAATTTACTATGTCGGCATACCGTGGAACGTGCCATTCAGTAATAGCGTACAGTTGCTCGCCAAGAAAATTTTCATTATTTTCATCTTGATAATTACAAGAATTTTCTTGTTCCAGTCTATTTAAATGGTCAACAGTTTGATTATCTGAACCTTTCTTATCCTCTACTTCAAAATTGAATTCATGCATCAAAATGTTTAGCATCATTCTTTAGCATAAGATATCTAATAGCAGAATGATCGGTATGAAAAATACATTTAGTTCATATGAGATTAGATCTAAATTTATCAAAAGCATATACTATTGCCAATAATTCTTTCTCAATCATAGTATAATTAATTTAAGCTTCATTAAGTGTTTTACAAGCATAGTATATAACTTTTAAAATTTTTTCATATCTTTGTCCTAACACTGCCCTAATAACATAATCACTCATATCAGACATCAACTCAAATGGTCTCCGCCAGTCAGGTGAGACTATAATAGGGGCGGTGATTAATTTTTCTTTTAAGATATTGAAGGAATTTTGACAATCTCGATTAAAGTTAAATAGGGCATCTTTTTCTAAAAAATGGCATAGGGACTTGGTGATTTTTTTAAAAAATCATTAATATATCGCCTATAGAATCCAAAATATCCCAAAAAAACTTCTAACTCCCCCCACTGAGGTAGGAGGAGGTAGTTTAGCAATTATTTAATTTTTCTTGGGTCCACTTCCATGTCATTTTCAGATATTTTATGCCCCAGAACAATTCCTCCTACGACCATGAATTGACAATTTTTCCAATTGAGAATCAGGTTAGTCGCTTCACAATATTTTAGCACCTTTATCAAATGGTTTAAACATGAAAATGAGGTTCCAAACAATGAGAAATTATCCATGAAAACTTCTATTACATTCTCAATTAGGACGCAGAAAATAGACATCATGCACTTTCGAAAAGTAGCAGGTGCATTACATAACCCATAGGGCATTCTTCTAAAAGCAAAAGTTCTATAAGGACTCGTGAATGTAGTCTTTTCTTGATCCTTAGAAGCCATAAGTATTTGATGATATCCAAAATATCCATCTAGAAAGCAAAAGTATCAGTGACCAGCTAATCTACCCAACATCTGGTCCAGAAAGGGTAAAGAAAATTGATCTTTCCTAGTGACTAAATCTAAAATCAATATAAATTTGCCACCCAGTGACTTGTCTGGTCAGAATTAATTTATTTTGTTTATTTACAACTATTGTCACTCCCCCTTTCTTAAGAATACAGTGTATAGGACTAACCCAGACACTGTTAGAAATAAGATAGATAATACTTGCATCTTAACACTTTAATATCTCCTTCTTAACAGCATCTTTCAGAATTAGATTTAATCTCCTTTGAGGATCTGCCCTTATTTTATGGCTACCTTCCATCATGATCCTATACATACAAATTCAAGGACTAATTCATTTAATATTTGCTAAGGTCCATCCTAAAATTTTCTTATAATTCCTCAGAATTTCCTTTAAATTTTCTTCTTGTGGTTAAGTCAAATCAGAGGATATGATGATTGATAATATAAATGAGTTCCCTAAATATACATACTTTAAATGTGTAGCAAGTACCTCAAGTTTAGGAGGTTCCTCAATAGAAGGAATGAGCGGTTTACTATTTTCTGTTGCATCAAGAATTTCAAACCTCTCCTGAAAAAATTTTGAATCTTCATTAGGCACTATCTCCAACTCATCTTGGAAATCCATTTCATTCTCATTATCTAGCTCTTATTTTTTATTTAACTTCACAACTTTCTCTGAAATTTTTACTATTTAGATAATCATTAAGTCCATCTAAAAACACTCATCTTATTTTTCTTTAGCAGGATATTTCATAGATTTTTTGACGTTAAATGTATATTTTGATCATCGACTCTCATGGTTAACTCACCTTTTGCACATTTATCATAGCTCATCCAATAGCAAAGAAAGGTCTCCCTAAAAAAATTGAAATTTATTTATCTTACTCCATATCTAACATAATGAAATTTACAGGGAAGAAAAATTGATCCACTTTTACTAATACATCTTCAATAAACCCATTTAAATAAGTGATCTATCAATCAACCAACTGAAGGGTTACAGTAATAGGAGAAATCTCTCATAAACCTAACCTTCTGAAAATAGATAAAGGCATAAGGTTGATGCTCGCTCCTAAATCACATAAAGCTTTTCTAAAATCTTTCTTCTATTGCACAGGTAAAAGTAAATCTCCTAGGATTCTTAAGTTTTGAGGAAGCTTTTTCTGAATTATAGTGCTGCACTCCTCACTAAATGCAACTGTCTCATAATGTCTAAACCTTCTCTTCTTATTAAGGATGTCTTTCATAAACTTCGCATTATTGGGCATTTGCTCCAGAGCTTTAGTGAAAGGAATATTAATAGTTAACTTCTTAAATATTTCCATAAATTTTGAAAATTATTGATCTAGCTTTTCTGTCTATGTCTTTGAGAAAATGGAGGTGATGGTTTTTCTTATTTTAACCCTAATTGGAGAAATTGGCTTTTCCTTAGAAAGATTTTCTTTAGATCTTTCAGTTTCCACGGTCTCTCTCTTAATCTCAATCTCTGTTTGAACTACATCATCCATCTCTCTTCCACTTCTTAGTTGGACAACTTTAATTTGATTTTTATTCTTCTTTTTAGGTTTTATCTCAGTCTTGCTTGGAAGAGTTCCTTGGGGCCTATTGATGACTGAGTTAGCAATTTATCCCAGTTGATTCTCTATATTTCTTATCACTGTACCTTAACTTTGCAATTGATTTCTCATTTGTTACAAAACCTCCTCCAGAGATAACTTCTTCTCCTTAAATTGTGGATTATTATTAAAGCCTGGTGGATAAGAAGGTCTATAGTTGGCACTACCCTAATTATTCCAGTTTCCTATATAATTTATTTGATTATGTCCCCATTGTTGGTTTCCATCTCCATAATTATTATTCTAGTTAAAATTAGGACGGTTCTTCCAACCTGGGTTGGAATAAGAGTTGTTAGGTCTATTGTTAATGACATTTAAAGTCTCAAATGTTGATGTGTATCAACCATCTACTCTAATGAATTTTTCTTAATTACTAGAAGAAATTGAGGTTGATTCATTCCAAATTGGTCTAGCTTCCTAGATAATGCTGCTTTCTGAGAAGTAACAATTGACAACACATTCATATCATGAATACTAGTTGCCTTTCTAGGTTTACCTTTTCAAAACGTCATTGGAAATTATTTGTAGCCATCTCTTCAATTAAAAAGTAAGATTCATCAAATGGCTTCGACATGAGTGAACCACTACCAGCAGCCTCAATGATAGATCTAAGTGATCCTACTAACCCACTGTAAATTTTTTGAATGATTAATCAATCTAGCAGAGCATGATGCGTCTTAAGAAACTCCTTAAATCTTTCCCAGCTTCGTATATTGATTCACCTTCCTACTGGCAAAATGAGGTAATATCATTTCTATGTTTAGCAGTTTTCGAATGTGGAAAATACCTAGCTAGGAATTTCTGAGCTAAATCACCCCAAGTTCTAATTAATAAAGGTGCAAATGAATTTAACCGCATTTTAGCTTTATCCCTTAAAGAAAAAGAAAAAATCCAAAGTCTAACAGCGTCATTGGACACACTGGTATAAGAGAATGTAACGCACAGTTCTAGAAAACTTGTTAAATGTAAATTAGGATCCACAGATGAAGTTCCCCAAAACTGATTGTTCTGCTCCATTTGGATAATTGCATGTTTCAACTCAAATGTGTTAGCTTCTACGATAGGAGTTTGTATACTTAAGTGAGTTTCATTTACCGTAGGATTCGTGTAATCCCTTAATGGTCTATATGTGTTATGATGTTTATTTTCTGGTATTTGATTATCTAAGTTGTTCTGGTGAGTATTCATCATTTCTTCTACAAATGGGTTAGGTCATTTTTGTTTTCTAATCCTTTTAATTTTTCTTTCTAATTCGGAATTGTAGGGTACAAGTCCTGAAGATCTGCACTATGCATACTCAACTAAAATTTCAATAAGTAATTTATAAAAAAATACACAGAACAAACACTCAAATATATAAAATTATTTTATTTTTTAATTTTTACTATTTAAACACATAAGAAACTCTTACACAAAGAAAATACAATATGATTTTTTTAAATCTAAGACTAATTAATTTAACCAAAATTTTCCTAATTCAAATAAACGGTCACACCTCCCCGACAACGGCATCTAGAACTTGACTGACGTTCGGTTTAGCTAATGTTTTTGGTTAAAATATTTTAAATCTAAAATATGTATTATAAATTTTTTAACTTAAGTTCTTCCACAATTTAGCACTACACACATGGTATTTTACACAAGTGTATGCATCGTTCAATTAATATCAGATTTTTGAGTCCGGAGTATCGATCCTGCAGAAAAGGCTGTTATTTTTAAAACTTAAGAAAAGTTCTAGTCTACTATAATGAGTCTTAGCCTGTAAGTACAGTCGATTTAAATTTTTCTTATAAATTCTACCAAATTATCACTAAACCTATATATTAACTCTATAATTTATTTACTAAAGCTAAATAAGTTTAGAAATATCAAGTTATGAAAAATACCTTCCCCTTGCAATGAAATTAGTAACTTGTGTAGGAATAGAACACATAGAATATAGATTGTAATTAGTGACAAATAGGAGCATTCCTTCTCTTTACCCTCTTTCGAGTGCATAAAGAATTTTGGTTTAACTAGGTAAGTATTTTTGTCTGTCACCTTAGAAAACTCTAAGATACCCCCATCAAAACCTATCTCACTATCTATTTGCACTACCCTATGGACTAATTTTCTTTCACTCAAAATACAATGTGGTTTCTACTAGTTGTTAAAGCCATAGCCCTCTCGAATCATTATGGATTCACAATAGGTTTTAACATACCAGTTGACCAGATTGATAAGTAAATGAAGCATGAAGAAAAAACCATCACAATAATGAATAATAACTTATTCTAAATGTATCAACATATCGTACACATACTACTACTTCAATACAAAAGAAAGTTACAAAGGATCTACTCACAGTGCATGCAGAAAATACAACAATCCATTATCTTATAATAAAGCAAATTCAAACACAATAAGTTTGCAACTAGTATAAGACATTATAGAATGAAACACTTATCTTTATTCGCAAAACAAGAAGTGAAAAATCCTCCAAAAATGCTCTCGAAGTGTTCCTTGCATTGCTTACAACAATCCTTTATAATATCCTCTTAATTCTCTCAAAGAAAATGCAAAACAATACAATACCTAACTGTGAACTCTACTTTTCTGCGCACTTAGACGATTTACTCAGCTTCAAAAATGATCCTCCTCTCTGTTAGAATTGCTTCTCTTCGCTCATAACCTCTAATTTTGTGAAAAAAACTGCTGAAGAAACTACACAAAATAGTTTTGGTGCCTAGGCGCCAGTCTGTGATGTCTAGGCGCTACCTTCTCGGGTAGGCAGGGAAAATAACTGGCGTCTGGGCGCCAGTCTGTGGCACCATAGCACCATATACTTTATTTTTTGGATACTATTTGATGCCTAGCTACCCATCTCCGGCACTGTGGCGCCATAGAGTATCTCTAAGGTGTTAGAAGCTGGCGCCTAGGCACCAAACTGTTGTTTGCTCCATTGCTCAATTTGCCTACTTTTGGCTCCATTTTCACTCCAATTTTCTCCAAATATCCTACCTTCTATACCAGCAAAAAACACATGGAAATACCTTCCTATAAAGTGTAATTTCATAAAAAAAAAATAAGTGTTAAATATAAAGGGAAATTATCATGCTACAAGACATGTAAGCTGCCACTAGTAGTAATTACATTATCAGCCTTAAATTTGGATTTGATTTGTGATAGCTGATGCGGGCTGGACTTTAATAATGCAAGAAATTATGAAATCAAATTTATATATATTTATAATGATTTTGTAAAGTTCATGCATTCAACGCAAGTATACGTATCGTATCAAGTAATACAGGGCTCTAATGGAGTCCTGGTTATCGATCCCACAGAGAAGGATGAATCTTACTATAGATAATGTAATACTGAATTCTAATACTCAAATTACGATTAAAGTTTAATGTTTACTTCTAATTCCAAGATGCAGAAAACGGTAACAATTAAGCAAACTACAATTACTTCTAATATCTCTAAAACAGAATTAACTAACAGACACACACTAAGCTATATATTTGAAAGGTTTTGATATATAAGAAAAGTATTTTTCCTCTTGCAATGAGAATATGATGTGTGGATGATATGGAATGATTATCTATGGTATTGTGCCAAATAGGAGCATAATTGTTTCTTTACCCTTAAAAGAGTACCCCCTCTTCCAAGCATGAAAAGAACATTAACATATCCTAAGTTTAGTTACTAAATCTAAGGCTAGGCTAGGAGGATACTGACTGTCACTATGGAGCTCCCACTCACCCTTTACCTAAAGGCTAACCTTCGAGTTTAGTTACTAATCTTAGGACCAAATTGGGGATCTCAGCCTGTCACCCTGAAACCTCTAATTTGACGTCCATCAAAACACATTTCCCTATTTATTTGCACTGAATTCCCATGAACTACGCAATTCATCCATGGAAATTGAATGGGTTCTTCATTGTTGTTGTAAGACACTAAATCCTTTTAGAGTTAATGTTCAACAACATATTTTAACAATTCAATTGGCCAGATCGAAAAGTAAATTAAGTTCGAAATGAAAAACCATCACAATTTCTTCAATACTTTAAAAACACTTCAAATCCACATTAACACATCATCACATCTCTATGCAAGAAGAAAGACAAAGGAGAGTACCCAAAATTCATAGAGAAGACACAATAAAACATGGATTTTATATATAAAAGAAAAGTCATACAAACCACAAAAGAAAATACAAATTATCTCTTTCTCTTCCCTAATGCAATTCCCTTGAAGTTCCTTTGAATCCTTTTCTCTCTTCTTTGCAACACTCAATTCCCTCTTTAGAATGGAAAGGAAAAAGCAGTCTCTCACTTTACTCCTTCTCCTTCACTCATTAGAGAAGAATCCCTCTCAAATTGACACTTCTACACTCTTCTCTCCTAAGCCCTAACACTCAAAACACACTAGACTCCTTAGAATACACAGGACACACCACATTTTTCATCCAAAAATAGTTACTTATAAATTAGGAATGAAATCCCAAGAATTTCCATAGGCATCCCTTCAATAAGTTGTCAAAACTCTTCAAATTTGAAGTCCACCGATTGGGCGCCAGCAGGGCGCCGAAGGCTTCGGCGCTCTATCATCGAATTAATTGCTGAGCTCTCTAGAAAATGGCGTCGGCGACTCCCATTCTGGCGCCGACGGCTTCATAATCTGTTTTCCTCCTTTTTGCTCCGTTTGGCTCCAAATTCATTCCTTTTTCTTCTTTTCGCTCCAATCACCTAAAATCATCATACCTGCAAAAAATCATGAAAAATGTCTTTCTTTGAAGTGCAATATCACAAAAAATAGGTAAAATTATATAGCAGAAACAACATATATTTTTGGTGCATCAAAATCCCCCAAACTTAACTATTACTTGTCCTCAAGTAATCCTTTTAATACATAAAATATAACTCTAGGCAATGCACTATTCACCTGTAAGATACTAAATTTTTTCATTCAAAAGAATATATTGGTTAGAATTTTATAAAGAAATTTAGTAACTCGGGTCAACACTACAGGTATAA
Organism: Papilionanthe hookeriana x Papilionanthe teres; assembly: GCA_022702705.1. Taxonomy (NCBI): domain Eukaryota; kingdom Viridiplantae; phylum Streptophyta; class Magnoliopsida; order Asparagales; family Orchidaceae; genus Papilionanthe; species Papilionanthe hookeriana x Papilionanthe teres. The sequence goes on along the minus strand of CM040431.1, from coordinate 7,443,665 downwards.
GAATATTCAACAATCAAGTCTAAGGGTTCTAGTCTTCTATTTATTTCAAGATAAACTACAATTTGTCACATTAAGAGTGTCTTAAAAGATTATGTGAAAAAGGAGTTCATGCAAACTTCATCAGAATGTAGGCCAATACTTAAAATATAAATTCGGGAATGAAATCAAGTTCTCCCTTTAGGGTGGCTCAAGTGAAGCCAATTTTTGATTAGGCATCTCCTCAAGTTTCTCCTCATAAATATTTTTCTTTCTTTTTCCTTCTTTCTATTTCTTTTCTTTTGTGATTGTTTTTCAATCCGTCTTTTCTTTTATTTTCCTTTTTTTTAATAAGGATTACTATATCTGGATAGCCTGTAATGATTTTGAACTTCACTCTCCTCTTTCTAAAGTTCAAACATTAAATACCTCCTTACTTTATAATTAGGTATGAGCTTTAGTATTCATCATAAAGTCACAATCTCTTCTTAACACACAATACTTTAAGTCTGTTAACATTTTAAAAATACAGTTTTCTTTACTTTAAATAGTTAACTATAATCAAATCCTTTCATACCAAATATCTTACCTCTATAAAATTAACCTTTATTACTAAAAAACTTTCATTCAATCCTTCCATAATGTTCAACTGAAATAAAAAGTTTTAGTCACCTACAGTGAGGTTCAACTGTCAGAAGTTATGCTAATAATTTTTGAAAATATAATAATTGAAAACAAATAAGAGTTAATATTTTTCTACCCTCCCTCAAAATTAAATTTTTCAATAAATTTGAAATAGTAGAGAGTAAAAGAAACTAACCTTTTTTGTGTTGGGATCTTGAAATCTTCATCAGCTATCTGGTATTAGTCAAAATTTACAACTAGCAGTCATGAAACAGTTAGTAATAGTGATATATAAATATTTTAAATATTTGCATGGGTAAAGAGAAATTAACTTTAGACATCTAAACATCCAACAAAACACCACAATACTACACAACTATCACATCATTACACTGTTCATTTAACAATTTCAACATAACAGTACATCAACAGGTTTACACATCACATGAAAGAAAATAACTACTACATCACAACAATACAACACACCACACAACAAGAAAAACAAAAACAGAAACAAATAAACTACCAATCTTCATCACCAGGTTCATCAGCAGGGTCAGCATGATCAGGTCTATACGGTGTATAGCTGGGGTAGGTAGGGAATATAACATCAGTCTCCCCCCTCATGAATCTGACCTGAGCATCATGATAGGCAATATCGAACTCAACTCTTCTTCTCATATAATCTTCATTCACATCACTTCAGGTCTCATACACATCCATCCTACCATGGAGTCTATCCACACTAGCACTCTGTAATCTCAACTGCTCCATAATACCAGATAATGTAGGGGGCTCAGATGTAGATGGAACGTCATAACTCGTAGTAGGAATATCAGTACTCCTACTCTCAACTCGGGCTCCTACATGAGACTCATAAGTACGAATAATAGTCTTTGTAATCGGTCTCAGCGGAATAGCTATCTCTTCAGAACTGTTGAACTCTACTCCAGACTGAACACACAAGGCATGAACTAGGGCAGGATGTCCTAATCCTCCAGTGGTCTCGCAATATCAATCTTCTTCATTTTGTGAATATAATAGTTCAGAATTGCTCTATCCCTTGTAACTTCACTGTGATGATAAGAAGGTAACAGTCTTGTGGAGATGAAATAGTGTCAAGCTTTCGATGCAACATTTAACTTGGAAGCAGGGAAATTAAGCATCTGTTTTGAATTATTTTCCATTCCCCTCTTCCATTCATCAGAAACACAATCACTTCCTTCATATTTGTCTCGTGAGTATCGAAGTTTTCATATTCACAAACAAATGGTTCCCGAGTCTGATAAAAAGCATTGATACGTTGAGGAGTAAATTCAACCATTTTTCCTCTAACTAACACATACTCAGTCTCAGTCCAGGGCACATTTGAATAGAATTCTCTAACAACTCCCATAACAACATTTGCATTAAAATAACAAAATCGTTCCCAGTTCTATTCTGCAATTAACTGTTCTACAGATCCACCTGGATTTTCAAAAGCCTGATCCTGAATACACTTCTCATTGTAAAGGTAAGAGTTAAAGCGAAATTGCACTTTAACATTAACAAACTTTTCTTCATCAAAATCCAATTTTCTCTTCCCTTTACTCATCCTTGGAGCCATGTGAATTTCTAAAAATTGCAATAAAATTCCAATAAATTCCAAATCCACAATGTATAAAACTCCACATATTATTCTAAACAAGTAAGAGCAAATTTCATCATAAGAAATCTCAAATTTTTTTCAAAAATCCAAAAATTCTAATCTAAGCAATGAGAGAGATTTCCATGGTGAAAATCAAAAAATTTTTAACTTAAAGTGAAGCTCTTACCAAGAGAAGTGTAGATCCGATCTTGAAATCTTTGAAATTACTTCAAATCTGAAATCTAGCAAACCCTAGGTCTTCAAAATCGTAAAAATGGAGGAAGATGATGGCATTGGAAAAAAACCACGGGTCCCAGGGTCAAAATCGCGAAATATAAGGTTTTTGGCCTTTTACTGTATTCAGGCACCGGCGGTGCTCGATAGGGCGCCGGCGACACTCTATTTATTAAAAATACCAAAACTCTTTGGATTCTGGCGCCGGTGGCGCCAGTCCAAAAATTTTTCTAGGTCCAAAAATTTTTTCGTTATTTCAATCGTTTCGACCTCCACAAAGACATTTAACACTTCGTTAAGCATTTATTTCATCACACAAGCAATAACTAACACAATTCTTACACAAACAATACAAAACATACTTCTATATATACAATCTACGTTACATCATAAACACTAAATATGTTCATCAAATTAAACCAACTCTTTAGATTTTTGGTGTTGTAAGTACGCTACGATAAGCAAACTCTAAAATCTAAGCACACACAATGAAATCAAGCATAGAAAATCCAAATTCAAATTACAAAGCAAATCAAAGTAAATACAAAACACACCAAACATAAGCACAATATAATAATCACTCCATATCGGTCTCAAAACTTTCTTCCTCTCTAATATCTCCAATAGATTGCTGATGCACGAACAAATTGTAGAAGGGATAGAATGGGAATTCATCAGATGAATTCTCAGCAATCGCCATGTTCTTCTTCATCAGATTAACCAAACCCATCTCAATCCGACCAGTATGATCAAATTGTTCTTTCATCCTCCAATCTATATGATCAAAGAAATCAAAAATATTATTGATTGCATTCATAACTATATGTACCTCTTTCTCCAACTTTTAATCCTCTTCAGTATCATTCTGGAACTTTCAGGAAAATAGGGCTGAATTGGTGTGAAGTCTGAGTTGGTTGATCAGCAAGTAGATTCATATCATCTTCATCTCCTACTGTTTGGTAGTCATAAAGATTAGTTGGATCAATAGGCCTCCAGGGAAGAAGAACCTTTTCCTAACTCTCATATGAAACTTGTGATTGACTACATAACAGAAATATGGTGGATGGTGTCCAAGCCCATATTTAGATCCATGAACAATTAATCCCAAAACGGATTTCACAATTATATTACCAATATCAATCGGCCTCCCAGTTTGAATACAAAAATTCAAAATTATACTTTCCTTTGTTACCTTGCTAATCTTCAAAGTTGGAAATAACTTTGTCGAAATAAAGTAATGCCACTGCTTTGACACCGGATTTAAAGATGCAGAAGGGAAATTAATATATCCATTTTCTCTAACTTCCCAATCTTCATTCTCATCCGTCAAATAACGATACACATCATTCATATTATCACTTGTGGCATTGAAATTAGCATAGTGGCAAATAGGTACATTCTCAATCATAAAGAGATCATTAATTCTCGTAGGAGTGAAATGTACAAACCTACCTCGCACAAAGACGAATCCTTGGTTAATCTCATGCAGATTTGCATAGAATTCCTTCACAACTGGAATGACTACGACAACAGTAGTGTAACATAACACTTCCCAATGTCTTTCCTTAATTATCTCTTCAATTATTGTAATGGGATTATCCATACCTCGATTTATAAAGCCTCTTGCCTTAATAATCCTCCTCTTAATCATCACTTTGTTGAACAATTGTTGCGTCTCAAAACTTATAAACTTCCTTCAGTTGAAAATGCGAGATCGAGAGGTTTCTATAGAGTAGGAATCCATGGGATACAAATTAGGAATGGTAGCTTTTGTTTTTCTGGAGTTTGGAAGTCTAAAATGGAACTTAGGGAGTTACAAGGACGAAGATCTCGCGCAAAACCGCCAAAACTCGTATTTTGAAACTCCAAAAATCGTCAACAGGTTTTGGGCGCAGGTGGCGCACGATAGGGCGCCGGCGACTTTCAAACCCAAAATACAGCAATTCTCTCTGTAATTGGGCGCCGGTGGTGCCAGTGGTAAATAATTTCACTGAACTTCGTTTGGCCCAAAATATTCTAATATCTCAATTCGATCCAATATTTATCAATTTTAAAACTATTTAGGAGCGATTAAGAATCACAAATAACAATTTTAGAAACACAACTACAACAAACAAGCAAACACACTACAAAGATACATATGGTTTGCCTTCAACAAAGGGCTTTGTTTAACGTCGTCAGCCCGACAAACCATTCAGTTAATCGAGATGACTCGGTATTAGAACCTCTTTAAAGTCAGGTTGAAACTCGTCAAAGTAAGGCTTTAATCTATTCCCATTAACCTTGAAAATATTTCCAGTATCAGGATCCTTAATATCAACAGCTCCAAAAGAATGAACTTTTACAACTGTAAAAGGTCCCAACCATCTAGACTTGAGCTTTCCAGGAAATAACTTCAATTTTGTGTTGTATAACAAAACTTTTTGTCCAAATTCAAATTTCTTTTTTAATATCTTTCGATCATGCCACAATTTCATTTTCTTTATATAGATCTTGTCAGTGTGATGAGTGTTGACCTCATTTTTGATGAGGTCTTCTCTTCCTTTTTTTTTAGTACTTAGGATCTAGCCTTAGGCTTTTCCTTTGACTATCATAGAGGATTAGAATTGGAACCCACCACCTAGAAATTCAAACCACTTCTTAACTCCCTGCAAACTCCACAAACTCGATCGTAGACCCCTAATCACCTGGAGGGTTGAAATCAAATGTGGAAGTTTAAAGGATGAGTTCCTATAGGACTCTTTGGCCTTAGACCGCCTCGGGTGGCCTCGGTCCGGTGAGGGTCGACTTACACACACACTACACTTATACACTACACTTTCACACACCTCCTAAAACCACACCTATACCCAACTTGACCTCCCGACTCATGAAGGTGATTCACATGGATGGTCCTTAACCCCTAAGCCCTTGGCTAAGAGGGTTAGGAACAACATAGTGAATGCCTCAAATGAGTCCCTTCATGGCTCATGTGGGCTTGATATGGCTTTATGGCTCAACCAAAATGATTTCATTCCACTTACATTTACCCAATCTTCAATTTTCTAAATTTCATTCCACTTACATTTACCCAATCTTCAATTTTCTAAATTTTTAATTTTTGACCCCCGGGACCCTACACCCGCCTAGCCTACCCACAACCCTTGAAATTACCCAAATTTTTCAAAAAAATCTCCAAATACCCAAAATTCCTCAAAACCAATCCCAAACATTCCCACATTAATCAAATTGATCATTCATAGCCAAAAATACCAAAAATTCCAAAAATACCTCCCAATACCCTCCAAATACCCAAAATGCCCCTCTTAGCCCAAAAATCCAAAAATTCAGAAAATTCCTAGAAAATTCCAAAAAATTCCAAATATTCCTAATTTCATTTTGTTCAACTACACCATGGGCTAATTTTGTCAATTTACCCCACTTTTGTCAAAATCCCCAATTTGACCCATTTTAACCCAAAGTGAACCCAATGTCAAACCAAACCTACCCAATTGACCCAAATTCTGGTCCAATTCAAGTCTAAACGTCAATTCAACATCACCAACACCAATCTAGACCAAATCCAAGTCTAATTTGATTGGCATTTGAATCCAATTTCACTTTTGACCTAAACCCAAACCTAACCTAAATAAGCCCAAACCCCAAAATCAAAACCCAACCAAAGTCAAAACCTCTTTGAAACACTCCCATAAACATTTCCCAACCTTAATTTTACATCAATTTCAACCCTAGCCCAACATTGGCCCAAGTTAGCCCAATTTGACCTACATTGGCCCATTTACCAAAGAGGCCCAAATCCAACCCCATTCAAACCCAAATCACTCCAAATTCATTTCAAATCACTCATGACATGTCCCTAAACCAAACCCAACAATTATTTGGCCCAAACTTCTACAAAATTCTCATCCATGAATTCATTCTTAAACCTAAAGGCCCATCCCCTTAGCCTTCCTAAAAGCCCATCAAAAATAATCTCAAAAGGTCCAAAGCCCACATGACAATCCTCTATCATCATCCATTTGATAAAACCATCTCCTAAGTTCTAAATCCATGATAAAATAAATCCAAATCAAGCCATATGCCAAATCCCATCAAATCACCCCTAAATTACCAAAATTTTTAAAGCCTTTTTCATGAAATTGACCAAACTTTTCCCAAGCCAAAGATGAGCCATGAAGCCATGCATGAACCACATGGAAGCCATGAGAGCCATGGAATCTACTTTCCACCTCACCAAAACATTAATGGTAAGAGAGGGGATCTCTTTCTTAAACCCTTTTAAACCCTTTTTTTACCTTAAGCATGTCACACACTAAACCATGCTTAGCCACCTCACCATGGATGGAGACTTCACCACTCCTTCTAAGCTGACCTAAATGATTCCCTCAGCTCAAAATCAGGCCTTGGGGAGGTGCACCAAGCCTATTTCCATGGGTTGACCCAAACCAAGCCAAAAATGAGCCTTCTCCCATTCCATTTAAATCAAACTCTTTTACACATGTCCATGGCCAATTGATTGCACTAAACCCCAACCCTGACCCACCTGAACAAGATGGTGACCAGTGCCTGGCCGGCCAGCCACCAGGCCGCCGGAAAACACCATGGCCGAGACCTTGGAAGGAGCCAAAGTTTGGAATTCCCACCTGCTGAGCTGCCCCATGCCCAATGGCCACCATGGCTGTTCTTCCCTTGACGTAAGCAATCGATCCCAAGCCTTAAACCCCCGGGAGGCCCTCCACCCTCTCCTATTTAAACCTCACCTCCTCTCGGCCATGAGAGGTGCTCGAACCGCACCTTACCGAAACCCCGCCAAAATTCCTCCAAACCACTCTCCACACTTAGAGCGAGTTGATCCCCAGGTGACAATTTGCCCTAATCCACACCAACGAGCTCAATTTCTCGCCCAAAATTCCACCCAAAAACAGGACATCTCCCAACTCTCCACCAAATTCAAATTAAACTCACCCACACCCGCACAAGGTCAAGAGAAGGAGTTCCCAGGTGAAAGCCCCCTCTCCGAGCCACCCATCCGTTCCGGACTCCAAGCTTTGTAATCGGCCGTGGTCGAAATCATACTCGGACAATTCACCGAGCCCAAGGGACTTCATCTGGAGCTTGCTTGGACCCAATCGAAGGTGACACAACTCTCAGATCGAAGCTTCACTTCTCTGAGCAAAGGTAGGGACTCACTCTTCTTCCCGAGCTTACAGAGATTCTCTATTTAATTTGAGTTAATTTCAATACATGTTTACGTGTGGATGTGTTCGTCTCCTCAAGACGAATCCATAGAGCATAAGAACACCAAAATCTGTTGAGAATCGAGTGAGAAATTAGGGTTAGAAGGTTGACGGTCACGGGTGCACACCAGTCGTAGACGATGACTGGGAGCCGTCGGATCGAGCGTGTATCGAGCAGACGGTCTGGATTGAGCCGGACAGCGCGATGGTACGTGAACCGCGGGGCCCTGGAGAGCTAAGTCGGATGGCGGCGCTGAATCAGAAGATGACGGGTGTGCGTTCGGAGATGTCGAGGTTGAGCTGGCGCCGCGTCACTTAAGTAGAAAATTAGGATTTTTCATATTTATTTAATTCCCTAAACTTCAAAAATTCATAACTTTGTGTAGGAAAATCAGAAAAATAAAATAAAAATACCCTCTTGCTCAGTGAACAGAGAAAAATAATGTGGAAAAGAAATCATTTAATTTCATCAAGTATTTTATTTTTTATTATTTATTTACTCTCTGCACTATTTCAATTCTCCATGCATGTATACAATTCACCATGGCATGAGACCATAAGGCTTTTGAAGCCTCTGAATTTGGGAACATTCCCTGAATTTTCCAAAGTCAGAGGCCACCCCTATGAAGAGTTATTGATTTTTCAATTCTAGGCCACTATTCTGAGTATTTTAATTCTAATAATTAGCATGTTGTGAAATAAATTCTAGGAAAATTTGGTGATGTTTCTTATGACCAGAGGACCCTAGGGAAAATGGTTTTTAAGTTAACTCACTTGTAATAACCCTAATCGGCTTAAACACCCAAAATGGAGCTTTAATTAATTAGAGCTAATCATACATCAAATTGACTTGAAATCAATTCTCCACTGACCTTTAGGATTAGAGGAAGCCACCATAAAAGTTTGAAGTCAATTGGACTTAGTTAGCCCTATCAAATGGGTTGATTAAGCCATTTAGCCAAACTCAAACTTCAAAAATTCATAACTTTCAAAATACTTTTCAAAAATTCATCAAATTGGTTTTGGAGCCTCTCTGATATCAGGGGAATTTAAGAAAAATAAAATTGCAATTTTCCAAAAAATTTGATTTTTTACATTAATTTAATATTTTTAATAATTAAAAAATAATAAAAATCACAAAAATAATAAAATTCACCAAAATATCACATTTTGAATTTTAATCATTTAGGAACAAACCCCATATTTTTCTTAAGTCTATATGATGAGATATTAAATTTTAAAACCATAAGGTAATTTTAAAATATAAAAAAAATGTATTTTATAGCATTTTCACTAAAATAATTCTAATAAATCAAAGAAAAATCAGAAAATTATGAAAATTAGTTCTCTAGTTTCCTTGATATCAGAGAGATTTTTAAAAAATATAAAATTCATTTTTCAACCTTTATTTTATTTTTAAATTAATTAATACTCCAAAAGTCAAAATAATTATAATAAAAATAATATAATTCAAAAAATCACTAAAATTGGTCCAAGTGGTACTCTGGTCATTAGGAATGTCCCATAATTTTCATAAGGACAGAAACTTTCCCTTGGTCATATTCTTAAATTTTCCTTGAAAATCCCTATTTTCCACTAAAAATAATTACATAAATAAATTAAATACATAAAAATCACATTTTTTTCCTCTAATGTCTTGATTGACATATGAGTGAAGTCACATAAAAATTTCAAATTCATTTAAGCTCAATTTAGTGAGTTATGAAATTAGTAAGTTTAAAGGGCAAAATAAGTAATTAAAATTTTAACCTATAATTAAAAAATTTTAGGTTTAATTAAAAGTGTGGGTAAAATATTTGATACTAAGTTGATTTTGGATGTTTGAAACTTAGGTAATTAAAGGGTAGAAACCTAGCAAATAATTTAAAAATAATTAAAATAAACCTTAATTAAATGATTAATTAAACTTGGAAGAATAATAAAAAAATTAGAATTATTAAAATAAGGGATATTATTAGGAAGAGATTTATTCTTCAATCTAAAAAAATCCCTAAATTAATCACCTCAATAACATTTAATTCCTAATTAAAATGATAATCCAAATTCAAGATTTAAAATATTAAAAGACTTAATCATTAAATTAAATTAAAGATTAAAACATTTAAATTAAATCCTTCCAAAAATTTCAATTAAATTAAACTTTAATAATTAAATTAAACCATCTTTAAAATATATAAAAAAAAAGATATAAAATATTAAATTAAAATTAAAAATTTATATTAAATTTAAATTAAATTAAAACATATTAAATAAAATAAAATAAAATTAAATTAAAACATATTAAATTAAATTAAATTAAATTAAAATGTATTAAACTAAATTAAATAAAATAAAATTAAATTGAAAGTAAAACTAAACCAAATTAAATTAAACTAAAATTAAATTAAATTCAATTAAATATAACATCACCAAAGACATAAAGAATTCAAAATAAATCTAAAACAACTTGAACACTATTCCAAACTTAAACCCATTAATTGAAATTAAATTAAATCACGAATCACTTGAACATTAATTTGCCCTCAAAAGCTCATGTTGTCATAACTCCTAAATGGAGTGTTAAGTGAAGTGTTACTTCACTCATAGTGATATTCAAATGTCTTAGTTCACTCGAGCAAGATAACAAAACTCGAACTCCCTGATGATTAATTCATTTTGTATAATTAAATTCTCTCGGACTTAAAACAATCCTGTAGGTATTGAAAAGATGTTTAAGATTCGTCTTAAGCACTTCCTCAATATGATAGGATGTTTATAAGAACAATTGAACTTAATTGTTCTTCGATGAAGAAAATCGTCCTCAAACCAAAATACAAGAACCTAGACGTCATAGGAGACGACTAGCTATGGAGTTGGACCTCGTGTAAAAACCATAACCCTTCCCTTAGCTTTACCTAGGAACTTGCTTTAAATGGTTAAATATTCTAAATTGTGTTTAAGTGCAGCCTGGGATGACGGGAAGACCCTCCAGGTACGCTTTTATTTTATTGCAATTTACCTTCTTGCAATTTACTTTATTGCAAATGCACTTTACTTTTCTCGCATGATAAACAACTGTTGCATGAAAACCCACACCTTTAGGATAGCCCCTAAAACCAAAACCAAAACTAAATTAAAAGTCATTGCAAGATAAAATTCACCGCCACAACATTTCAAAATATAAAACAACTCAAAATTTAATCACAAACAAAACAACAAAACTACAACTACAACTAAATTAAAACGTCTTGTTGGATGATCGGGAATACCTCGGATGATGTAACCTACGTGTTGCTAACGGGATTTCCCACGGTCTAAATGAAAGTGTGGAACTCATTTAGTTGAGTTTAGCAAATTCATCCGGACTAAGTGAATCCGATAAAAATAACGATGCCGGAAGGATGGAACCGTGGGATCTTAACCGGTGTTGTTATAATCAACTTTAAGATTTGTTTTAATTAAAACATAAAAAACACATGGACTTTAAGATTTCTAAAACCAAACTCTTCTCTTCTCTTTTGATTACAAACTTCTAAAACTAAACCTCTGCAACAACAAAGAGCTCAGAGCATGGTGGGCAGCACGGCCATCGTCATCAGCAAAACCTGAGTCTACTTCAGCAAAACTTTCTTAGAATTAAATAACCAAACCATAGGACTTCGAGGTAGTTTTACTAGTGCAACGTTAATCCTCAACCTTTTGTTAGGCATTTGCATTGCAAATTAAGCCCTAACCGGTCTTAGGACTCCGAGGTAGTCGTTCGACACGACATAAACCCTCATATCTTCGAGGCTATTTGTATGATCATGTCATACGAATATAAGTCCTAATTAATTAAAATTGGCAAGATCAAAACATTAAATAAACATTAGGACTTTCCTAAATTCAAGCCAAACAATAGGATAGTCGGGAAATTACCGAAGTTCGCTTCGAATCCGTAATTTCTCCTACCTTTCTTCCTTTGAATTCCCAAAATAAAATGTTCCAAATTTGATCCATTCCCTATTGAAATTCCAAAATTCAATCCCTTGAATACTTAAACTTTGAGATTCTTGAGAGCAGAACTACTGATTATTATTGAGAGTTTTCTTAGGTGATTCCTGTCACTTAAGATGTAATTAACTATAGGGGCTTGCCCTTATAGGGAATTTTAAGAACACAGGTAATATAAACCCCGTTTAATTCATTTATATTAAGCAGGGGAACTTGTCTGGCTTATAAAATTGGTTCGCGGCACCAAACGGATGTCACTAAATCTTCTAGTTTATTTAATTGAGCCCCATCATCAAGTAGTGTGTCTATTCTTCGGGATGGATACACGAGCTATGTGATGTGGCGCTCATTTATATAAACTATTCTGGGATGTGAGATCGGTTTGATTTCATATCTTAAAACTTTTAAACTTAAAATTACTCTCAAAATCAAATGTTATCTTTTAAACTATATATATATTTAAATTAAATTTAAAATCTAAAATTCGCCGACAATTTCTGTAGGCGACCCCTTTTTAAAATACAACACACAAACCTAAAAATATGCCGACAACTTCTGGCGACTCTGCTGGGGAAAATTTCTCTCTTCATTTTAATCAGATAGTTCTGCTTTCAAAAATCGGTAGCGTATCCATGTCCCTAGTGGATCAAACTACCCTTCTTTCCGTTGGAATACTATGTTCATTTCTACCTTGAGTGAGTATAGCCAATATTCTCTCGGATTTAGGAGCCACTGTTTAGACACCCCTAAACAGAGAGGTTCCGAGATCCTTTTACCTCATTTCTGAGGTGGGGTGGACCCCCAATAGGTGTTAGTTTAGGAGCGGTCTGGCGGGTCGAGACTTTCTCTTCCTTTTCCAGTTCCTAATCAATTCCTTTACCCTTCCTACAACTCTCCTTCTTTTAATAATTCTCTGTCCTAACGAACAAATCGTTTCGAAAAACAATTATCTAAATAAATTTTCTTTTAATACCACAAATACATTAAGACGAACGGAAATGTGTTCAGACTCTTTCTTTTTTGTCATAAGTTTTACGACAAGAAGAAGCACGATTCGGGGACTAACACTTGAATCGCCCCGCGAAATGGAAGCCCCAAACCGATCTTCTCCTTCGTCAACTGGACTCGGACTCCGACCGTGTTCAAGGAAGAACTGCCTAATAATGCAATCATTCGATTCGGACAAGGATTCGGGGACACCGACATCAAAATCCCCGACATCACTCTCTTTTCACTCGCAAGCAAAGTACCGGAAACTGAGAAGCTGTTGATTGAGTTTAACCTCAAGTCAACTCATGAATTCCCTCCTCTATAAAAGATTCCAACTGAGAGGAATATTGTTGTTCGCGAAGGACCGCTGTTGCTACTCCCACTGGTCTAGTTGTCTCTGTACCTACCCCGGCTTCTGCCAGACTAAAGGGGAAGGAAATTCAGAACTGTGATGAATCTGTGGAGGGTACAGATCTTCTTGTGAGACCTTCCGTTTTTGAAATCGGGTCCAGCTCGAGAATTCCATCACTGACACGGACTCAGAGGAGGAACAAAAGTAGAAAGATTGCTAGAGAAGCCGTAGCCGCCGAAGTTGCTTTCCTGGAGGAAATCCCGAACTCGCCCGAGTATACACCGCCGCCTCGAATACATACCACTTTTGGGAGGAAGTAGGTTTCATCCCCTCTCCGCCGCAGAGGATGAGGAAAACGTCCGCAAGATTGCTGCTGCATTGCCTCAGCCCGCATATTACAACGATGGCCGTAAGAAAAGGGCTATAATTATGCCATTTGCTCGACTGCAAACCCTGATAGAAAAGTTAGCAAGGAAAGAAAAATGCCCTGTGTCAGAAATTTTAAGAAGGATAGGGCGGGTGCCAGCCAAGTCCCGTCTTGGGCCGCGAGTAGAACCTGCTATCGCTGCGGAAAAGCCAAATAAGAGAATGAAAGCTAGTCCACCTATCGTTGTTTCAGGACTACAAATTAGGGAGGATACCACCTTCCAGTATTTGGCTGACAGACCATCCGGTCCTAGACCTTCTGCTGCTAGAAGAATGGTATGGCGTCCCACTACCGGACAATTAAGATTAAAACAACAGCCTGAGAAGGAAAGTCTCGTCAGGAGACTTGAGTCCGAAGAAAGTGCTACCGCAGTGAAGGGGACTCATGAGAAGGAAACCTGACAGTTATCACATGACAACTGCAAGGATGTGCAAAAGAGACCATTAGAAGATGCTATAGAAAAGTTAAGAACTGATATTCAGCGATTAGCAAGAGAAAGAGAAGAAAAATTCGGAGATGAAGTCGACTCGTCAGAGTTCATGGATGATGAATATGCAGAAATTAACATAGTTGAAACACGAGCTTCGTCAGCTTCACAAGGTGCTCCTGCAGCCGCAGAAAGAGAGGAGCCGGAGTAATGAGGATGCGACTTCAAGAGAAAGATGATACGATCGCCCAAATGACAAAAAGGATGGAAGAGATGGCCGCAGCCTCTAGCCACTCTCCGCAGTCGGGTTCAACCCCAAAGAGAAACACCCCCGTAAGTTATTCACATTGTAGACGGAGGAAAGGAGATTACATTTGTCAACGGGGATGATCAATTAAAAAGGATGCAACACAAAGCATGATTCCGGAAAAGGATATCAAGAGCATGGTGGAACAGCAGGTGCGAGAAGCCTTGGCACAATCAAAGAGCGGGACATCCATTCGGACGGGTAGACCTTACCCCGAAGAATTCGACGCTGTCCAATATCCGAAAGGCTTCATACCACCTCTGTTCAAGACCTTTGATGGAACCGAAAACCCCCGGTAGCATGTTGCACATTTTCGTGCCATTTGTTGCAATGCCGGCGGAAGTGATTCTTAACTCTTCCGACAATTTGTCAGCAGCCTGTCAGGAATCGCCTTTGATTGGTATGCGGAATTACCGAACAGTTCGGTGAAGATATTTTCAGAATTAGAGAACCTGTTCATCAAGAGATTTGCTGGAGCTCAGCACCACATCACTATAGGTGATTTAGTGGTAGAGAAGCAGAAGCCGAACGAAACTTTGGTGGACTACATACTTCGATGGAGGAATCTAAGTATGAAGTGTGAGCCATAACTACAAGAACAACATGCAGTCGGCATTTTACTTAAGAGCATTCATGGTCCGATAGCACTTCTCCTCAAGGGATTTACTATTAAGACTTTCGAGAAGTTGTTAAGCAAGGCCGGAAGCTTGCAAGAGGAGGCGAAACAATTAAGTTTCACCGACAAAACAGTACAAACGAAGCCCGTGAAAACTTTTGAAAAGAAGTCCGGGATCGTCGCAGATGAGCCGATAAAGGCAAGCGACCAATACAAATACCGTCGAACGGCCGCAAGCAAATTCAACGGAATCACCAAGCAACCCCGACCCAGCCTATCGCTCATCTCAACAAGTATGAACAACCGCCTCGTCCACAACGTACGTTAAGGGAGCTTCTGAGCATGGAGTATCCGTTCAAGAATGAGGCAGTGCCGAAAATGTTCCACAGTCTGATGAAGACTACAGATTTCCAACTGCCAGAACCTAAGAGACCAGAAGAAGTCGACAAGAAAGGTGATCCCAACTTTTGCCCTTACCACCGGATGCTTGGGCACAAGATAGAAGATTGCATTACCTTCAAAAGTTGGCTCAACGACAATCTTCGAAAAGGGAATATAACGATCCCGAAGGAATACATGAAGGAACCCCGTAAAGGAGGTTCCGTCAATGTTATCTCGACGGATCTCATTGTTCCGATAGATCCCTATGCGACTGATGATGGATGAACTACCGCCTGGACAAAGTCTTCGAAGAAGATTTTGGATCGCATCCAAACCACTTCGGTGTGAGCCTCAATCCAGAATTCGAAACCTGTCAAGTCAGCATTATCACTTGCGATAGAAGAACCACCTCAACAAGAGACGATTGAAGAAAAGAAGAAAATTGATGAAGAAGAAAAGACCGAGGCTTTTAAGGCTGGACTAGGGGCTGCTTATCCTAGGATGGTTGTTTCCGATTCGGGGGAGAAATCCCTCGAACCTCTGACTCTGTATGATTATTTACTCACTCCGGTGGGATCCTATAATGATAAGGGTTATGGCGTTGGCTACGTTTTGACTGTTTCTAACGATTACGTAACTAGAGACAACCAATCTAATCCGGACATCGATTCCGATACAAGTAACAATTCTCAAATCATACACAATCTCGACGGTCACAATGACAAAGAAGACATCCACCAAGGAGGCTACGAGAGTTCAACAAGCAATAAATCTATTTGCGAGTTTCGAGGAGCTCCAGTCACAATAGAGTTAGAGCCTTCAGACTCTGAAGCTAATCCAGAAGAACCTGTCATTCCGATTCGGGAGGAGACACCGACAAACTCAATACTAGATTCAGAAGAAATTACAGAAGTCAACTTAAGAAGTGGAAGAGTTCAACCTCCGAGAATGGGTCCAAAGGACAAAGGAAAGCAGGTGGTTGTTCAGGAAGAACCAACCCCGGCAGAAGAAATACCCATTCGGGAAGAAATCGAGACACATGGAAATAAAGTGGACTACAACGTGCTAACCCATCTTAGGAAACTACCGGCCAAACTAAGCATCTACGACGCTCTCATCTTATCAAAGGAGATGAGAGAAGCTCTGATCAAGGCCTTACTTGATCCGGAAATTTGCTTAGCTCAAATGACAGGAGATTCCTTAGATGAGGTTTGCTCGTTAAAGGAACAGCGAGGTGTTACCTTCACGGACAATGACCTACTACTTGGGACAGCAGATCACAACCGACCGTTGTACATTTCAGTTACAATTGGGAAGTTTACACTCTCCAGAGTATTGGTGGATCCAGGAGCATCAATCAATATAATAAATCTTCGAACGCTAGCATACTTGGAAATTGATGCTCGCGAGCTCGAAGCGGACAAAATGTTATTAAGAGGATTCAACCATAAAGGAGAAAGAGCCCTCGAATCAATAACACTGCTAATGAAAACCGGTGACTTAGTAAAAACAACCGCGAAATTTCACATAATTGATTCAGAAACGTCATTCAACGCTCTACTGGGCCGACCATGGATACATGAAAACCGGATGGTACCATCATCTCTACATCGATGCATCAAGTACTACGATGGAGGGGAACGATGCATCAAAGGTGACTTACAACCATTCTCCGTACATGAAATTGGAATCCATGAAGATGCAGCTTATTACGCACCCCCGAAGAAAACAATCTTCTCCAGAGATACCATAACGAATGAAGCAAAGGAAGTTCGGGACGACGAAGAACGTGGAGTTCTAGTCCAACAGTCACTCACCACTCCCTTACGGCGAGATGGTGAAGGTTTCTCCACAACTCGCATCCGAGGTCGAGGCCGGGGACGAGGTCGTGGCAGAGACGTTAAGACAGTTGGACAGAGGAAACCAGCCGTCAATGTTGATTGGGAAGACAGTTCTAAAGAAGAAAAAGAGATCAAGCAAGAAGCAGCGACAATAAGTCGGAAGAAGCCGCAATTCAGGATCTCTCTCGAAGATGAAAAGAACGAAGAATATAAATTGATGTACGAGAAGATTAACCACTATGTACATACTATGACCCTGACCCCGATCCATTCTAATAAGATCGAGGGTATGGTGGTCAAAGAGGTACGTAGCGGCGGTGCAAAGCCCATCAAATTCTACTGTGGTGCTCCTTCCTCCAAAACCGAAATTAATGTACAATTTGAAGATGCTACTTCATCGAATTAATGGAATTGCCTTTTGAGTGGTATTCCCCCGTGTCCAAAATTTAATTCAGCGTGGTTTCTTACCTCGACAATGGACAAAAGGTCAATCACAACATTTTGAAAATTTATGGAATAACTCCGGTCGTCCACCCAATTCAAGGCATGGTCTCGGGTTCGGCACAGTAGGATCAGTTGACGATACTGAATTTTGCTTGGTTGTCACTTGCGAGTCTAATGAAAACTGCATGGAAGCTACAGAAGAACTTGAAGATTTACAAATTGGAAACGCTCCACCAGAGATCGAAGAAGAGATCAAATCTACAATAGATGAATTAACGGAAGTTAACTTAGGTACTAGCGAAGAGCCTAGACCTACCTTTGTTAGCTCCTTACTCAATAAAGAAGACTCCGAAGAAATAATCAAGTTATTAATGGAATTTAAAGATTGTTTTGCTTGCAGCTACGATGAGATGCGAGGATTAGCTCTAGAGGTCGCAGTCCATAAGCTAGGAGTGGATCCTACTTCTATTCCAGTCAGACAAGGTCCCAGAAGAATGCGTCTAGAAATCGAACAACAAGTCATAGCTGAAGTTAAAAAGCTAATAGACGCCAAATTTGTCCGTGAAGAACAATACCCGACTTGGTTAGCCATTGTGGTACCAGTCAGGAAGAAGAATGGTCAGATCAGAATTTGTGTGGATTTCGAGAGATTTAAACAAGGCATGTCCAAAAGATGAATTCCCTCTACCGATCCTGGAATTAATGATCGACATTGCTTCAACACATGAAATATTCTCATTGATGGATGGATCTTCGGGATACAACTAGATAAAAATGGCTCCGGAAGATGAAAAACTTACGAGCATTCGTAACGCCGATCGGAGTATATTGCTTACATAGTGATGCCATTCGGACCGAAGAACGCAGGAGCAACCTACCAGAGAGCGATGACAAGAATTTTTGATGATCTCATCCACAAACAAGTCGAGTGCTACGTGGATGATGTGGTCATCAAAAGCAATGTAAAGGAAAACCACGTGTATGATTTGAGAATTGTTTTCGAATGATTAAGACAATTTAACCTTAAGATGAATCCCTTAAAATGCGCCTTCGGCGTCACCTCCGGGAAATTCTTAGGATTCGTTGTCCGACATCGTGGAATTGAAATCGACCCGGAAAAGATTAAAGCTATCTTAGAAATGCCGCCTCCCAAACCTTAAAACAACTACGATCTTTTCAAGGGAAGCTGGCATATCTTCGACGCTTTATCTCAAATTTGTTAGGTAGGTGTCAGCTTTTCTCGGCATTAGTTAAAAAGGACGCCAAATTTATTTGGGAAGAGAAATGCCAGAAGGCCTTCGAGGACATTAAACAATATTTAATGACACCTCCTGTCTTAGCAGCCTCGGTCTCGTGTAGACCGTTGATACTTTATACCGCGGCTATAGACGATTCTCTCGGAGCCCCGTTAGCTTGTGTCAATGATGAGGGTAAAGAAAATGCTCTTTACTACCTAAGCCGTCGTTTGCTTCCGACGGAAGTAAAGTATCCCACAATTGAAAAGCACTGTTTGGCCCTGATCTTCGCCGCTCAAAAGCTCAGGCACTACATGCTTTCTCATAAGGTCAACTTGATCTCGAAATTTAATCCATTGCAATACTAGATGACCCGTCCAACGCTTTCTGGCAGACTTGACAGGTGGTCAATGATATTATTGCAATTCGATATAACTTTCGTGCCTCTTCGTGCCGTAAAGGGACAAGTCCTAGCAGACTTCCTCGCAGCATACCCTTTGCCGGTAGAATCTCCTCTCAATGACGACTTGCCAGATGAACAAATAATGAGCTTAGAAGACCCTGATGATCGACGTTGGGAATTATATTTCAACGGAGCATCTTCAGCTCACAAAGACAAAGAATCACAAGTGATAGTGCCCGTGAAGGCGGAATCGGACTAATCTTTATAACACCGGAGCAGGGGATGTTAAGATACTCCTACCACTTAACGAGCCATGTACAAACAACGAGCGAATATGAAGCTCTCATAACGGGATCGGAATTAACTATTCAAATGGGGATAACAAACATCAACATCTACGGGGATTCGCAGTTAATCATTCGACGGATCGCCGGACGAGTACGGAATTTTAAAGCCAAGACTCGAGCAATACTTCCGAGTATGCCATACGGTTGTTGGAACGATTCCGAATGTGACGATCTACAAAATTCCCGAAAAGAAAACGCTTTAGCAGATGCGTTAGCCCACCTCGCAAAAGAATTTGCACCGCTTGCAAGATGAATCGAGTAGAAGTGTCGGTTCACGGACGTCGAGTCCTATCACGACTCGACATAGACACAATACACAAATCGGAAAAGAAAAAGAATCAGTTGCAGCAGTGACGTAAAAACACGGAAGATTGGCGACGACCATTATGTACTACTCCGCAAACAGGAAAACTACCAGATGATAGGTCGTTAGCCCATCAGATCAAGAAAAGAACTCTGTCCTACGCATTAATAAACAACACGTTATACAGAAGGTCTTTCGATCAAATGTGGCTAAGGTGCCTAAGCGGGTGTCGGCACTATTTTTAGGTTGTGTGACATTTTAAAAAGGGGTCGCCTAACAGAAGTTGTCGGCGAATTTTAATTTTAAATATAGATATAATTTAGAAAGTAATATTTGATTTTGAAAATAATTTTAAATTTGAAGATTTTAAGATATGAAATCAAACCGATCTCACATCCCAAATAGTTTATATAAACGAGCACCGCATCACAAACCGTGTATCTACCCCTAAGGATAGACACCATCGCTGATGGTGGGGCTCGGTTAAATAAACTAGAAGATTTGTGACATCCGTTTGGTCCGCGAACCAATTTTATAAGCCGACAAATTCCTCGCTTAATATGAAAACATTAAACGGGGTTTATATTACCCAGGTTCTTTAAAATTCCCTATAAGGGCAAGCCCCTATAGTTAATTACATCTTAAGTGACGGGAATCACCTAAGAAAACTCTCGATAATAATCAATAATTCCGCTCTCAAGAATTTCGAAGTTTAAGTTTTCGAGGGATTGAATTTTGGGTTTCGATAGGGAATGGATCAAGTTTGCAACATTTTGTTTTGGAAATTCAAAGGAAGAAAAGTAGGAGAAATTACGGATCCGAAGCGGACTTCGGTAATTTCCCGACTATCCTATTGTTTGGCTTGGATTCAGGAAAGTCCTAATGTTTATTTAATGTTTTAATCTTGCTAATTTTAGTTAATTAGGGCTTATATTTATATGATAGAATCATACGAATAGCCTGGAAGATATGAGGGTTTATGTCGTATCGGACGACTACCTCGGAATCCTAAGGCCGGTTAGGGCTTAATTTACAATGCAAATGCCTAACGAAGAGTTGAGGATTTATGTTGCACTAGGAAAACTACCTCGAAGTCCTATGGCTTTGTTGTTTAATTCTAGGAAAGTTTTGCTTGAAGTAGATTCGAGTTTCTGTCGACGAAGATGGCCGTGCCGCCCACCATGCTACGAGCTCCTTGTTGTTGCGGAGGTTTAGTTTTAGAAGTCATAAATCGGGGGATGAGAAAAGTGTTTTGGTTTAGAGAAGTCTTAATTTCCAAGTGTTTTTTATGTTTTAATTAAAACAAATCTTAAAGTTGATTATAACAACACCGATTAAGATCCCACGGTTCCGTCATCCCGCACCGTTATTTTCATCGAATTCACTTAGTCCGGATGAATTTGCTAAACTCAACTAAATGAGTTCCGCACTTTCATTTAGACCGTGGGAAATCCCGTTAGCAACACGTGGGTTACATCATCCGAGGTATTCCCGATCATTCAATGAGACGTTTTAATTCGGTTGTAGTTGTAGTTTTGTTGTTCGTTTGTGATTAAATTTTGAGTTGTCTTATATTTTGAAATGTTGTGGAGGTGAATTTTATCTTGTAGTGTCTTTTAATTTAGTTATGGGTTTCAGTTTTGGTTTTCGTCCTAAAGGTGTGGGTTTTCATGCAACTGTTGTTTATCATGCAAGAAAAATAAGTACGATGCAATTAAATAAATTACAATAAAATAAATTGCAATAAAATAAAAGCGTACCTGGAGGGTCTTCCCGTCATCCCAAGCTGCACTTAAAATACAATTTAGAGCATTTAAGCATTCATAGCAATTTCTTAGGTAAAGCTAAGGGAAGGGGTTATGGTTTTCTACCAAGTTCCTAATCCTATAGCTAGTCATTTCCTATGACGTCTAGATTCTTTGTGTTTTTGGTTTGAGGACGATTTTCTTCATCGAAGAATAACTAAGTTCGATTGTTCTTATAAATATCCTATCATATTGAGGAAGTGCTTAAGAAGAATCTTAAACATCTTTTCAATATTTCTAGGATTGTTTTAAGTCCAAATGAATTTAATTGTGTAAATGAATCGATCGTCCGAGGTTTTCAAATTTTGTTAACTTGCTCGATGAACTAGGACATTTGAATGTCCTATAAGTGAAGTAACATTTCATTTTATATTACTGTTTAGGAGTTATGATAACTAAAGCTCTTGAGGGTAAATTGGTGTTCGAATGGTTTGTGATTCAAATTTAAGTTCAAATTAATGATTTAAGTTTGGAATAGTGTTCAAGTTATTTTAGATTTATTTTTGAGTCCTTTATGTCTTAGGTGATGTTATTTAATTCAACTTAATTTAATTTAATTTTTTAATTTAATTTTTAATTTGATTTAATTTAATTTAATTTAGTTTGATTTGATTTAATTTTTAATTTAATTTAATTTAATTTGATTTAATTTTTAATTTTAATTTAATTTAATTTGATTTAATTTAATTTAATTTAATTTAATTTAATTTAATTTAATTTTATTTGTTTAATTTTATTTAATTTAATTAATTTAATTTAATTTTTAATTTTATTTATTTAATTTAATTTATTTAATTCATTTAATTTAATTTAATTCAACTTTTAATCTTAATTTAATTTAATTTAATTTTAATTTAATTTACTTAATTTAATTTAATTTTTAATTTAATTTAATTTAATTTTAATTGAAATTTTTGAAGGAGTTTAATGATTTAATTTTAGTTTAATGATTAAGTCTTTTAATATTTCAAATTTGAGTTATCATTTTAATTAAGAGTTGAATATTAATGAGATGATTAATTTAGGGATTTTTAAATTAAAGAATAAATCTCTTCCTAATAATATCCCTATTTTAATAATTCCAATTTTATTATTCTTCCAAATTTAATCAATTATTTAATTAAGGTTTAATCATTTTAAATTGCTTAATGGGTTTCTACCCTTTAATTATTAAATTTCAATCATCCAAATCAGGTTAGAATCAAATATTTTACTTGTTAATTTTTATTAAACCTAAAGTTTTAATTAAGGGTTAAAATTTTAATTACCATCTTGCCCTTTAAGCTCAATAATTTTATAACTCACTAAATTGAACTCAAATGAACTTGAAATTTTTACGTGACTTCACTCATATGTCAATAAAGACATGAGAGGAGAAAATGTGATTTTTCTGTATTTAATTTATTTATATAATTATTTTTAGTAGAAAATAGAGATTTTCAAGGAAAATTTGATAACATGATCAAGGGTAAGTTTCTGTCCTTAAGAAAATTAGGGGACATTCCTAATGACCAGAGGACCACCTAGACCAAATTTTGTAATTTTTTGAATTATATTTTATTTATTAGAATTATTTTAAGTTCCGGAGTATTAATTAATTTAAAAATAAAATAAATGTTGAAAAATAAGTTTTATAATTTTTAAAATTCTCTCTGATATCAAGGAAATCAGAGAATCAAATTTTACAATTTTCTGATTTTTCTTTCATTTATTATAATTATTTTGATGAAAATGCTAGAAAATACATTTTTTTTTAATTTTAAAATTACCCTAGAGCTTTAAAATTTAATATCTCACTAAATAGACCTAGGAAAAATATGGGGTTTGTTCCTAAGTGATTAAAATTCAAAATGTGACACTTTGGTGAATTTTATTATTTTTGTGATTTTTATTATTTTTTAATTATTAAAAATATTAAAATAATATTAAAAATCAACTTTTTTAGAAAATTGAAATTTTAATTTTCTTAAATTCCCCTGATATCAGAGAGGTTCCAAAACCAATTTGGTAAATCTTTGAAAGGTATTTTGAAAGTTATGAATTTTTAAAGTTTAAAATGACTAAGTGACTTAATCAACCCAATTAGTGGGGCTAACCAAGTCCAATTGACCTCAAATTTTTATGGTGGGTTCCTCTGATCCTAAAGGTCAGTGGAGAATTGATTTCAAGTCAATTTGATGTTTGGTTAGCTCTAATCAATTAGAGACCTATTTTGGGTGTTTAAGCCAATTAGGGTTTTCTAAAATGAACTAACTCAAAACCTATTTTTCCTAGGGTTCTCTGGTCATAAGGAACATCACCAAATTTTCCTAGAATTTATTTCACAACATGCTAATTTTTGAAATTAAAATACTTAAAACAGCAACATGCATTTGAAAAATCAATAACCTTTCACAGAGATGGCCTCTGACCTTGGAAAATTCAGGGAATGTTCCTAAGTTCAGAGGCTTCAAGAGCCCTATAGTCTCATGCCATGGTGAATTGTATGAATGCATGGAGAATTAAAACAATGCAGGGAGTAAATAATTAATTAAAAATAAAATACTGAACAAAATTAATTAATTTCTTTTCCACATTATTCTCCTCTGTTCACTGAGCAAGAGGGTATTTTTATTTTATTTTTATGATTTTCCTACACAAAGTTATGAATTTTTGAAGTTTAGGGAATTAAATAAATAGAAAATACCCCTAATTTTCTACTTATCCACGCGGCGCCAGCGAAACATCGGCAGCTCCGAAGTGCCACGTGGCGCGCTCCCATTCGACGCCGCCATCCGCGTCAGCGCTCCCGGGACCCGCTGTGTCGCTCCGTCCTCTGATCCGACGCGATCCTGGCCGTCCGTCCGCGCGTGTATTAAATGGACGGCATCCGTTCATCGTCCCCGAGTGTCCTCACCCGAGAACCGTCCACACTAAATCCTTAATATCTCACTCGATACTCAATGGATTTTTATGTTCTTATGCTCTATGGATTCGTCTTGAAGAGACGAACACATCTATACGGCTATCACGCATTGAAATTAAGGCATTTGAAATGGAGAATCTCCAGAAGCTCGGGATGAAGAATTAGTTCATACCTTTGCTCAGAGAAGTGTGGCTTCGATCTGAGAGTTGTTGCACCTTCGATTGGATCTCGGCAAGCTCCGGATGAAGTCTCCCGGTCCGGTGAATCGTCTAGATGTGATTTCGACCAAGCCCGATCACAAAGCTTGGAGGCCGGAGCAACCGGGTGGCCCGGAGATGGGGCTTTTGATGGTGGACACCTTCCCTTGGTCTCAGTGAAGGTGTAGAACCAATCGATTTGGGGATTGGCTCACTGTGGAGAAGTGTCCTGGTTTTGGGTGGAATTTCAACTCGAAATTGAGCTCGCGAGAGAAGAAATGACAGGGGGATCTCACTCGGGGATCAAGTGCTCTGTGTGTGGGGAGGAGTCCGGAACAATTTTGGCGAGTTTCGGTAAGGTGCGGTTCAACACCTCTCCATGGCCGAGAGGGTGAGGGGTTTAAATAGGAGAGGGTGGAGGGCCTCCTGGGGGAAGTTAGGGCTTGGGATCGAGTCTGCTCCGGTGAGGAGAAGAACAGCCATGGTGACCACTAGGCATGGGGCAGCTCGGCGAGGGAGAATTCCAAAGTTTGGCTCCTCCCGAGGTCTCGGCCATGGTGTTTTCCGGCGGCCCGGTGGTCGGCCGGCCGAGCACTTGGTCACCATCTTGTTCGGGTGGGTCGGGGCTGGGGTTTGGTGCATTCAATCGAGGTTTGACATGTGTAAAGTGGTTGAATCAAAGTAGAAAGGGGAAGGGGCTATTTTAGCTTATTTTGGTCAACCCATGCAAATGGGTTGGGTGCACCTCCCCAAGACCTGGTTTTGGGTCGAGGAGGTCGGGTGGGTCAATCTCCCATGTGTGGTGGAGTCTCCATCAAGGATTAGGTGGCAAAGCATGGTTTAGAGTGTGACATGCTTAAGGTAAAAAAGGCTTAAGAAGGATTAGGAAAGGGGTCCTCCTTTTTCCATTAATGGCTTGATCACATGTCAAACTCTCCATGGCTTCATGTGGCTTGTCCATGGCTTCGCATGGCTTGTCTTTGGCTTAGGGAAAAGTTTAGTCAATTTCATAAAAATGGGTTTTAAGAATTTTGGATATTTTGGTGAAAATTTGTATGAAGCTTGATTTGGAATGGTTTAAATAATGATTTTGAAACTTAGGGGTGATTTTGATTAAATGGATGATGAAAGGAAGTGTCATGTGGGCTTTGGATGAATTTGGGCTTTTGAATTTGAAGGGAGTGGGCTTTTAGGAAAGTTTAAGGGAAATGGGCTTTTTGATTTTAGGATGGGCATTTGGGTAAAGATTTTGTGAAAGGCCTTGTCAAATAAATGTCATAATTGGTTTATGGATGTTCTATGAAGGGCTTGGAGTCACTTTGGTGTGATTTAGAGTTGAATTGGTTTGAATTTGGGTTTATTTGGTAAGTGGGCCTATATGGGTCCAAGTGGGCTAACTTGGGCTAATATTGGGCTAGGGTTGAAATTGATGTAAAATTAATGTTGAGAAATATTTATGGGAGTGTTTCAAAGAGGTTTTGGCTTTGGTTAGGTTTTGATTTTGGGATTTGGGCTCATTTGGGCTAGGTTTAGGTTTAGGTCAAAATTGGGCTTTTTGATTTTGGGTTGAATTTGAGTGGGGTTTGGGTCTAAATTTTGGGCAAATCATGTTAGTGTTTTGTTTATGGGGATGTTAAGGAGGGTTTAGAAAAGATTTGGGGTTAATTGGAGTTGAATTGGGTGAGTTTGGGCTAAATTTGGGTCATGGGTCCAAATTGGGCTTTAAGGCCAAAAGTAAAATTGGATCCCAATGCCAATCAAATTGGGCTTGGATTTGGTCTATATTGGTGTTGGGGATGTTGAATTGAAATTTAGAATTGAATTGGACCAGAATTTAGGTCAATTGGGTAGGTTAGGTTTGACATTGGGTTCACTTTGGGTTAAAATGGGTCAAATTGGGGATTTTGATAAAAGTGGAGTAAATTGACAAAATTGGCCCATGGTGTAGTTGAACAAAATGAAATTGGGAATATTTGGGATTTTCTGGAATTTTCTAGGAATTTTCTGAATTTTTGGATTTTTGGGTCAAGAGGGGTATTTTGGGTATTTGAAGGGTATTGGGAGGTATTTTTGGAATTTTTGGTATTTTTGGGTATGGATGATCAGTTTGAGTGATGTGGAAATGTTTGGGAATGATTTTGGAGAGTTTTGGGTGATTTGGAAATTTTTGAGAAATTTGAGGCTATTCGAGGCTTTGGGTAGGTCAGCGGGTGTTGGGTCCTGGGGTCAAAAATTAAAAATTTGGAAAATTGAAGATTGGGTGGATGTAAGTGGAATGAAATCATTTTTGTTGAGCCATGAAGCCATATCAAGCCCACATGAGCCATGAAGGGACTCATTTGAGGCATTCACTATGTTGTTCCTAACCCTGCTTGCGAGGGCTTAGGGGTTAAGGACCATCCATGTGAATCACCTACATGAGTCGGGAGGTCAAGTCGGGTATGGGTGTGTTTTTAGGAAGTGTGTGACGGTGTAGTGTGTAGTGTGTGTGCAAGTCAACCCTTCACTGGACCGAGCCACCTGGGGCGATCCTAAGGCCAAAGAGTCCTATAGGAACTCATCCTTTAAACTTCCACATTTGATTTCAACCCTCTAGGTGATTAGGGGTCTACGGTCAAGTTTGTGGAGTTTGCGGGGAGTTTAGAAGTGGTTTGAATTTCTAAAAGGTGGGTCCCAATTCTAATCCTCTAAGATAGTCAAAGGAAAAGCCTAAGGCTAGATCCTAAGTACTAAAGAGAAGAAGAGAAGACCTCATAAAAAATGAGGTCAACAGCGGGTCCGAGGCCCGTGAAATTGTTAAAGAGTGCATTCAGGACTCTGTGGCACTCACCAGTCGGGTCCGAAGATGAAAATGAAAATTAAAAGACTAGGGTATTACTGGCCCTCGATGATGACCGACTGCATGAAAATCGCCAAGAGCTGTCACCAATGCCAAGTGCACGGAGTGGTGCTACACCAACCTCCAAATGTGCTACATCCGACAATTGCGTCGTGGCCATTTGAATGTTGGGGCACAGATATAGTGGGTCTAATAGAACCACCATCTTCAAAAGGACATCGCTTCATTCTTGCGGCTACAGATTACTTTTCCAAGTGGGCGGAGGCGGTTCCACTCGGAGAAGTGAAAGCACACCACGTGCTACAGTTTTTCAAGAACCAAGTTGTCTACCGTTTCGGAGTGCCGCGCAGGATCATGTCAGATAATGGATCAGCATTCAGAAGCACACAAATCAACAATTTTGTTAGGAGACACGGAATCGACTGGCGGTATTCAACAATTTACTATCCAAGAGCAAACGACCTAGCTGAGGCTTTTAATAAAACTCTCGTTCAAATTTTAAAGAAAACTTTGGACGATAATAAGAGAAATTGGCACGAGAAGTTATTAGAAGCCTTATGGGCCTACGGACAACCTTCGAACTCCTACTCGAAGCTACACCTTACGCTCCGGTGTATGGGTCCGAGGCGAGTGTTACCCTTAGAGGTCCGGACTTCCTTCACTCGGAATTGCGAGTTGCAAACAAAATCACGACGAAGAGAATGCCAAATTACGACTAGAGGAATTAGAAAGCCTCGGAAGGAAAAGACTTGCAGTAGCAGCGAGAATTTAGAACTATACCAATCTAAGATGGTTCAAGCCGATGACAGATTGGTCCGCCCAAGAACCTTCAAAGTTGGTGACTTAGTTCTCGTTCTCAAGAAACCTATTCTTGCACACCGCAAGATAGGAGGAAAATTTGAACCCACTTGGGAAGGACCGTTTGTTGTTGAGGCAGTCTACTCAGGAGGCTCCTACCAGCTTGTGAATTGCCAAGGAGAAAGACATATGCTTCCGATCAACGGACGATACTTGAAGAAGTATTACGCTACCTGATGTTTCGAAGGAATGAATTCTTCATCCCTAGAAGCACGGACGAAGTAATTACTTATAACTGGGTCCGAACCCAAAAATAATAAAAAAAATGTGCTAAAATAAATAAAATCGTGATAATAAAGTTTTCCTTGTTCTCTCTTCCAAATCAAAATCTTTGTCCCGATCTTTTCCCACTTCATTCCTGTTGAATTTAAAAATATAAAATGAATAATAAAAAAAAGAAAGAAAATTTTGTCTCTAATAAAATTTTTCTTAATGTTCTTGTTCTTAGTACAGCCCCTGATCCTTTTCCTTGTCTTTTCGCAGGGAAATGTCGAACGAGCGGTTGGTCCCGAACTTTAGAAATGGCGTAAGCCTTACACTCGACGAAAAGAGGGTGAAAGATGGAGCGATAATAGAGATTGACTCGGACTTCGCACTGCGCAGCTGCGCAATACAAGGAAGGTGATCGGGTCCCGTTGACCGAGAGGAACGACCCGTCAGACAAGAATGAAAGTGGGTGGCCCGAGCCACCAACCCGGCCGACGAAAAGGAAAACAAACACCGAGGAGGACAAGAGAATCAAGTCCGTAGTCGCTACGGCAGAGGGCGAGCTTGTCAGCGCCGCGCCCACAGAGATTCAGGAAGTACGAAGAGCTACTCTCACAGTAACTCAGCGAAGAAATTAAAATTGTCGTATCCGCAAGATGTTAACTAAACTAGCAGCGGACCAGCGCGACAAGGCAGTCGCTACTACCAGTGCATATACTTCAAGGATACCAGTTCGCCGAGGAACTCGAAGAAAGGAGGCCGACTCCGAGGATAACGAAGAGACCGGGGAAATCTCGAGAAGATCGAAGAAGGAAGGCTACCACGCCACCGGATAAAGCCACCGGTAATGCATAACCTTGTTGCGAAGCAACCCCGGAGGATGTCCCGACGGAGACCATCCACGAGGAGCCGAGGTATGCGGGAGAACGCGAAGGATTGAGCCATATATCCCACGATACGTCACCGGGCCTCGCCATTTGCGGATTATTCCAGAATACGAGCTAGAAAGAATGCGGAATGTCGAGAAGCAAACTTTTGAATACTTCGAGAGAATCAGAGGCAGGAGGATCAATATACTAGAAGGCCTCGAGCTACATACAGACGTGTTCTCAGAATACGAACAACAACAAATCGTGGACTGCATCCGGGATTTGAAAAAATGGGTCGAGCAGGCCGCCTAAGAGAAAACACTTACTCGGAACCCCGGAGATGGATGCCAGGGAAAGGGAGAATTACAATACAATGTGGATGCTGCTACAACTTCGCAGAAGACAGGAAGGGAAACACACGGGGATACTCCGTCATGGCAAGGTAGATCCAATGCCATTAGTCATCAAAAGGATGGTAAGGAGAATGATAACATGGAGGGTACGCCGCGGATTGCATACCCAACAGTTGCATCATTAACATTTACAAGAAGGGTGACTGCATACCCCCACACATCGATCACCACGACTTTGTAAGACCTTTATGCACAGTTTCTTTTCTGAACGAGTGTAATATCATGTTCGGATCTGACCTCCGGATAGCAGGCCCAGGTGAGTTCCGAGGGCCAGTGAAGATACCATTACCGGTAGGTTCCGTCATGATACTAAAGGGCAACGGAGCAGATGTCGCTAAACATTGCATACCGGGAGTACCAATGAAGCGGATCTCGGTTACTTTCGAAGGATGGATGACAGGAAAGCACCTTACCACTTCCAGCCGGACCCGTAGCTAGAGAGCCTTCGGCCTTACGAGTCCGTGAGTTACATGGAAAATATCACACCTCCGACACACATCCATACGACATCCTTGCCGAGGATGGCTTGGAAGGTGATGTTATTGACCATGTACTTCACTATTCGGACATGGATTTCGACGGATGCCTTTTTTGGATGGATCGACAAAGATCATACATAGTCCGTTTTGAGTCTACATGGATTGTATGAGATGTATTCCGGATCGAGTTGTATGATGTATCTTCAACATGATTGGAATGAAAGTGACCATGTCACATTTTTGGCCTTCACCTCTTTTGTGCAAGTTGACTGGGTAACGCCATTAAAGTTAAATGAACTTCGAACAAAGAACAGAAAAGAAACAAAAGAATAAAAGAAAACTTTCTTTAAAAATCTAAAAAAATAAAAAAAATGATGAACACCAAATTCACATGAACATTAAATGAACGATAAAGCGAATTTGAATCGTTAAAGGACAAACAAAATGAACACAAATTTTAAATCAAATCTCAATCAAATTCAAATTCAACCTTCCAGATCTCAAATCAAATCTCAATCAAATTCAAACTCAACATTCCAAATCTGAAATCCAATCCGTTCTACTCTCTCCCTTGTCTGGGATGGAAGCGGTCGATTCCACTGACACGAAGCCATGAGGTTTTCGATTCGAATCTGATGGAGAGGAATTGTATCCAATCCAAACCAGCAACTTTCGATCAACTCTTTTGAATGGGATATGTAACATCTACATATTCCCTCCTAATCTGTTTCTTTCCACAAAAATCTTTTACAACTCTCATGAAATTCTCGAAACACAAGAATTCCACACTTTTCAAATCAACATTACAAATCTTTGCAAAATCAATTACCATTCAAAAATCAAATTCTTAAGGTTGAGGATTTTACATCCGAGACTGCATTGCTTTAGGATTCTTTCCCTATCGCAATGAAATACATCAAAATCAAATTCTTGGGGTTGAGGATTTTACATCCGAGACTCGCATTGCTTTAGGTTCTTTCCCTATCGCAATGAAATACATCAAAATCAAATTCTTGTGGTTGAGGATTTTACATCCGAGACTGCATTGCTTTAGGTTCTTTCCCTATCGCAATGAAATACATCAAAAAATCAAATTCTTGGGGTTGAGGATTTTACATCCGAGACTGCATTGCTTTAGGATTCTTTCCATATCGCAATGAAATACATCAAAATCAAATTCTTGGGGTTGAGGATTTTACATCCGAGACTGCATTGCTTTAGGATTCTTTCCCTATTGCAATGAAATACATCAAAATCAAACTTCTGAGGTTAAGGATTTTACATCCAAGACCGCATTGCTTTAGGTTCTCTCCCTATTGCAATGAAGCACACCAAATCAAACTTTTGAGGTTAAGGATTTTACATCCAATACCGCATTGCTCTGAGTTCTTTTCCTCGTTGTAATGATTCAATTCAATTTTCTTTTGAGGTTGAAGATGTTACATCTAAAACCACAAAATTTCAATTTTCATTTCAAGATTCAAATCCCCTCAAATTAATTTTAACAAAACTTCAATCTAAATTGAAACTCAAGCTAAAATCTGAACTTACACATAAAAACTTAAACTGAAACAAAATGAAATCTAAATCGAAATTCCCCCAGATCATGCGATTTGGAATTCACCTCCTTTTCCTTTCCCCAGCGAGAGTTCAGGAATCTCCAGTCTCAAAGATATACTTGACACTCCCCAGCGGAAATTCTTCTACTTCGTCCTAAGTTTGTCACTTGGACATCTGTGTTGGTTTCGTTGATCTTTTCGGTCAACGCCAATACGCGCGGTGTGCTCCGTCAGCTCACCACACCTATTGGGGGTCCATTTCTTGACCTCATTTTTGATGAGGTCTTCTCTTCCTTTTTTTTTAGTACTTAGGATCTAGCCTTAGGCTTTTCCTTTGACTATCCTAGAGGATTAGAATTGGGACCCACCACCTAGAAATTCAAACCACTTCTTAACTCCCTGAAAGCTCCACAAACTTGACTGTAGACCCCTAATCACCTAGAGGGTTGAAATCAAATGTGGAAGTTTAAAGGATGAGTTCCTATAGGACTCTTTGGCCTTAGGATCGCCTACAGGTGGCTCGGTCGCAGTGAGGGCCGACTTACACACACACACTACACTTATACACTACACTTTCACACACCTCCTAAAATCACACCTATACCCAACTTGACCTCCTGACTCATGAAGGTGATTCACATGGATGGTCCTTAACCCCTAAGCCCTTGGCTAAGAGGGTTAGGAACAACATAGTGAATGCCTCAAATGAGTCCCTTCATGGCTCATGTGGGCTTGATATGTCTTTATGGCTCAAACAAAATGATTTCATTCCACTTACATTTACCCAATCTTCAATTTTCTAAATTTTCAATTTTCTAAATTTTCAATTTTTGACCCCCGGGACCCTACACTCGCCTAGCCTACCCAAAACCCTTGAAATTACCCAAATTTTTCAAAAAAATCTCCAAATACCCAAAATTCCTCAAAACCAATCCCAAACATTCCCACATTACTCAAATTGATCATTCATAGCCAAAAATACAAAAAATTCCAAAAATACCTCCCAATACCCTCCAAATACCCAAAATGCCCCTCTTAGCCCAAAAATCCAAAAATTCAGAAAATTCCTAGAAAATTCCAAAAAATCCCAAATATTCCCAATTTCATTTTGTTCAACTACACTATGGCCCAATTTTGTCAATTTACCCCACTTTTGTCAAAATCCCCAATTTGACCCATTTTAACCCAAAGTGAACCCAATGTCAAACCAAACCTACCCAATTGACCCAAATTCTGGTCCAATTCAAGTCTAAACTTCAACTCAACATCCCCAACACCAATCTAGACAAAATCCAAGTCCAATTTGATTGACATTTGAATCCAATTTCACTTTTGACCTAAACCCAAACCTAACCCAAATAAGCCCAAACCCCAAAATCAAAACCCAACCAAAGTCAAAACTTCTTTGAAACACTCCCATAAACATTTCCCAACATTAATTTTACATCAATTTCAACCCTAGCCCAACATTGGCCCAAGTTAGCCCAATTTGACCTACATTGGCCCATTTACCAAAGAGGCCCAAATCCAACCCCATTCAAACCCAAATCACTCCAAATTCATTTCAAATCACTCATGACATGTCCCTAAACCAAACACAACAATTATTTGGCCCAAACTTCTACAAAATTCCCATCCATGAATTCATTCTTAAACCTAAAGGCCCATCCCCTTAGCCTTCCTAAAAGCCCATCAAAAATAATCTCAAAAGGCCCAAAGCCCACATGACAATCCTCTATCATCATCCATTTGATAAACCCATCTCCTAAGTTCTAAATCCATGATAAAATAAATCCAAATCAAGCCATATGCCAAATCCCATCAAATCACCCCTAAATTACCAAAATTTTTAAAGCCTTTTTCATGAAATTGACCAAACTTTTCCCAAGCCAAAGATGAGCCATGAAGCCATGCATGAGCCACATGGAAGCCATGAGAGCCATGGAATCTACTTTCCACCTCACCAAACCATTAATGGCAAGAGAAGGGATCTCTTTCTTAAACCCTTTTAAACCCTTTTTACCTTAAGCATGTCGCACACTAAACCATGCTTAGCCACCTCACCATGGATGGAGACTTCACCACTCCTTCTAAGCCGACCTAAATGATTCCCTCGGCTCAAAATCAGGTCTTGGGGAGGTGCACCAAGCCTATTTCCATGGGTTGACCCAAACCAAGCCAAAAACGAGCCTTCTCCCATTCCATTTAAATCAAACTCCTTTACACATGTCCATGGCCAATTGATTGCACTAAACCCCAGCCCTGACCCACCTGAACAAGACGGTGACCAGTGCCTGGCCGGCCAGCCACCAGGCCACCAGAAAACACCATGGCCGAGACCTTGGGAGGAGCCAAAGTTTGGAATTCCCACATGCTGAGCTGCCCCATGCCCAATGGCCACCATGGCTGTTCTTCCCTTGACCTAAGCGAGCTGATCCCAAGCCTTAAACCCCCACAGGAGGCCCTCCGCCCTCTCCTGATTCAAACCTCACCTCCTCTCGGCCATGAGAGGTGCTTGAACCGGACCTTACCGAAACCACCGCCAAAATTCCTCCGGACCACTCTCCACACTTAGAGCGAGTTGATCCCCAGGTGACAATTTGCCCTAATCCACACCAACGAGCTCGATTTCTCGGCCAAAATTCCACCCAAAAACAGGACATCTCCCAACTCTCCACCAAATTCAAATTAAACGCGCCCACACCTGCACAAGGTCAAGAGAAGGAGTTCCCCAGTGAAAGCCCCATCTCCAGGCCACCCATCTGTTCCAGACTCCAAGCTTTGTAACCGGCTGTGGTCAAAATCATACCTGGACAATTCACCAGCCCAAGGGACTTCATCTGGAGCTTGCTTGGACCCAATCGAAGGTGACACAACTCTCAGATCGAAGCTTCACTTCTCTGAGCAAAGGTATGGACTCACTCTTCTTCCCGAGCTTACGAGATTCTCTATTTAATTTGAGTAAATTTCAATACATGTTTACCGTATGGATGTGTTCGTCTCCTCAAGACGAATCCATAGAGCATAAGAACATGAAAATCCGTTGAGAATCGAGTGAGAAATTAGGGTTAGAAGGTTGACGGTCACGGGTGCACACCAGTCGTAGACGATGACTGGGAGCCATCGGATCGAGCGTGTATCGAGCCGACGGTCTGGATTGAGCCGGACAGCGCAATGGTACGTGAACCGCGGGGCCCTGGAGTGCTGAGTCGGATGGTGACGCCGAATCAGAAGACGACGGGTGTGCGTTCGGAGCTGCCGAGGTTGAGCTGGCGCCGCGTCACTTAAGTAGAAAAATAGGATTTTTCCTATTTATTTAATTCCCTAAACTTCAAAAATTCATAACTTTATGTAGGAAAATCAGAAAAATAAAATAAAAATACCCACTTGCTCAGTGAACAGAGGAAAATAATGTGGAAAAGAAATCATTTAATTTCATCAAGTATTTTATTTTTTATTATTTATTTACTCTCTGCACTATTTCAATTCTCCATGCTTGTATACAATTCACCATGGCATGAGACCGTAGGGCTTTTGAAGCCTCTGAATTTGGGAACATTCTCTGAATTTTCCAAAGTCAGAGGCCACCCCTATGAAGAGTTATTGATTTTTCAATTCTAGGTCACTATTCCGAGTATTTTAATTCTAATAATTAGCATGTTGTGAAATAAATTCTAGGAAAATTTGATGATATTTCTTATGACCGGAGGACCACTAGGGAAAATGGTTTTTGAGTTAACTCACTTGTAATAACCCTAATTGGCTTAAACACCCAAAATGGAGCTTTAATTAATTAGAGCTAATCATACATCAAATTGACTTGAAATGAATTCTCCACTGACCTTTAGGATCAGAGGAACCCACCATAAAAGTTTGAAGTAAATTGGACTTGGTTAGCCCTATCAAATGGGTTGATTAAGCCATTTAGCCAAACTCAAACTTCAAAAATTCATAACTTTCAAAATACTTTTCAAAAATTCATCAAATTGGTTTTGGAGCCTCTCTAATATCAGGGGAATTTAAGAAAAATAAAATTGTAATTTTCCAAAAAAGTTGATTTTTTACATTAATTTAATATTTTTAATAATTAAAAAATAATAAAAATCACAAAAATAATAAAATTCACCAAAATGTCACATTTTGAATTTTAATCATTTAGGAACAAACCCCATATTTTTCTTAAGTCTCTATGATGAGATATTAAATTTTAAAACCATAAGGTAATTTTAAAATATAAAAAAATGTATTTTCTAGCATTTCCACTAAAATAATTCTAATAAATCAAAGAAAAATCAGAAAATTATGAAAATTGGTTCTCTGGTTTCCTTGATATCAGAGAGATTTTTAAAAAAATATAAAATTTATTTTTCAACCTTTATTTTATTTTTAAATTAATTAATACTCCAAAAGTCAAAATAATTATAATAAAAATAATATAATACAAAAAATCACTAAAATTGCTCCAAGTGGTCCTCTGGTCATTAGGAATGTCCCATAATTTTCGTAAGGATAGAAACTTTCCCTTGGTCATATTCTTAAATTTTCCTTGAAAATCCCTATTTTCCACTAAAAATAATTACATAAATAAATTAAATATAGAAAAATCACATTTTTTTCCTCTAATGTCTTGATTGACATATGAGTGAAGTCACATAAAAATTTCAAATTTATTTAAGCTCAATTTAGTGAGTTATGAAATTAATAAGTTTAAAGGGCAAAATAGTAATTAAAATTTTAACCTATAATTAAAAAATTTTAGGTTTAATTAAAAGTGTGGGTAAAATATTTGATACTAAGTTGATTTTGGATGTTTGAAACTTAGGTAATTAAAGGGTAGAAACCTACCAAATAATTTAAAAATAATTAAAATAAACCTTAATTAAATGATTAATTAAACTTGGAAGAATAATAAAAAAATTGGAATTATTAAAATAGGGATATTATTAGGAAGAGATTTATTCTTCAATCTAAAAAAAATGCCTAAATTAATCACCTCAATAACATTTAATTCCTAATTAAAATGATAATCCAAATTTAAGATTTAAAATATTAAAAGACTTAATCATTAAATTAAATTAAAGATTAAAACATTTAAATTAAATCCTTCCGAAAATTTCAATTAAATTAATACTTTAATAATTAAATTAAACCATCTTTAAAATATATAAAAAAAAGAGATATAAAATATTAAATTAAAATTAAAAATTTAAATTAAATTTAAATTAAATTAAAACATATTAAATTAAATAAAATAAAATAAAATTAAAACATATTAAATTAAATTAAATTAAATTAAAATGTATTAAACTAAATTAAATTAAATTAAATTAAATTGAAAGTAAAACTAAACCAAATTAAATTAAACTAAAATTAAATTAAATTGAATTAAATATAACATCACCAAAGACATAAAGAATTCAAAATAAATCTAAAACAACTTGAACACTATTCCAAACTTAAACCCATTAATTGAAATTAAATTAAATCACGAATCACTTGAACATTAATTTGCCCTCAAAAGCTCTTGTTGTCATAACTCCTAATGGAGTGTTAAGTGAAGTGTTACTTCACTCATAGGATATTCAAATGTCTTAGTTCACTGAGCAAGATAACAAAACTTGAACTCCTTGATGATTAATTCATTTTGTATAATTAAATTCTCTTGGACTTAAAACAATCCTAGAGGTATTGAAAAGATTTTTAAGATTCGTCTTAAGCACTTCCTCAATATGATAGGATGTTTATAAGAACAATTGAACTTAATTGTTCTTTGATGAAGAAAATCGTCCTCAAACCAAAACACAAGAACCCAGACGTCATAGGAGATGACTAGCTATAGGAGTAGGACCTTGGTAGAAAACCATAACCCTTCCCATAGCTTTACCTAGGAACTTGCTTTAAATGCTTAAATATTCTAAATTGTGTTTAAGTGCAGCCTGGGATGACGGGAAGACCCTCTAGGTATGCTTTTATTTTATTGCAATTTACCTTCTTGCAATTTACTTTATTGCAAATGCACTTTACTTTTCTCGCATGATAAACAACTGTTGCATGAAAACCCACACCTTTAGGATAGCCCCTAAAACCAAAACCAAAACTAAATTAAAAGTCATTGCAAGATAAAATTCACCGCCACAACATTTCAAAATATAAAACAACTCAAAATTTAATCACAAACAAAATAACAAAACTACAACTACAACTAAATTAAAACGTTTTGTTGGATGATCGGGAATACCTCGGATGATGTAACCTACGTGTTGCTAACGGGATTTCCCACGGTCTAAATGAAAGTGTGGAACTCATTTAGTTGAGTTTAGCAAATTCATACGGACTAAGTGAATCCGATAAAAATAACGATGCCGGAAGGATGGAACCGTGGGATCTTAACCTAGGTGTTGTTATAATCAACTTTAAGATTTGTTTTAATTAAAACATAAAAAACACTTGGACTTTAAGATTTCTAAAACCAAACTCTTCTCTTCTCTTTTGATTACAAACTTCTAAAACTAAACCTCTGCAACAACAAAGAGCTCGGAGCATGGTGGGCAGCACGGCCATCGTCATCAGCAAAACCTGAGTCTACTTCAGCAAAACTTTCTTAGAATTAAATAACCTAACCATAGGACTTCGAGGTAGTTTTCCTAGTGCAACATAAATCCTCAACCTTTTGTTAGGCATTTGCATTGCAAATTAAGCCCTAACCGGTCTTAGGACTCCGAGGTAGTCGTTCGACACGACATAAACCCTCATATCTTCGAGGCTATTTGTATGATCATGTCATACGAATATAAGTCCTAATTAATTAAAATTGGCAAGATCAAAACATTAAATAAACATTAGGACTTTCCTAAATTCAAGCTAAACAATAGGATAGTCGGGAAATTACCGAAGTTCGCTTCGAATCTGTAATTTCTCCTACTTTTCTTCCTTTGACTTCCCAAAATAAAATGTTCCAAATTTGATCCATTCCCTATTGAAATTCCAAAATTCAATCCCTTGAAAACTTAAACTTTGAAATTCTTGAGAGCAGAACTACTGATTATTATCAAGAGTTTTCTTAGGTGATTCCTGTCACTTAAGATGTAATTAACTATAGGGGCTTGCCCTTATAGGGAATTTTAAGAACCTAAGTAATATAAACCCCGTTTAATTCATTTATATTAAGCGGGGAACTTGTCGGCTTATAAAATTGGTTCGCAGACCAAACGGATGTCACAAATCTTCTAGTTTATTTAATTGAGCCCCATCATCAAGTAGTGTGTCTATTCTTCGGGACAGATACACAGCTTGTGATGTGGCGCTCATTTATATAAACTATTTGGGATGTGAGATCGGTTTGATTTCATATCTTAAAACTTTTAAACTTAAAATTACTTTCAAAATCAAATGTTATCTTTTAAACTATATATATATTTAAATTAAATTTAAAATCTAAAATTCGCCGACAATTTCTGTAGGCGACCCCCTTTTTAAAATACAACACACAAACCTAAAAATATGCCGACAATGAGATGTATTTCTAATCTCTTCCAATTCATTCAATTGCATAAATCTCTTCTCTCCAGTATTTTTCAAATTAAAACTCAACTCTTTTATCGCCCAACATGCTTTATGCTCCAATTCAACCGGTAAATGACAAGTCTTACCAAACACTAGTCTATAAGGAGACATTCCAATAGGGGTTTTAAAAGCAGTCTTATAAGCCCATAATGCAATATCTAATTGAGCAGACCAGTCTAATTTATGATTATCCACAGTTTTCTCCAAAATTCTTTTTATTTCACGATTAGACACTTCTGCTAAACCACTAGTCTGGGGATGATAAGCAGTAGAGATTCCATGAATAATATTATATTTATCAATCAATCTCTTAATATGATTATTCCTGAAATGGGATCCAACATCAGTTATAATCACTCTCGGCATTCCATATATAGTAAATATAGTTTTCTTTAACAATTTTGAAACACTCCGAGCATCACATTTAGGTAAAGCAATAGCTTCAATCCATTTTGAGACATAATTAATTGCAAACAGTATATATAAATTCCCAAATGATGGAGTAAATGGTCCCATAAAATATAATCCCCATACATCAAAAATTTTAACTTCCAAATTATAATTTAGAGTCATTTCATTTCTTCTAGAAATATTACATACTCTCTGACATCGATCACATGATTTAATATATTTATAAACATCCTTAAAAAGAGTAGGCCAATAAAATCCAAATTATAAAATCTTAAAAGCAGTTTTATCAACACCAAAATGACCTCCAAATTCAGAATTATGACATTGTTGAATAATTAAATTCGTTTCTTCTTGTGGCACACATCTCCTAATAATCAGATCCTTACACTGTTTATATAGATAGAATCATCCCAATAATAAAATTTTGCATCATATTTGAACTTCTTTTGTTGTTGCCTTGTTAAACCAGGTGGTACAATATCACTCACAATATAATTCACAATATCAGCATACCAAGGTAAAATTTTTCTCATAATAGTATAAATTTGTTCATCAGGGAAAGTTTCTGTAACTTCTTTCTCAAATTCAGATAATTTATCATACTCTAATCTTGACAAGTGATCAGCTATTTGGTTAACAGATCCCTTTCTATCAACTATCATGAAATCAAATTCTTGCAGAAGAAGTATCCATCTAATCAGTCTAGGTTGCACATTCTTCTTTTGCATTAAATATTTGATAGTTGAATGGTCTGTATGCACAATACTTTTAGCTCTAATTAAATAAGGTCTAAACTTTTCAAAAGCAAATACTACGACTAATAACTCTCTTTCTGTAGTGGTAAAATTAATTTGAGCTTCATTAAGAGTTTTACTAGCATAGTAAATGACTTTGAAAACTTTATCATGCCTTTGCCCCAATGCTACTCCGATCACATAATCACTAGCGTCACACGTGAGTTCAAATGGTTTCTCCCAATCTGGTGAAACAATTATAGGTGCAGTGATTAATTTTTCTTTTAATAATTCGAAAGTACTCAAACATTCATCATTGAAATCAAACTTTCTATCATTTTCTAAAAGTTGGCACAAAGGTTTAGTAATTTTAGAAAAATCTTTAATATATCTCCTGTAAAATCCAGCATGTCCTAAGAAACTTCTCACCTCTCTCACAGTAGTGGGTGGTGGCAATATCTCAATCACTCTAATTTTAGCCCAAGCACAATTCCTCCTGCAACCATAAATTGACATTCTTCCAATTCAGAACTAAATTTATTTTCTGACAAAGCTCCAAAACTTTTGCTAAGTTTTCTAAGCAGATTTCAAATGAAGTCCTGAATACAGAGAAATCATCTATGAAAACTTCTATTCTATTATCTATCATACTACTGAAGATAGACATCATACATCTCTGAAATGTTGCAGGTGCATTACTCAGTCCAAAAGGCATTCTTCAAAAAGAAAAGGTTTTGTAAGGGCTAGTAAATGTTGTCTTTTCTTGATCCTCAGGAGCAATAGGTAGTTGATGGTAACCAGTATAGCCATCCAAAATACAGTAGTACTTGTGTCCAACAAGTCTATCTAGCATTTGATCGAGAAAAGGAAGAGGAAAGTGATCTTTTCGGGTGGCGACATTTAATTTCCTATAGTCAATACAAATTCGCCATCCATTAATTTGTCTTGTGGGTATAATTTCATTACATTCATTCACTTCAACAGTCACTCCTCCCTTTTTCGGTACACAATATATTGGACTCACCTAAGCAATATCTGAAATAAAATAAATATTTTCTGCATCCAACCATTTTAAAATGCCCTTCTTAACTACTTCTTTCATTATTGGATTTAATCTCCTCTGCGGATCAACTCTTGATTTATGTTCTTCATCTAATAAAATTCTGTGCATACAAATCGAAGGACCGATTCCTTTAATATCTGCTAACGTCAATCCAAAAGCTTTCTTGTATCTTTTTAAAATTTACAACAACTTCTGTTCTTGATATTCGTTTAACTCCGAAGATACAATAACTGGTAGGGTAGATGATTCTCCTAAAAACATATATTTCAAATGATTAGGGAGAATTTTCATCTCAAGTTTAGGAGGTTTTATTATAGATGGAATTAAGCTTTTATTTCCACCTTCCATAGTGTCTAATACTTCAAATCTCTCCTGAACATACTCCAAATCTTCATTCTTCTTACTATCTGAATTTTTTTCATTTTCAATTTCTTCTTCAAACATATTTTCATACTCCGCTTCTTTTTCAAACCTATTTTCAAAATGATCGTTTCTCAAATATTCATAGACCTCCATCTTAAAACATTCATTATCTTTTTCCATTGAGGGATACTTCATATATTTCAAAATATTAAATGTCACCTCTTGATCATTAACTCTCATAGTTAATTCTCCTTTTTGAACATCAATCACTGCTCTCCTAGTAGTAAGGAATGGTCTTCCCAAAATGATTGGAATTTATTTATCATCCTCCATATCAAGTACAATAAAATCCACAAGAAAGATAAATTTATCCATTTTCACTAACACATCTTCCACCACTCCTTTAAAGTAAGTAATGGAACGATCAGCTAACTGAAGAGTCACAGATGTAGGAGAAATTTCTCCTGTTCCCAACCTTTTGAAAGTTGATAAAGGCATAAGATTAATACTAGCTCCCATATCACATAAGGTTCTTCCGAAAAAAATTTCTCCTATAGCACACGGGATAGTGAAACTACCAGGATCTTTAAGTTTTTCAGGAAGCTTCTTCTGAATAATTGCACTACACTCTCCGCTGAGTGCAACAGTTTCATGATCTGTAAATTTTCTTTTCTTTTTCAGAATATCCTTCATAAATTTAGCATAATTAGACATCTGTTCTAATGCTTCAAAAAAAGGAATATTTATCTTTAATTTCTTAAGGATCTCCAAAAATTTTCCAATATGTTATCCCTGTTTTGTTGCTTCAATCTTTGAGGAAATGGAGGCGGTGGTTTTTCAAAAGTAATCTTCATTGGTTCAAGAGGATAATCCAAGTCTGGATAAATCTTGTTTGAACTTTTTTCAATATTCACCTTCTCCTTTTCTATTTCAACTTCTTTTTGCACTCTTGTTTCCAATTCGTTTCCACTCCTTAATTGAATAGCCTTAAGTTGTTCCTTGTTTTGATCATTTGGATTGATCTCAACATTACTTAGAAGCTTTTCAGAAGGTCTATTATTAAGTGCAGTGAAAATATACCCCAATTGATTTTTAATATTTTTCATCGCAACACCTTGAGCTTGTAATTAATTTCCCATATTCAGAATCATTTCTTCAGTAAACAACTTCTTATCCTTAAATTGCGCGTTACTATTAAATCCAGGAGGATAAGATGATCTAAAATTAGTATTTCCTTGATTGTTCAAATTTCCAACTGGATTTATAGAACTGTTCCCACAATGTGGGTTAACATTGGCATTGGTATTATTCCAGTTGAAGTTTGGGTGATTCTTCCAACCAGGATTATAATAATTTGAGTAAGGATTGTTAGATCTATTAATAACATTCAAAGTCTCATAAGGTGTTTGAGATTCTGTTATCTGTCCAAATGAATTTTCTTCTATCACTTGGGGTGGTTGAGAATAATTCATTCCATATTGATCTAATTTCTTGGAAAGGACTGCAATTTGAGAAACTATCATAGTCATCATATCTGAATCATGAACATTAGCTACTCTTTTAGGATTTACCCGTTCAGAGGGCCATTGAAAATTATTAGTAGCCATTTCTTCGATTAATGGGTATGCTTCATCAAAAGGTTTTGACATTAACGATCCACCAGCGGCAGCATCTTTAATTAATCTTAATGATCCCACTAATCCATTATAAAATGTTTAAATTATTAACCAATCTGGTAAAGCATGATGTGGGCACTTCCTAAGAAGATCTTTAAATCTCTCCCAAGCTTCGTATATTGATTCCTCTTCAAACTGACCAAAAGATGTAATATAATTTCTTAGCTTAGTAATCTTTGATGGTGGAAAATATTTTGATAGAAACTTTTGAGACAATTCTCCCAAGTTCTAATAGATCCAGGTGCTAACGAATTTAACCACGCCTTAGCTTTATCCCTTAACGAAAAAGGAAAAAGTCTAAGTCTGACAGCATCACTCGACACTCCGTCATATTTAAAAGTAGCATACAGTTCTAGAAAACTAGCGAGATGTAAATTTGGATCCTTATTAGGTGTTCCTCCAAATTGATTGTTTTATACCATTTGGATAATAGCAGGTTTAAGTTCAAATGAATTAGCAACAACATCAGGATTTTGAATAGTTATATGAATTTCATCTCTTGCTGGGTTAGCATAATCTCTTAAAGGTCTCGGCAAATTTCCAATATCATTTCTCTGATTATCTTGATTATTCGCCATTTTGCAAGGATTTTCAGTTTGTTTTTGTTGTTTTCTAATTTTTCTAACAGTACGCTCTAACTCCGAATCGTAAGGTACTAAACCTATAGATCCACTACGACGCATATAAAATTACACAAATACTTTAAAAAGTAAACAAACACACACAATTACACTCTACAAAGTAAAGGTTTTCAGTTACTATATGATCAACAGATACTTTCTTTCGATTCTTTCCTTTTATTCCTTCCTTCCCCAGCAACGATGCTAAAAACTTGATGCGGGCAGGACTTTAATATTACAATAATTTATGAACACAAATTTATATATATTTATAATGATTTTGTA
Source organism: Papilionanthe hookeriana x Papilionanthe teres (assembly GCA_022702705.1). Lineage (NCBI taxonomy): Eukaryota > Viridiplantae > Streptophyta > Magnoliopsida > Asparagales > Orchidaceae > Papilionanthe > Papilionanthe hookeriana x Papilionanthe teres. Next base: position 7,399,054 of record CM040431.1, on the reverse strand, counting down.
AAGTTCACGTATTCAACGCAAGTATACGTATCGTATCAAGTAATACATGGCTCTAATGGAGTCTTGGTTATCGATCCCACAGGGAAAGATGAATCTTATTACAGTCAATGTAATACTGAATTCCAATACTCAAATTGTGATTAAAGTTTAATGTTTACTTCTACTACCAAGATGCAGAAAATGGTAACAATTAAGCAAACTATAATTACTTTTAATATCTTTAAAACATAATTAACTAACAGACACACACTAAGCTATATATTTGAAAGGTTTTGATATATAAGAAAAGTATCTTTCATCTTGCAATAAGAATATGATGTGTGGATGTTATGGAATGATTAGCTATGATATTGTGCCACATAGGAGAACAATTGTTTCTTTACCCTTAAAAGAGTATCCCCTCTTCCAAGCATGAAAAGAACATTGGCATATCCTAAGTTTAGTTACAAAATCTAAGGCTAGGCTGGGAGGATACTGGCTGTCACTACGGAGCTCACACTCACCCTGTACCTAAAGGCTAACGTTCGAGTTTAGTTACTAATCTTAGGACCAAATTGGGGATCTCAGCTTGTCACCCTGAAATCTCCAATTTGACGTCCATCAAAACACATTTCCCTATTTATTTGCACTCAATTCCCATGAACTACGTAATTCATCCATGGAAATTGAATGAGTTCTTCATTGTTGTTGTAAGACACTAAATCCTTTTAGAGTTAATGTTCAACAACATATTTTAACAATTCAATTGGCCAGATCGAAAAGTAAATTAAGTTCGAAATGAAAAACCATCACTATTTCTTCAATACTTTAAAAACACTTCAAATCTACATCAACACATCATCAATTCTCTATGCAAGAAGAAAGACAAAGAAGACTACTCAAAATTCATAGAGAAGACAATAAAATATGAATTTTATATATAAAAGAAAAGTCATACAAACCACAAAAAAAAAGACAACTTATCTCTTTCTCTTCCCTAATGCAATTCCCTTGAAGTTCCTTTGAATCCTTTTCTCTCTTCTTTGCAACACTTAATTCCCTCTTTAGAATGGAAAGGAAGAAGCAATCTCTCACTTTACTCCATCTCCTTCACTCCTTAGAGAAGAATCCCTCTCGAATTGACACTTCTACACTCTTCTCTCCTAAGCCCTAACACTCAAAACACACTAGACTCTCTATAATACACAGGACACACCACATTTTTCATCTAAAAATATTTACTTATTAGTTAGGAACGAAATCCCAAGAGTTTCCATAGGCATCCCTTCAAAAAGTAGCCAAAACTCTTTGAATTGAAGTCCACTGGGCGCCGTCGACCCTCTATCATCGAATTAATTGCTGAGCTATCTGGAAAATGGTGCCGACGGCGCCCATTCTGGCGCCGTCGGTGCCAGAATATGTTTTGCTCTTTTTTGCTCCCTTTTGCTCTAAATTTGTTCATTTTTGCTTCTTTTCGCTCCAATCACCTAAAATCATCATACCTGCAACAAATCATGAAAAATACATTTCTTTAAAGTGCAATATCACCAAAAGTGGGTAAATATATATATCAGAAGCAACATATATTTTTGGTGCATCAATAGCCATCTTCCTTATTTAGTTGTAGTCACATCTCCCCACCATCTCGACAGAGCAACCATAAGAGGAGAAGATCAATTTAGAAAACAAAATTTTGGGGGTGATCTCGAGCTTGGAGGTGAGCTTATACCCAAAAATTTTCATGCATTTTTGCTGGTGATTTTTTGTGTTTTCCTCGAATCTTCTCTTCAGCTTTATTCCTTTTTCTTTTGTTTTCATGTCCCTTAAAATGAGATAGAGGTGAAATATGCCCTTCAATACCAAGAGATTTGTCAGTCTAGAAGCCTCCTACCGCTACCATAGCTTGATTTTGACAATAAGATTCATCCTAGAGTATTGTTTTCTCACTACTAGGCCAACATCGTCGTCACGGTACATTACTATTATTAAACCACCAACATCTAGTCAATGGTTTGCCACCTTCTGGCCATCACTGCTGTTACTGTCAAACCACTGCCACTTAACTGATGTCACCAGATCTTCACTAAATTCATTGGATTGTTGCGTATAACAAAAGGCACTACCGTCACCACTGTTGTTATTGATTGATCACCACCTCCCAACCATTTTTGCTACTAAAACACCATTAACTAGTCAATGCTACTATACCATTGATACACCTAAAATATATAATATTTTTATACACATTTTTATACTTATTTTTGATAATATTGCACTTTAATAGAAGGTATTTTGTGTATTTTTCTTGTAGGTATGATTAAATAGATGAATGTGATTAAAGAAGTGAAAAAGGATCAAATTTGGAGCAAAATGAAGAAAGGTGCAAAATTAATCTATGGTAGCTAAGCGCCCAGACCTGGCGCTTACGCACTAGAGCCTCGCAGCTGAGCGCCCCCGCTTAAGCTGGCAGTTACTTTGGATAATTTAATTAATTTTTAGCACCATTTTGAAGAGGTGTTTGAGCCATCCTTTAGTACAAACGTGGGTAACTTCCTATTGGCACAAAAATTAATTTAAATTAGTCTTGAAATGATGCATCACTTGAAGGATTCATTGAATCTGGACATGATTTAAAGAAACACCAAAGCACCTATTGAAAAATTATATAAAGATGACTTGAAGATTAGAAATTGGATGTTGTTGGAGGGTGTGTGGTTTATGTTTAGCATGTAGGATAGCTCTTCAAGTATCACACCATTTCACTTCACCATATCGACTTACTTTAGTACAGGTTGTATTAGGATTAGAAGGGAGATTTGGAGTCCTTGGAGTTGGGCGCCACCCTCTAAGGAAGATTGTAAGGAAAAGAAAAGTTCTCAAAGGAACTTTAAGGGTTTGGTGGAGAGGATTTTCATATAAGTCTTTATCTTTGTTACTATATTTGGTTTTTAATTAAGACTTCTTATGTTTTCACCATGATTTCTACATTTAAACTAAGTTGTGATTGTTTTTTTTCATGAATTCTAAGTAATTTTCTTTATATTTTTCATTATAATGATGAAGTAATTAAGTTATGGATGGAAGTTGTGTGAAGTATAGAAAATTAATGTTGGAAGAAGTTATGATGATTCAAAACTTGCACTTCATTTAGTTCTTGATTTGGCCAATTAAGATGTTAATATATGTTGTGAACATGTAAGAACTTGTATGGTATTGTCTCAGTCACAATTGGTAAGAATCACATGAGATTATTTGGGTGAGAATGTAGTCCATATAGTTTAGTGCAAATAAATAGGGAGATATACTTCGATGGGTGTAGAATTAGAGGGCTTTAGAGTGACAGGCTAAAGCCTTTAATTCAATTTATTGTTTTATGTCTTGATACGTGATGTTAGTCCCCAGGTTGAGGGAGAAGAGGAAATTCTATAGTGAGCTATTATCTTTCCTGCCTAGCCTGTCTTCAAGATTACTAAAGCATTAGATTAAAATATGTTCTTTATAGCACCTCTAGTAAGGGTAAATAATATAATTACTCCTATTTGGCACAACACATTTTAGATACTTCTACAACAAAATTTCATGGCTTGTTACTGATTGATAGTAAGGAAAAAGATATTTATTTGCATTGGCTTTCATCTTACAAAAATCTAGTTAAATTTAGTTGTCTGCTTTCATTTCAAATTACAAAATAAAAAATCAAAAAGAAAGAATCAAACTTTTTTTCCTAGAATATTATCTTTAGTTTGAGTAAGATTGATCTTACAAAGTAAAAAATTATTTTTCTATTTTCTTTGTTAAGAATATTTTTCCCTATGGGTTTGATAACTCAGGACTTAATCAGAAAGTTTTATATTACTTGATAACGATGCGAATACTTGCGTGGAATTTCATTTTATAATAATAACAATTAAACTCTCATTTACATCGGCATCAAGTTTCTGGCACCGTTGTAAAGAAGAGATATAATTAAAAGAAAGTATAAAGTATAAACTCATAAAACGTAAGCATAAATATCAGGGATCAACCATAGCAGTCGTCTTTGCCATATTTATACCATTATTGTCTTTGTCAAGTCACTATCTCCTGACCCCAACTATGGCTTGACCACCGTCGCCTATCAGCTAACATACTACAGTCACATGGCTTACTTCACTGCAGTTGTTGTTGTTACTTTGTTATTATTGTAAGTGTTGTTAGAATATCAATGCCTAGCTGACCTCATTGTCATAGCTTGACCTCCATTATTGGATTGCCATGGTTAAATCATTATGACTTGGTTGTTGCTACTGTTGTTGCTGGATCAATATTTCTAAGCGGTCACCTCTATTAGTTACAATGAATCAAGGTCTCTGTCACACACCTCTTTTCATCGATCTTACATCATGATAGTCGGGTCGCTAGTATTTCCTAATATATGCTCTAATTCTTGTAATATTATTTTTGTTTCAAGTTTTCTATATAAAAACCTCTAGTGTCACCTCTATGAGCTATATTTTTTATTTGTGTGTGTATTAGATTTTTGCATAATGTTAATACATTAATGTATTACTCTACAACTACTAATTCTTCTAACACAAAACAGGAGATGGGAAGGAGAAGGATCTATGAGAATTCTCAACAGAGGCTTTGAAAAGTACGTCTATTTCTCCTCTTCCTTTTTACCGGAAATGCACTCTCTCACAAGGAAAAATACCACAAATTCCATAGACATAGATATTAACATCTTAGCATGGTGTCTAAAATATTCAATATGAGAGATTATTAATTCTAAAATATTCAATACAACAATTTTCCCTTCATGGGTATGCTTCCTCTGACATCTTTGGTGGGAAGGATTTAATGTGAACAAGATCTAAATCGGTGTACAATCTGATGTCTCCAAAATTGACAAGCATATTTAATTTTGATCAGATGATACTTTAGGCAAGATTCAAGCCTCTGGTACTCAATTTAGTTTCTATGCTTGATTCAATCTCTCCGACTGATTGTCCGGTTCGACCATTTGGTTGGTGGGCCCGGCTCAGGCACTTCAGTGAGAAGACTCGGTTCGGCTACTTTGGCTGATCGGCATGGTTCAACCACTTTCGTGGATCAGCTCGGTTCGGCCACTTTGGCGGGTGGGCCTGGTATTGTGATCTGGTAATTTTGTGTGTATGTATATAGATATATAGATCTCTCTCTCTCTCTCTCTCTCTCTCTCTCTCTCTTTATATATATATATATATATATATATATATATATATATATATATATATATATATAATCTCACATATTTATAAAATTATATGTTCTTTACTTACATTCATAACATTTTTCTCTTCAATATAAAATTTCAAGCCAAATTCAACCATTATTTACCTTTCCGCCAAATTTTGGACATTATGAAAAGCCCAAATGCAAAAATTCAAGTAGCTACTTTTATGCTAAATGTAAAATTTATTAATGTAAAAGGTTTAATGAAATTATAAGTTTATTAAACTAACGGCATTCTTTGAACTTATGCCAAAATTCAGTTTTCAGTCGGCCAATAAAAAAATATCGATTTAAATAATGTGAATGCCACTGCCGACACATTGACCCCTTTAACTGATTAATAGAGTGGACATTTTATAAATTCATTGGACACGTAGGTTTTTAAAAAACAATTCTGCAATACAGCTGATTGGCTATGAGATTGACACAACGGCCATTTGAATAAGTCCCATCATGGGGACTTTACCGGATTATTTTAGGAAATTTACATAGAACAAAATTCTTACATATCTAACAGCTATAATTTAATATTTATATATCTAACAGCTATAATTTAATATTTATATTTATAATATTTTTTTGTTATAAATTTATGATTTAAAATTTGTATTTAACTTTTAAATAGTTAGTACAGTAGTATTAAATTCTTTTATGACATTGGGTATCGTATTGTCTGTGAATTTATTTAACATGGGAGAAACCAGTGTAAGGAGAGTGAAAGAGAAAAATTGATGTGTTTTTTAGGCTTGAACTCTATGTTCTAACAACGACTTTTCCTCGAAAGAGCATAGAAAATGATCCAACGATCAAGAAAGAATGATTAAGAAAGCAAGAGAGACCCCTAGAATTACAATGTATGATCTCCAAGAAGGCCTCCAAAGTTAGAGAGGGAAAGAGTCCTTCCTCTTAGATCTTAATTACCTCTAATAAAAAAGAAAATATGAGTCGTGATGTCTAAAATATGTCAATGGTGTCTTGACGAAGAGATCACAATGTGGATATCGGGTGGATCATAAATGAGGATTTGACTTATATCAATCCTTGGTTTTGGTTTTTGTACTTTTTGCACTTAGTGGATGATATGATTGATCGATCAGCGAGGTGAATCCATCAACTTAGTCCACCAGGTCAATTTGACATGTCAGTCAGCCAGGTCACTCCGACAGGTCAGCTTGGCAGCTAGTACATGATAGTTAAACATTAACGAGTGGGGTCAAAGGAACACCTTAGAATATTGCATATTATTCCAATAATAAACATATCTTCTTATTAGATGTTTTATCAAGCCAATGAGACCCGCTAGACTTGTGCTTTGGCCCACATAAGATGATTTTTTGTATACATTTAGTAACCTCGATTCTCTTATTTCTTCGACAGGTTGCTACAAATAGAATAAGAGAATGAATGATATATATTCTTCGCATTACCATTTCTTAAAGCTTTCCTCTTAAAATATATAATTGTCATTATCTACAATAGTATTTCATGAGTTTCTTGTGCTTTTGGGAGTAAGATAGATAGATAATATTGACGAATCAACGATGATCACAAGATGTGCTCCAGATTGGTTATGTTTATGTTCCTATCTTAAATAGAGCAAGGTTCGATGTTACCCTTATCAAGTTCTGACTTTTTCTCACTCACGGGTCACACTTCTCCTATAGGGAATAATATTTTACCTACTACCGGGTTTGGACTGTTGTTCACTTGGGAGCCTTAAATCTCCTATAGAGAGTAGTCGCTTGAGCCTCTAAAAAAGGTTGAGACTGTTCTTTGTGTGGGGACTTTAGCCTTATCATAAAGAGTAGTCATGATATGATAGGATTTACTTTTTACTGACTCCTCGCCCAATTTGGATGTTATGAAAATTATAAAATTATGAGTGTTTTCGTTATATTTGGCTCATTTTGAGGTCACAACACCATTTTGATGTTTTTTTTCCTGTCAACGTGTAGCCAAATAGCTGGACATACAGTTACAAAATATGGTCTACAGCTACGACCTTGCATGTGATAGGAGGCACACCCGAACATGAACCGCTATTATTTATAGCAGTGGGGCAATAGGGCTGGTGCCAATGTGCATATTATTTGTTCAATACGACCATAGGTACCTTGGCCCATCTAATGAAGGGACTCTCCGACCCTAGGCTTAGCCTCTTGGCGTCCCACCAAAATATGTATGGTAACCATTCAAAGGAGTTACTATGTGATTCTAGAGTTGCAACACCAGATCTGATGTTGTGATGCCTGACAACTTATAAATAAGGGCTAGGACTAATGCTTTCATACATTGAATCTCTTGCAGCAAAGTTCTATCATGTTTTTACCTTAAATACATTCATATTCTATAGATGTTGTCATAGTGTGCTCGTGTAATAAGGTCACAAAATAGTTATGCTCCTTTTTCATCCTCTAGAGAGTGATTGAACTGATGAGATTGTTGACTCTGATGCCCTTTTCATTCAAGGAGTTGTCAGGGATCAGAGATTCTTTGGCACAAATGTCTGGCTCATTTGCACTAAGACATTTCACAGCATCCCTCTTTCCAAAAACATTTGTAAATTGTAGGAGGATGTTATCAGGCTAAACTAAAAGTTGGTCTCTCTCTAGGAGTGTCTAGATTCCAAGATGATCTATCCTAGCCACATTGAGCAACAATAGGATCTGCTAGCTCAGTGTCACATGGAAACCCTCAACGGTTTAAAAAAAGTAGCTCCACATTCTTTTCATGATTGCAGTATCGAGGAAGAGATAAGCTGAGCGGAAATCAAAGGTGTAGGATGTGGATAGTTACTTGATCCCTAGGCATTGAATGATGCTCTCTCTATTTGATATTATTTGTACGTTCAGATCTCTTATTTATATCCTGAATGTGTACTTTATTTCATGAATATTAATGAAGGAATGCCATTTTATTTACCAAATTCATATGCATCTTTTACTTTTAGGTTACCTGATGTGTCAATTCAAAAAATTATAAAATTATTTAAATCAATAAAGGTCAAGTGAACATGGCATTAGACCTATCAACATTTCCATGATGTCGTGTTCAGTTCCACCATACCCTATATTTTAAGTCCTGATGGAAGCTTTTAATTGGACAAAAATAATGATGGCATCTACCATATTTGTAATGCTCTATTGGTTTAGAATGAACTATGGTGCTTCAATTTACTTCGAGTAAGGTTTTGAGCTGTTCATCCCATTGCATCGGTTGATGTAGCATCTATCACATCATCAGTGTTCTGACCACATGACTGGCTTGTCAGCCAACTTTTGGTGGGAATCTATCGGTTCCTTTTGAAAATAATTTAATATATATATATATATATATATATATATATATATATATATATATATATATATAATTTTGCAAAATAGTAGTTTGATTTGAAAAATGAGACCAGATAGATCACATATATTTAATAGTTTAAGTAATTTAGCCTAACATCACAAGTAATACACTATCCCGAAAGATAGGCATGCTACATGACAGTGGGCTCGATTATTTAAACTATGTGATTTATGGCATCTGTTTGATCTGTGAACCTTTTGTGTGACTGGCAGATTCTCCTATTTAATATTGAAGATTACGCAGGGTTTATTTTACCTGGGTTCTTTAGTTCCTATAGAGGCAAGACCAAATAGTTATTACATCTTTAATGGCTATGGTCACTTAAGAAAACTCTCGATAATGATCAAAGCTACATGTCTTCAAGAAATTAAGGATCCAGTTTTCAAGTTTGGAGACACAAAAGTGTATAGGGAATGGTTCAAATAGGAGCAGTTATTATTAGTATCCAAATGAAAGAGAACTAGGGAAAGTCACAGACCTCGTGGCGAACTTCGTTGACTTCTCAAACTATCCTATTATTGGGCCTTAACCTGTTTATTCTGTTAATTTTATTATTTAAATATTACATTTGCATGATATCAGATCATGCAAATAGCTTAGAGGAGAGAAGGATTTATGTCATACCAAATGACAACCTTGGAATCCTAAAAGAGATAAAGCTTATACTGTAAAACATGATTGTGCAAAGGGCTAAAGACAAAGTGAGAATCTATGACGCACTAGAAGAATTACCTCAGAGTCTTAAGGTTTTGTACATAAGGAAAGGTTTTGCTGGTGTAGATCTTATTTGCTCTCTTGATGATGTTCTTCTCTTGCACTCTCATCGTGCTACCCACGATGTGTACTTCAAGCTTCTTGCTGAAGAAAACTCTGAGTCCATTATTGTAGTTGCTCCAAAGTTTAATGCTTTATGTCTTATGTTTTGATTTCAATCATTATTAATCCAATTAATCTTATTATTATCATTATTAAGGGTTACATGTTTATGTGTTATAGTGATCCATCCTAGGTAACCGGGCTACTATTCTCTACCCTATAATTCCACCAAATCTCAAAAGTAGAAGAAATTGTAGAAACAATAAAAGGAATACAATAAATTTAAAATAAAATCACGCACATGGGTCTCTGCTATCGCTGTAAAAGGGGTTATTATAATAGGAAAAATTTAATAAAGTGTAGGAAATTTAAGCAAGTTTATGAAATTTAAACAAATCATAAGAAAATGCGATAAAAGAAAAATTAAATAAATTGTAAGAAGAGTATGAATTAAACGAAAAAAAATCCTGATGTCACATATGGAGATCAAGGTTGAGTTTAAGAATTTGGTAAATGTGGGGCTCAAAGTTAGATTGTGTGTTTTGTAAGAAAATGCGATCACAGGGCAGTTTCTAATCTCAACTCGGGGCGATTTACCCATGGACATTTATAAAATTTCAAAAGTTTTTTAATTTTTTGTGCATGTAAAATTTACTTAGAAACCAAAAGTGTTGATTGTAATGATAAAAGAGATACTATTATTAGTTTTTATATTGAAAATATATTTTAGAAAATTAACTAGTACACAAGTAAATTCCCCTGATTAAATTAGAACTACCAGTAGCCTAAGAGAGCTAGGGGAAACAATTGTACTACTAGTTGGGGAATAGTATCATTGGTTCTATCCTCTCTCTCAAAGGATCCGTGAGGTAGAAGATACTATTCTAATATCCCACATTTAATACACAAGCACCATCATCATTGCCCTTGCCACCTATACCTCAGATTTACAAAAGTCCGATGATTTATATGTAGCATTCACAAATATCCCTAATTTCTCACAAGGATTTGAATACATTATCCAAGACTCAAATCCTTGAGCATTGGATTATTAATGTAGAATAAGTTGTGTAGGGAATTTTATTTAGACATGTGAATTAACGGGTCCTGAGTCATATCTTGGTGGGCCCCTACGGTTTTTTGTTTTTTTATTTTTTAGTATTTTTTATGTTTTTAGGATGATTTTATTCAAAAAGTTATAATAAGTATAGGTGCCCTTCAAAATGTTCAAAAAAAACTTTCAAAGACATTTAGGGAATGACCCAAAACAACTATTGAAGTTTCTGGATCATTTCGAGTTCACCTAACTTTATCATATTGTTGAATTAATCATACTTGGTTCTAGTTATGGTGTTTTAACTTTTGCTCAATGAAATTTATTGTTTGAATCATCCCATGAGTATGGTAACAAGTCATTCATTCGATGTTAAGTTTTAGAATTATGTTGGTAGACACCCTTAAGGGCAAATTAAGTTATCAGGAAATCCTTAACCTTTCAATTTGAGTTGAGCTTGTAGTGTTTTAAAGATGTCTACCATTGTTTTATTGCTTTAATGGACCAAATTAAATGGTTGTAGATCAGTCCTAGTACACCACTAAGCTATTAAGTCTTTTATGGGTAAACTTAAAATTTTTAAAATGCCTTAATGTAATATGTCGAATTCTTATTATAGAGATTGTATTATTGCTTAACCATTGATTTGGGGCATCAAATTAGTGAATTATTATCTTCCTAACTTATGTCCCTCACATTTGAATCATTCAAATTTGAATATCTTCCAAACTTTATAATTTGAATAATTACAAATTTCTTCTTTTGTAGAAGATAATGTGAGTCGGTTTCTACCCTTTAACCCTCTGTGTTTCAATCATTTCAGAGGTTAATAATCATGAATTTTACTTGTTTACCCTATGGTTTATAATCTTAATTAAGTTATAAAAATCCAAACTTACCATGTTGGCCTTAGGGTTTTCTACTTTCTAATTTTTTAAATTTAAATCAAATGACTTTAGAACTTTACTGTTACCCCAGATGAGAATTATTTTTTTTCTTTCTATTTCATTTTTCAATATTTACTTTATCCAAAAATTGGGATTTTTAATGATAATTAATTTAACTAACTAAGATATACTTTTTTTCCTTAAGAAACTTTTTGGAGGTTTGCATAAGTAGAGGACCACTTGGAATGATTTTTATGAATTTTTTAATTATATTTTAATTTTACAATTTTTAATCGATTTTAGTGAAAATAATTAGAAAATATATTTTTATTTCAAAATTTAATTTTAATATTTTTCATAAATTTCTCTGACTTCAAAAAAACTCAGAAATTTTTTTATATAGTTTTCTAATTTTTATTTTATTTTCTATAATTATTTTTACTCAAAAATAAAGAAAAATACATCTAAGTGTTAAAAATATAGTTTTATACTTTATTTTAACTCCAATTTTATTTTTCCTAAGTTTCTCTGGTCTCAAGGAATTCTCCAAAGTAATTTCCATAATTTTCTAATTTTTCTTTTATTATTTATAATTTTATGAAGCCAAATTTCTATTTATTTAGAAAATACATTTTCATATTAAAAATACTTTTTCTGGCTTCTATATTTTTGCAGAGACTTTAGAAGACCATTTTATTATTTTTTAAATTATAAAATACATTTTAAAATTTTAAATTTTTATTTTTATTTTTTTTAAAGTACTCTAACTACAGTGAACCTACCAAACATGATTTTATATTTTTCATGCTTTTTTTATTTTTTTAATAATTTTTTAATTAAGATAATGCTAAATATCCTAGGAAATTAGGGCTTTTGATTATATGGATGTTCTCTAACCATGGAAAAATTAGAGAAGCCTAAACTTTAAAGCATAGAGAACTAATCGAAAGTGCTTATACGAAGACATAAAGTGACTCAAATTTAAATCAAATATTTAGATAATTATGGGTTGCCTCTCACATAACACTTGGTTTAAGGTCTTCAGCCAGACATAATAAGTTTTTATCTTGGTTGATCCAATATTAAAACCTCTTTAATCATCAGATTGTCCCCTTTAAAATAAGGTTTTAATATATGCCCATTTATTTTAAATGTTCTCTTAGTTTTTGGATCTTCAATTTCTACTGCTCAATATGTGTAAACATTAACAATTGTAATGGTCCCATCCATTTAGATTTTAATTTTCTTGAGAATAATTTTAAGCGAGAACTATACAATAAAACTTCTTGCCTGGGTTTAAATTCATTTCCAATTACCTTCCCATCAAGCCAATTTTTCATTTTCAATTTGTACCTGATGGCATTATCACAATATTCATTTCTTATCTCATCAAGCTCATTCAGTTGCAATAATATCTTCTCACTAGCATCTTTTGAATTAAAATTAAGCCCAATAAGCTTTGTGCTCCAACTCTATTGGTAAGTGACAGGTTTTTCCAATGATAATTCTATATGGGGACATTTATATGGGTGTCTTCTAAGCAGTTATATAAGCCTATAAAATAGTATCTAACCTAGCAGACCAAAATTCTTTTAATTTCACGATTAGATAATTTAGCAAGACCACTTGTTTGGGGATGATAAGCAGTGGAGATCCCATGTTGGATATCAAATTTTTTTGTTAACTTTTAAATTATTTTATTTCTAAAATGAGATCCCCAATTAGTAATAATTAATCTCAGCAATCCAAACCTAGAAAAATATTTTTCTTAAGAAATTTTGAAACACTTTGATCATCACATTGAGGTAATGTTACTGCCTCAATCCATTTTGAAACATATTCTACTGTAATCAATATATATAAATTTCTAAATGAATGCACAAATGGTCTCATAAAATCTAATCCCGATACATAAAAAAAACTTCAGCTTTCAATATAAAGTTTAAAGGCATTTCATTTTTTTCGAAATACTACCTACTCGCTAACATCGATCATAAGTTTTTACATACATATTAACATCTCTAAATAGAGTATGCCGATGAAATCCATATTATTAAATTTTTTGAGCAGTTCTATCAATTCCAAAATTTCCTTCGAAATCAGAGTCATAACATTTTTGAATAATTTGCAGGGTTTCATCATAAGGTACATATCTCCTAATAACATGATCTTTGCATTGTTTATGTAAATTAGAATCATCCCAGAAGTAAAACTTTGCATCGTGAATTAATTTTCTTTGTTGTTGTGATGTTAGATCATATGGTACAATATCACTAACAATATAATTAACAATGCCGCATACCAAGGTGTTTGTCTTTCACTAAGAGCAAATAATTTTTTATCGAGAAATTATTTATTAATTTCTCTTTCAAAGTTAATTAACTGTTCATGTTCCAGTCTTGATAAATGATCAGCTATTTGATTATCAGTTCCTTTCCATCAACTACTACAAAATCAAATTTCTGCATTGGAAGAATCCATTTAATTAATCTTGGTTTCACATCTTTTTTTTGCAATAAGTATTTTATAGCAGAATGATCGATATGCACAATACATTTAGTTTCAATAAGATATAATCTGGATTTATTAAAAGCATAAATAATTACTAATAACTCTTTTTCAGTACTAGTATAATTAATTTGAGCATCATTAAGAGTTCTACTAGCATAGTATATACCTTAAAAATGTTATCATATCTCTGCCCTAAAACTGCTTCAATTACATAATCACTAACAGCGCACATTAATTCAAATGGTTTCTCCCAATCATGTGGAATAATTATAGGTGTCGTGATTAATTTTTGCTTTAAAATTTCAAAAGTGTTTAGGAATTCTTGATTAAAATCAAATTTTACAGCTTTTTCTAAAAGTTGGCATAGAGGCATAGTATTTTTGAAAAACTATTAATATATCGCTTATAGAACCCGACATATCCTAAAAAATTTTTAACCCCTCATAGTAGTTGGTGGAGGTAATTTAGCAATGACTTGAATTTTTGTCGGATCTACTTTCATACCATTTTCAGATATTTTATGTCCAAGTACAATTCCTCCTACAACCATAAATTGACATTTTTCCCAATTCAGGACTAAATTTATTTCTTCACATCATTTTAAAACTTTTGCTAAATTATTTAGACATGCTTCAAACGATGTTCCAAACACAGAAAAGTCATCGATAAAAACTTATATCTCTTTTTCAATCAAATCACAAAAATTTGACATCATATATCTTTGAAATGTTGTAGGTGCATTACATAAACTGAATAGCATTCCTCTAAAAGTAAAAGTGTCATAAGGACTAGTAGATGTTTTCTTCAATTGTTCATCGGGAGCAATAGGAATTTGGTGATATATGGTATATCCATCTAGAAAACAAAAATATCCCAGCAAGTCTATCCAACATTTGATCTAGAAAAGGGAGAGGAAAATGACCTTTCTTAGTAGATGAATTTAATTTTTGATAATCAATACAGATTCTCCAACCAGTGACTTATCCTATTAATATTAGTTCATTCTTTTCATCTAAAACAATAGTCAGTCCTTTTTTAGGAACACAACGAATTGGATTAACCCAAGTATTTTTTGAAATAGGATAAATAATTACAACATCTAACTATTTTAAAATTTCTTTCATTATCACTTCTTTCATAATTGGGTTTCTTCTCTAAGGATCAGCTCTCAGTTTATGATGTTCTTCTAGCAAAATTATGTTCATACATATTGAATTACTAACTCATTTACTATCAGCTATTTTCCATCAAAAACTTTCTTATATCTTTTTAATGTTTCCAATATTTTTTGCTCTTACAATTCAGTTAATGTTGATGATACTATAACATGTAATGTTTACCAATCTCCTAAATATGCATACTTTAAATGTGGAGATAGTATCTTCATTTCAAGTTCAAGTGATTTTTATATTAAAGGACTAAGATTCTTACTAATCTCCGTAGTATCCAATATTTTAAACTTTTCTTGAATATAATCTGAATCCTCATTACTTTCTTCAATAAATTCATCTTGGATTTTATCCTCAGCTTCATACTTCAAATAATCTACAATTCTTTTTCAAAAGTTTTCAATGAAATATTCATTACTTAAATCTTCATTAATCTCCATTCTGAAGCATTCATCATTTTTTTCATTTACTGGATATTTTATAGATTTTGCTATATTAAATGTAATTTCATGATTATTGACTCTCATGGTTAATTTACCTTTTTTCACATCTATTAAGGCTTTTCCAGTAGAAATAAAACGTCTTCCTAAAATAATTAGAATTTATTTATCTTCCTTCATGTCTAGTATAATAAAATCTACATGAAAGATAAATTTATTCACTTTAACTAATACATCTTTTATAACTCATATAGGATAAGTAATTGAACGATCGCCTAACTGAAGATTTACAGTCGTAGGGTAAATTTCTCCTAATTAGAGTCTTCTAAAAATAGGTAAGGGCATCAGATTTAAACTAGCTCCTAAATCACATAAAGGGTTTCCAAAAAATATTTCACTTATAGCATAAGGAATAGTGAAACTACCAGGATCTTCAAGTATTTCAGGAAGTTTTTTTTGAATTATTGCACTACACACTTGGCTTAGTGTAACCATCTCATTAACAATAAACTTCCTTTTCTTATTAAGTATATCCTTCATTAACTTCACATAACTCGACATTTGTTCCAGGTTTCAACAAAAAGAATATTAATGGTTAATTTCTTAAGAACTTCCAAGAATTTTAAAAATGTTTATTCAAATTTTGCTGTCTTAATCTTTGGGGAAATAGATGTGCTAGTTTTTCTACAATAATTTTCATAGGTTCAATATGATATTCTGGTTCATGTTGAATATCTTCTTCATATTTTTCAATTTCCTCCCTTTCTTTCTCAAATTTAATTTCTTTTTGAAGTTTTGTTTCCAATTCTTTTCCTTTTCTCAGTGGAATAACTTTAATTTGTTCTTTATTCTGATCTTTAGGATTAACTTCAACATTACTGGAAAAAGTTCCTGAAAGTTTATGGCTCAGTGTAGTAGCCATATACGCTAACTGATTTTCCATGTTTCTAATTGCAGCTCTTTAGCTCTGTCATTGATTTCCCATTTGCAACATTAATTCTTCCATTGATAATTTTTTCTCTTTAATTGTGAATTGTTGTTAAAACCTGGAGGATAATAAAAGTTATGATTAAAGTTTCCTTGGTTATTTAAATTTTCCAATGGATTCACTAAATTGTTCCCACATTGCAAGTTTACATTGTTAGGATTATTATAATTCCAATTTAGATTAGGATGGTTCTTCCAACCTAGATTATAATAATTTGAATAAGGATTATTAGTTCGATTATTTATGGCATTTAAAGTTTCATATGGCGGTTAAAACATATCATTTCTCCTAACGAATTTTCCTCAATCACAGAAGATCTTTGAGAATAGTTCATTTCAAATTGATCTATTTTCTTAGACATATCAGCAATTTGAGCAGCCATAATATACTTAACATCAAAATTATGAACACTAGCTACTCTTTTAGGATTTAGCCTTTCAGAAGGTCATTGAAAATTGTTAGTCGTCATTTCTTCAATTAACGAATATGCTTCATTGAATGATTTTGACATTAATGAACCACCAACAATAGCATCAATAATAGATCTAAGAGATCCCACTAATCCATTATAAAATATTTGAATTATCAACCAATCAGGTAAAGCATGGTGTGGACACTTCTTAAGGAGATCTTTAAATCATTCACAGGCTTCATAAATTGATTCCCCCTTCAAATTGACAAAAAGATGTACTATCATTCTAAGTTTAACAGTTTTAGATGGTGGAAAATATTTTGCTAAGAATTTTTGTGATAAATCTCTCCAAGTTCTGATCGATCTAGGTGCTAACACATTTAGTCACGCCTTAGCTTTATCCCTTAATGAGAAATAAAAAATTCTTAGTCTGACAGCGTCATCAGACACTCCATCATATTTAAATGTAGCACATAATGCTAAAAAACTAGCAGGATGTAAACTAAGATCTTCAGATGGTGCTCTTCATATTTTGTACCATTTGGATGATAGTAAGTTCATATGAATTTACAGCAACAGCAGGGGTTTGAATACTCAAGTAAGTTTCATCTGCTGTCGGTTTAGCATAATCTCTTAAAAGTCTTTGTTGATGTTCCATTTTGTTCAAATTGTTATTTTCTATTTTTTTTTCGATTTTTTCTTATATGCTCTCTAATTCAAAATCAAAAGGTAGTAATCTTTGAGATCCTAAACTACACATATAAGATCACAAATAATATATATATATATATATATATATATATATATATATATATATATATATATATATATTTAATTTTTAAAATAAACACTCACACAAATAGGTTTAATAATTCATATATAATCTTTTTAACCATTGATTAGAATTATACTGTTACTCCCCGGCAACGGCACTAAAAACTTGATGTGATCCCTAGAGTGTGCAACTTTTCTATACTATCAGATTCAAACCCTTTAAGCTTAAATTCTAATAATTTAAATTTATAATTCTAAAATGTATTTCCAATATTTAATATTCACTAGGTCATAAACGCAATTATACGTATTGCTCAAATAATATAGGCTCTAATGGAGGCATAGCTATCGATCCCATAGGGAAACGTTAAACACTTACTTAATTATGATAGTATAAGAACTACAACATCTATAAGTATGATAACTAAAGTTAAATGTGAAATGCAAGTATAAAAAAACTAAATTTACTATGCTAATTTTACAAACTCAAAAGTTAAATCTAATATAGGCAGGCAAAGTAATTTTAACGAAGGTTTCAAATTTATGAAAGTATCTTTCCCATTTACAATAATGTTATAGCTAGTGGAGAATCATAACTATTATTAATTGCATGTGATAAATAGGAGCAATAATAAACTTTAATCCTCTGGTAAAGCGATAGAAACATTGGCTAATTCAGATGTTTTGAATCTTAATCCATGGTTAAGCTAAGAGGATACTGGCTCTTACTCCAGAGCTCCCACTTCTCCCTCACCTGAGGGCTAACAATCTCACCATTCAATTTCTAAACATCTGAACTGAATTGCTGATTTTAGTTTGTCACCCGAAAATCACCAACTCTACACCCATCAAACAATATTTCCCTATTTATTTGCACTTAATCCAATGGAGACTTCACTCTTCCATGACATTAAAGTGTCGTCCCTACTTGAATGTTGAAAGAATAGCTATATGGATTCATATATTTTTGTATAAATTTTAACAAATCAATTGGCCAGATTAAAAAGTAAATGAAGTTCTTGATTGAATCATCACAATTTAAAAAGTTAAGATCATTTTCAAACAACTATTGATTCTTCACATCACTACTTTGTATTTTAAAGGGAAAGACAAATCAACTACTTAAAATTCATGGAGAAGAAATAACAAAACATGGATTTATATATAATGAAATAAGTCTACACAACACGGGAGTTAAGTAAAAAACTTATCTTTCTCTCCTCCACAAGCAAATCCCTTGAAGTTCCTTTGAATCACTTCCTTCTACTTACAATGATATGCGCCCCTCTCTAAGGATTGCAATGAAGAAGAAATCTCTCACTTTCCCTCTCCTCTTACAACTCTTAGAGAAGAATCTCTAAGTCTCTCAAAATAAAAACTTAAGTATGGAATTTTTGCTCTCTTTCCTTGCCTTCTTTCTTTTCCTTGACCCTCTTTTTCTGTCAAAAAATGGTGGCTAAAATAATGTGTGGCCGAAAATTCAAGAGTTCCCTTAAGCACCCCTTCAAAATTCATCCAAATTTAATGCATTTTGAGAAGTAACCGTCTCAGCGCCGTTCTAAACCCGACCGACACAGGTTGTGCTCCATATAAGTGTTCTAACACCGTTCGGTGCCAAAGCATTTCTTTGCCTTTTTTGCTCCAAATTTCGTCCTTTTTGCTCATTTTTAATCCAAATCCCTAAATTGAGTATACCTGCATCAAAAAGATGAAAATACTTTTCTTTAAAGTGCAATTTCACAAAAAATGACCAAATATAAGTCTTAAACGTATATGAAAAATTGAACATTTTTTGTGTATCACTCCCTAGTTATGGGTAAGGTGATTATTTTGCTTGTTTCTTTCTTCTCTCTGATAAACCTATAGAGTGGGCTGGAGGTTGATTCTAGTTGATTTAGGGATATGTCCATTTTCTCGAAGACTCCTTTGAAGAGGATGTTGATGGAAGAGCCCTTGTATACCAAAATACTTTAAATCTCGTAATTTTGTATATGCACATTGATCATGATAGAATCTTTTAATGAATTCTAGTCAGTGGGAAGGTCAACATCTATGAAAGTGAATGATGGATGGATTGTTGTCATCAATCTCGTCATAGCAAATGAGAGGACTTGCCTGGTCTTCAGTCGCTTTAAGTTTGATATTTGTGAGGCTTTAGATCAATCTCTTCTATAGATAATAGGTATGACATCGACGATGTGCACCACTCTCACTGGAATGGGCTCATTATCGGTGCCTTTAATAGGTGACTTTCTCTACCTTTTTGTGTTTGTTATGGGGGCCACGAACTCCTCCAACTTTCCTGCTTGAATCAAATCTTCAATAAGTTTGTAGAGGTTTCGACATTGCATTGTATCATGATCGTGATCCCGATGGTATGCACAATATCTATTAGGATCACACAGATGGTTTGCGACTGTCATTGGTATTGACATCATGTAGTAGTCCTTATCTTTGATGGCTTTGTCTACTTCAACCATTGACACCCTTAGTTGTGTCACTTCTTTTGGAGCAACTTACAGTGATTCTCACCTTCTTTCAGGTCTTCTCCTAACCAACCTTTCATCTGGAGATTATAATCATCGAAATTTTTCTCCCACGAGGATTTGGAAAGTTCCTTCAATTGAAGTAACTTCTCGATCTTCTATGATTTTCATGGGATTGTATCAGGAAACTTTTCTCTAGCTTTCAAGGCTTAAATGTACTTTTCAATGAATTTTACTCCTAAATGGATATGTAATTATTAACCAGCTCCAAGAGTTCGGCTAAAATCTTTGGCTTCTATAAACTAAGCACATACCCGAATGGCTCTTTACCCAGACCCTGTGCAAGTGTTTTATGAGCAATGACATATTCAAGATCTTGAATGCCCAACATCTCTTGTTGTAAAAGGGTGATGAAACTCCTCAAGCTCTCTGCAGGCTCTTTGTGAATCTTCATAAGATCCTTGGAGTTATTCTGTGGCTTTTGTGTGCTAATGAACTACATTATGAACAGACATTTGAACTCCATAAAAGAGGTAACAATTCCCATTGAGAAGTTGCTGAACCAGTGTAAGGTAGATTCCTTCGGTGTCATAAAAAATAAATGACATTTAAAGTGTCGCTTTTGAGTTTGTCCATAAATCCACTCTCATTGTATCTTTTAGGGATGTTGAATCCTTTTAGGACATTGAGTCGTACTAATCGTGTGTTCACACAACAGGGGGAAGCCAATGAAGGAGGGTGAAAGTATGAATGGATGTATTCTTTAGGCATGAACTATATATTCTTACAATGATTCTTCATTTGAAGAGTGAAAAGGTTGATTTAACGAGCAAGAAAAAAATAAGAAGGGAAACATGAAAGACCCCTACTTATAGTGTGAGATCTGCAAAAAGCCTAAGATTGAATCCATCTTACCACTATTTATACATGTTCATACAAGCATTAATATATGGGTCATGGTGTCTAAACTCTGCCTATGGTGTCTCGATGAAGAGATTGTTTTGCAAGTAGTTTCATAAATGAGGATGTGACATATGTCAATCTTTGATGACGGTCTTGGCATTTTGCAATCTATCAATTTTAAGGATTGATCAGTCCACTAGGTGAATCCACCGGGTAAGTCCGCTAGATCAATATGGCAATTAGTTCAGCAGGTTGATCTGGCTAGTCCACTAGGTCAATCCAATAGAACAGCTCAACAGCTGATACAAGACGGTTGTCACATCGACGAGTGGCGTTAACAGTCCAGCATAGCATGTTATAAATTAGATGGGCATATTAGGCCCATGAGGCCCACTAGTCGTGTTATGGCGGACAAAAATTGATTTTTGGTATACATGTTTTTTATTTTATTGTTATTATTTTATTTTATGTTTAAGGTTTGAGTTTTATGCATATAACTATCAAAGTGTAAATTTTAAGTTTGTAAATATATAAGAATTGTGTGACATGCATGTAAATGCCCCTTTTATTTATATTTTGCTATTAATATTGGTGTCGGCAGGAAAAGTCAACGTGGCTTGCCATTAGGGCATGACAGCAATATGCAGCGGTTGTTGATATAATGCATACCAAAAAAATTAGTTTTTTTTTTTTTAAGATTTGATAACAATAAATAGGTTGCCATTGGGGTAATGACAGCAATGCGTAGTGGTTGTCGATAAAATGTATTTTCTCAAACAATTCTTTGATTTTTTTTTTTAAAGATGTGATAAACATTGAAGTACAACAATCAATAAATTAATTTATCTCATTAAACACAGATCAAGGATAAAGGAAAAACCTCTCAATCAAAACTTTAAATTAAAATTTGCAATATTATTATTTCTTCATGATGAGCTAATTTAATGGCAGTAATCGTCATCATTTATGTTTTATCTAAATAACGATCAAATTGAATGTTTTTAAATTACGAATTATCTTTACTTTAGTAGCTTAAAAAAAGGGCATATCTTGGTCATCATATATTATTATAAATAGCATGCAATAAATAATATTAAAACAATATTAATTAAATTTGTCATTCATTTGACATTTAATATGACATTTTACAGCGAGACCTTGGACAACATTATCATATTAAATATCAAATAAATGACAATTATAATTGCACAGCACCCATAACAACATACCCAATCTTCTATCTAAAAATTTTCACAGCACCCAAATCTTTAACATTATCATATATGAAAATTTTATTTAATCATGTTTTTGGTGTTCAGTTATGAAACATTGAGATGAAATGCATGATAACGGACAATTATTTTTTTAATTATAAATCGATTCTGAATATGTGGATTTTGAACCGGATCCCTATTTTTAACGGGCGAGATAAATTAGTCTGTTCACATCGTGTCATCCAGGTCTTGCAAAGTTTTAAATTTCACAGATTGGTAACCATATATTAAATAAATTAGGCGAATGAGAAATCAGGGAACTAAACAAAAAGAAGATTTACACACATACTAAAATTCTTATGCATTTACTTAACTAACACCATAACTAAAATTTCAACATACATAACCACCTTTTTTATGTATTTTATTTTTTAGAAGTTAAAATATATGATATGAAAGATTTGGATGGTATAAATAAAAAAAAATAAGATTTATGTGTTATATATGTAAATACATAAAAATATTGTTGTATGCGGATGAAATATAACAATTGTCCGTTATCATGAAGTTTAAATCATAAAAGTATTAATATATGGGTCATGGTTACAAATAAATTAAAAGCAATATTAATTGTCCCCCCCCCACAAAAAAAAAAAAAACAAATAAAAAGAAATTTCTTCCATGGCAGAATCAAAAGAGATTCATTTAAAATAATCCTGTAGAATAATTCCTATACACAACTGCCAAGAACCGCAATGCGGGTTTCAACAGGGATTAAAAGCAATCAAACTCGCTTCTATCCCCAAGTATGACTAACCAATTCTATTCTACCTATTTTCTAAAGTTTAAAAAAAAAAAATTTTAAACTCAGTACAGAAAAATAACCAGCGCTTGGATGATACGAGATCGGGATGAAGATCGGTGCAACAAAAGAGATTCCATTCTATCTTCAGCTCTCGTAGCTGAAAGAAAGTCTGAAACCTTCTCAGAAAATCAGCACCAAAGAATAACTACTCAACAAGGTCAATCAAGAAGATAAATCCAGATCGTTAAGACCTGGGGGTGATAGAGGTGGGACAACTGCTTCAGAAGTTTCAAAAATATGGAGGATTTTGCGGTGAGACTGAGATTCAATGGAAGAGATGGTTCCAGTAGTTCTGCCATGAATAGAGGTTGCAAGCACAGAAGAATTCTGGTTCTGAAAGTTTTCCATGGATGAATGTTTGTTTGCTGAGGTAATTGCATGGCTAAAAATGCCGGATGCTCTCAAACTTTGAATAATGGCCTAAGAGATTAATAATATTTCTCAATATGGGGGTGTAGTGAAAGAAAATGGCGTCATTTTAATGAATATTCATGAGCGAATGTTACCATTGGAGCATATATACGAGTCAAGATGCCCTTTCTGAGAAGTTTAAGGTTTAGCTGCCTATTAGTCCACACAACACGCTCCCGGAACCTGGAAGGAGGACAAAAATGGGGTCAATACTTAAAAGAAACTCTTCACTGCACCAACAGTTAACCTCTATTTATAATGAAAATGCATCATATAGATGCAATTTTTACCTAAAATTCATTTTGGTTTATAAATTGTACTACAAAATGCCACTAAATATACAATAAAATCAAAGAAATTTTATAAAACATGGGAGATTTGCACGCATACCACCAAAAAATTTATTATTTATAAAATCACCACCTAATTTTTAAACTAACTAGTGAGTAATATTAAAAAAGGATCTACTATGAAAATCACAAATAAATTTTCTCGAATTAAAAATGGTGAATTTGTGGTCAACAAACAGCTCAGCCTACTTTTCATGTTCTGCTCCATAATATGATCCCAACATAAACAAGATGTTTAGCTTGTTAATGAATTTGAGCTTGTCAGACTCAATAGTTAAACATTTGAGCGTGACAATGATACATCTGCCGAATAAGACTGCAACTGTTTATATTCGGCAGATGTACACCTTTAAAAAGCGTATACATTAACCTTCTGGCAAATATAGTAAGAAAAAGATTTCTTATATAACCAACTCCGGCGCAAGTTTTTAATCCTGTAACTGGCTACAAAAAAATAAGATAAAAATTAACAAAGAATATAAGAAAATAAAATAAACATTTTGATTAATAGATTAACAATCTTTATGTACATTAGCATTGCTGAAGTTCCACATTTGATGAACTCTGACATTATTATTTTTTCCAAAATGGAATAAAAGTCACCTTTAATTTAATCCATTATCCTCATACTGAATTGTTAAGTCTTTATATTTATTTCTCGGCTTAGATATTTAATGTCTTTTTTTTTCATTATTTAATACAGCCACTATACAACATCAAAAGATGCAGCTTTGACTTTCTGGTTATTACCCTCACAGAACCTCTAGCTGCTATTCTTTCAAAACATTTATTTTCCTCGATAATTTTTTGTATCTCTTCACTACATAATTAAGTAATCCTTGATTTTATGTCTACTATAGACTCTCCTAGAGCATATATATCAGTCGTTTGAATGTAACCGTTATAACCAACCTCACGACTCTATCTTTAAATTCTATTTGCTGCTTTCAACAATCTTGAAGGATTGAAATAGCATATCTCAAATTAAATTTCTAACTTAATATAGGCTTTTGAATAAACTATTAATTGATGATTGTTGCAAACCAAAAGCTCCTAGACTTAAAATTAGAGCTTCATGCATATACCAAGTTTTCTAGTTTCAATATAAATCAATGATAACGAAAGGTACAGTCAGCATGAAGTTACACATCCATGACTAGCTTTTTTTGATTTGCAATAAGCTCTGTCAACTAGATAGATAGATAAATCTTTGCAGCAAAAACACTGAAACAGAGCACTTTGGAGCATTTCTGATAGGACACGACTACTTAAGGTGTCCTATCAGAATGCAACTAAAAGTACTGCAAGATTTATACAAATTAAATGTTACAAATGCCATTTAAAATATATCAGTAGTCAGATGAGTTAAAGCAGAAAGCTCTTACAAACTCAAGTCAATATGATGGTGTATTGGCATAAGTCTCAGATAGAACTGGAAAAACAAGCATAAAAAAAATATGTTTTAATAGTCCTTTGATACTTCAGGACATATGGAAGGATAAACCGCAATTTCAAAAGAAAAAAAGCTTCTATGAACCTTCTATGAACCTTGATTCAAAAAACAATCATAAGTAGTCCAACTACCACTTTTCTATGCCAAAATACACTAAGTTGCAATTGAATTTCAAAGAAGACTAGGCCTATCAAAATCTCATTAAAAACATTGAAATAGAAAGTTTTAGTCAGTTGAGGAGATTACCAGTGTAACATTTCCTCTTCTGTTGCAGTTGATGCAATAATGAAAGCCTGATATGAGAAGAAAGAAATCCAGACTTAGATTTAGATGAAACTGGAAGTAGCATGCTCAAAGATATAGTGTAGTCTTCCGGATAGTAACTTCAAAGCTGAAGCATCTACTCGAGAATAATAACTTGTAAATCTACTAAAAAAACCAGAAATACATACAATGTAAACAATAACACCCGATCAATATCCATTAATATGAGAAATTCCGTGTGAAACTTTTCGTCCAAAGAATACTAAATAAATAATAGAAAAGATAAAGGAAACTTGAAGCATTCATAATAGGCAGTTAAATCCCTGATTAACAAAATGAATCTAAACCATCTACAAGTAGACTGGAGAAACAACCAAGCATCAGTTGAAAAATTATATTTCATGTTCAACTATAAAACACTCAAACATCAATCAGCAAATAGGAATATCTAACATGCCTAGAATTCTTATCCTTGCCAAAAGATCCAACTATTCCTCCATTTTGGCACTCCTTCAAAATGCCCTCCCTAAGTAAACTCCTAGAAAGATATAATATATTCTAATAGAATAAACAATCATCTGACATATGGAATTGTTCATACAGTCTCTCCTAACATCGATCCAAATCTCTTAAAAATCTTCATCGGTGGCATTCAGATGTTTCAATGCATTGAAACCAACTACATTCAACTGCATGGTAATAATTAGTAAATGACTATAGCTTAATGGATTAACCAATTCAGTTCAATAACATACTCAAAGATGATTGGATAGATAAAGATGGTTACTCGCACTTTGGAAAACCTCAGGTTTTTTGTGGGATGGTACAAACAATAGTGGGATCCAAGTGCTTCTAGAGACACAGTCAGAGACCAATCCCTGATGCAGGATTCTTCCCTTGACGTGGGATCGCGTGACTCTGGAGCATGAGATGCGGGATCAGTTTAAATGGCAAATTCAGGCTACAATGCTATCGACAAAGTCACCTGAAACTTTCTATTTTCAATTTATTTCTTTCCCTTTT
This sequence comes from Papilionanthe hookeriana x Papilionanthe teres, assembly GCA_022702705.1. Classification (NCBI taxonomy): domain Eukaryota; kingdom Viridiplantae; phylum Streptophyta; class Magnoliopsida; order Asparagales; family Orchidaceae; genus Papilionanthe; species Papilionanthe hookeriana x Papilionanthe teres. Next base: position 7,372,445 of record CM040431.1, on the reverse strand, counting down.
GATTTATTCCATATTTCTTCATTTTTAATTAGGGCTTCTTCCTAACATGGACGTTTTATATCTTGTATTTCCTGTTTCTAGAGGACTTTGGCTTGGTTTATGAATTTTGGAGATATTTTCTCTTGATTTTATCTAGTTGAGTGTTGCATCTTTGATCAGGTGGTGTGCTTGTAGCATGTCAGGATAAAAATAGCGATCTCTCTCGGACGTTCAGAGACCTCCTTCATTCACCAACTCACAGCAGCCAACTATTGCTTACAACAAAAAAATTGCTTTTATCAATTTTGGTTCGCTGCCTCACCGTTATCCACATCATCATTCAGCCAATACCCCTCCTCAACATCCATGTCCCACAGTTTTGTGATTTTCCTTGCCTTTTTCAATCTAGAAAACCACCAAACATCATCTATCCCCCTTCAAATATCACCGATTTCCCATAACTTCATTCTCTTACTATTCCTCAGCCTCCTCCCCATCAAACCTCTTTCAAACAGCTTCTAGGAGCCCTAGATCGGTATCAATGAGACATTATAATTTCCCTATATCTGAGTATTCATTATTATTAACTCTTTCAAGGACAAAAATACAATACGCTTCATGTTCCTAATAAATGAGCATCTGTTTTGTGATCATCATGAATTGCACTCGTATCATACTGTCCTGATCAACCCAACAAAAATGCATCCATAGACAAGAATTCACAACATACATCTAATCCTATAGTTTCCCTCCAATAAAAAACTACCAAATATGTCTTGTCAACACTAATCGAATTCCACTTATTCAACCAAGTCAAGAAATAGGACTAAGAATGCTTTTGGATAGTGAGGCTTAATTTATTCACCATTTGAGTAGATACCACATTCTTACAACTACATTCATCAATAAAGGTTGCACACATTCCCCTTTACTGTGCAATGAGTATGAAATATATTATGTCTAAGCCATTCTTGATCCCTCTTAGGCTCGGGTTAGAGCTCTTGTCAAAACATGAGTACCTCACCATTATATATAGGTAGATGTATCCAATCGATTCTTGTCTTAAATATCTTTTGCACCGCACCCCATTCAGTAAAAAAAATCAATCGTCATTGGACATTGTAATAACACTTTAAACATTTCCTGATCAAGAATATCTTAGGGCTGCTGGATCGATCAGTTTTTCTTAAATCCTATTCTGGCTTCTCCTCATGAAAGGCTAATATTAGCACTCTGGCCCATCTGCTCTTGCAACCTAAACCCAAAAATAGATCTTATATCCTATTTTTTCACTTTTAATGCTAAAGCCTGGATATCCTACAAGATCCAATAAAAGTGCAACTGTACCACATTGACAATAGATGTCTCAGGGTCAGTTTGGGGCAGTTGTAGCTTATCATCTAGTGCCATTTGCCCAGTAAGCTCATTCAGTAGAAGTTATCGCGTGGAAGTTCATTGATCGTTTGTTTCAACTATGTGCAGAACTGTTTCAAGACAAATGATAATTTTGCCCCTGTTTAGTAATGTTGTTTATAACATAACTATCATAGCTATATATTTGATACTTTAGAAACAAAAATTCACTTCAAAGTGAGTACCAAGTGTATAAGAAAAAATGATAATAGTTTGTGAGATTTTCATGCATGAGATTGTAAAGAGGAAAATACAATGTTATTTTAAAAACCAAGGTTATAAATAAATGCCAAATTAAACTCCTGATTTAAACCTTAATATTAGTACAAGGACATTGATCTTAACTTAATTTTTTGGGACATGTAAAAGGAGATCCTATCATCAAAATACTTCATGACATGTAAATCCTTGTCTGCTCTTACAATTTTGTATTGAAAAGCTGAAAATTAAATAAATTTCCACAGGTACCATATTACCTCACCTGGCTCTTATACATCATCGATATGCCACTGTACTTTTCCCACCGACTCACCATCCTCGACGTGAGCGATGAACGGTGGAGCCGCCCTTACGCAGTCGCATCCGCTGCACTCGCCCCACTCCTCATTGCCTGCTAACGGAACTCCAAACCCTCCATCTCCATGTCTTCCAAAGACCCTCACACTCTATCTCTACACTGCTCTCGCCTACCTCGTTCTCTCCTCCCTCGCCATCCACACACCGAAAAACGGAGCGACGAAGGGTAACCATCGAACGGGAATTAGGGTAGGAGCGAGAAAGGTAACCATCGTAATAAGCCACCGCCCGAACGCAGGCCACAGATCGAACTCGCGGCATGCGTTTAGCCATAACGACGGGATGTCGCACTCGGAAAACCGCCCCAAATGGCCGCGATTCGCGGCCAGCCCCCGCACCACACTCCTACCGCCGAGCCAAACAGACCCTCAATCTGCCAAGATATTGAGCTATGGTGTTCTCTTCTAGCTCAACCAACTGATATTTCAACATTATTTACTCAAACTCAATGACGTATTCTTCTACTGATATCCTGTTGTGAGTGAAAAAGTCTCAAAATATACCATATTTGTAATAATATATTGAGAGGTACTTATGTTGCATCACCATCATCTTAGACCAGGTCATAAAATATCTTTGTACTCAATTACTAATTCTATTATCTAGAGACACTATAAATTTATTTGGATCAACACAATCGTCGAGATCTAGTAGATCGACCTTCACTCCAAAGTCACCCTCTCTTCTTTTATGCTCAATGTCAAAGTGATGAGGCCTCGACTATTTATTACTTGAGGCTTCATAGTGAAAGGTGTTTTTATCTTCTCATTTTGGTTAGTTAGGTTGCTTTTGTAACTTTCTAATGTTAAATTCTTTCAAAATCAGTGAGTTTCCAATGCAATTGAAAAATTTCCCACAACATATCCTCCATGGTAAGCTATTGAATATACATTTTGAGGTTTATCCTTGGTGACATGGTGGTTTACTCCCATTAGGATTCAACCAAGATGAATTTTTTTAATTTAAAGTATGCCAAGAGTTAGGGTTAGGTTTAGGTTTCCGCGGAAGGTTGTATGTACGGGTTGTAGTTAAAGTTTGAGCTTCGGCAAAAACAAAATATAGCATTTAAATGCTCTAAGATCAAATAACACCAATCTAGAGTGCATAAATGTTGTACAAAGATTGAGAGTAAGTGGGCTGCATGGTGCAAAATTATGGAAAATTGACAATGGTTGAAAATCTGGCGTTCAGATAACGACTGTCTCAGGGTGAAACAAAGTAGACCATAAAGGGCATAGGAAGTTTTTCCGACACCCCAAGGGAGTTTACCACATGAACCCAGTGAGGTTAAATAAATAAATAAATATTAAATAATAATGATAATAAGAAATCGAATAAGCACTAAGTAAGCACACCTTTAATTACGATTTAAGAGTCGTATTCGCCATTAGAAGCAACAAAGCTGCGAGACAAGAGGCAAAACCGCAGAAGAAGAGGAAGAGAAGGAAGGACGTCATTGTGTGCATCTGTAGTAGTTTCGACGTTTGCGCATAGGAGAAGACCGCGTGCGATTATCCTGACCCAATCTCTAGCCAATTGAAATCGAGGAAGGGAGGTGTGGTGGCGCCGAACCTTGGTCGAAAGAGGCTTGGATGTTTTGCTCTTGTGAGGAGGAAGAGGTGGAAGAGAACACACGCTGCTCTCTTGGGTTGACCCACAATCGAAGGAAGGAGGAGATGGCAATGTCGTAGCAGCGTGCGGTCTTGCGTTGAACCGCGACCGAAGAAAGGAGGCGGCGACGTCGTGGCGAGTATGCAGCACTCGGGTCAAGCCGAGACCGAAGGGAGGAAGCGAGAGAAAGGGTCTGTGGCTTTAATGAGAGGAGAAGAGTCGTCGAACTTTCGGTGTGCTTGAGCTAAGGCAGCCGGTCGAGTTTATTTAAGGTAAAGTTTTTTTAGTTTTAATTAATTTAAAATTTTTATGTGTATATTATGTGTGTGTATTAGTTATTTGATTTAATTTTATTTTAAAATATATAAATTTAATTAATTAAATATATTATAATATTAACATTTATGGTTTATTTTAAATCAGACATTGTAAGTCAATGGATTTGATGCGAAGGAGAAGGGAGAAGACTCGTAAACAGTAAGAACCGAAGCTTATGGGTAATTAGAGTTTTATGATGTAAATTACTTAGATTGAAATTATCGATTTACTTACTAACAACTAATAACGGGTTTAACCTAATCAAATATTAAAAGGCTGAAGATTAGATGTTGAATTAATTATTGTAAGAGGAAAGAGAAGCCTCATGCAAGAAGCAAACCTAGACCATTTAAGGTAAGGAATCGCATACTGATTTATGTGTAAATTTAATTACATGTTAATAAATGTATTTATTTTTTTTCTTTAGGATGGGATTCTTATATTTATATGCATATTTAATTAACATAGTTAATAGTCAAAGAAGTGAAGTGAGAGAATAAAGATTTCAGAGGTCATTTAAGCATGTGGGTAATTATTTTCTTATATGTATTAAATTTAAAATTTATTAAATAAAAAATTTCTTTAATGTTTTAGAAAATTATTTTTATGATTAAATGCATGTGTAAGCTTAAGAGTTTAAACGAAATGAATGAAAAAAAAAGAAAAAATTGTGCAATCTCTTTAAATTAAGGTCATACAAGATTACTCCCATATAGGTTGGGTATGGGATATATCCGTGCACGATAAAGGAAATAGTAAATATGTACCTTCAGGTGCAAATTTTGAGATTATCTACGAGTACAATTTTGAGGGTACATTCAGGTACTACGCTAATTTTGATATGACTCTTAAAAATTTTAACAATGATAAATACTTATATTGAAAATATAAGGAAGAAATTTAAAGTAAAAGTTTAAAATGTTCTTGAACTACAATTTTGTGGTCATTCATGCATAACATTCACATTATAATTTAATACATAATAAGATTATGATTGCTCACTAAGTCGTGAAAAATTTACTATTGAAATTAATGGTTTGTTTCAACAGAAGAAAAACTGTTAGTCAATATGTCTGATAAAATATTTAGTTTAAAGGAGGATTACTATTGTTATGTATATGATTGTAGCATATTTGTATTATTTTCTTCAGATAGTGATACACTATTTAGTATTGGTTTGAGATGTTTTCTTCAAATTATGTTGTTTGTGACTGTTTTGTACTTTGTGGATTTTAATGGTTCTATTATATATTAGAATTTTTTAAAACTCTGTGGATAATTATTTAAAGGTTTTCACTATCGGACAGCACTTCCCGACTTAATTAATTTTAAGTTATCATACTAGGTCGTGACAATTATTGTGTGTATGTGTTTTATAGTCCGAATTATAGCCTAAATATAGCAAATAAAAATCAAAGAGGTCGTCGACCCGGAGGCATTGAACATAACTGAACCAGCTAACCAATTAAACTAGCATTCTGATTTTATGGAAGTTCCACTCTTATCCTACGTCCCACCTGACGCAGTCGTACGGATCATATCTCCTGTGTAAGAATTATAAGTCGACACATGCAAAACTCTCAAACATAAATATAGACATGATGTTATGTGCATCCTAAAGTATAATAAATAGTCACCAAGGAAATGATTGTCATACACCAAAATAGATATCTTAACGTTAAACATGTCTTTTCTTCTTTAAAGTTACATTAAAAAGAAATAAACAATACATGCTATTCATGTCACGACCCGACACAATAACTTCAAATTAACTAAGCCTGAAACTAACAATCAGATGGTGGATGACTTTTTGAACATGTGCATTAATCCACAATAACAAGTAATATAGAAAAGAGTAACAAAATCCATAATATAAATATAAACAATCATTTCATAAAACACAAAATATCATCTAGTCTACTACAGTAACACAAAAAGTATAGTAAAAGTGACGACATAAGGAAAAAAAAAACAAACCACTATCTACATAGATGTTTCAAGAGATATGTTAATCATAAAGTAAACTTTACATTTTTCATTTTTAAAAATCTTTTATTTAATCATCTTATCAATTATTTTTGCAATTTCACTTTTTTTATTTTATTTTCTTTTAGAAATCATCTTATCATTTAATGTGCATGATTACAATAGCATCTTCAACTAGTACTATAGAAAGTGACTCCTGATAGGCTTAATCATTTATCTTTCATTTAACTTATTATATTTCTTTCAATCATTTTATTCATTTATCTTTCCTTTAATACATAACAAAAGCAAAAGAATTGTAATTATAAAAGTATCGTTTCTTTTTTATTTATTCTTTTATCAATTCTAATTTTGTTTTTAACTTATAAGAACAATAAAACATAATTAAAATAAAAAAAATTGAATTTAATGCAAATAAACAGTAGTTAATCACCTTAATCATTCAAAGACCTATTTATAAGCTTAATCTTGTACTTTATTTTCTCTTATTATCACCTATGTCAATTAAAAGTGTATATATAAAAATTTTATTTTCAGCATAACTCTCTAACATATAATTCATTAATTTAAATATTTTTCTCAATTATCTTTTGAATCAAATACTTTTCAAGCCGAATATTTGTCTTAAATTGTGACTAACAATTTAATAATAATGAAATGTTACATGAATGAAATTTCTTTTTAAAAATCATTCAAATTTACTTATTTATACTAAGATAAAGGACATCAATATAAATTCCTTGTATTATGAAGTCAGCAATTTATTTATGTTCTTGCATTCGTATTTACAAATCAAGTTCTCATTAATTTGTCAAATATAGAATAAAATCTAATATGTTACTTAATAAAGTTTAACAAAAATAAAACCTAACCTTAAAAGCTTCGATCAACCTCTATCCAGGATGATACTAAATATCCAAGTTATAGTTCTAAATAAATTAAAACCATCTTCCCTGTCTCAAATTCATTGAGTGAATATATACTTTAAGCTATGATGATCAGTAAACACCTGGCATCTGACTTTATATAAATACTACCTCCATTTCTTAAGTGCAAACACATCTCCTGTTAACTGCAAGTCATGTGTGGAATAATTTTTTTCATGGTTCTTCAACCGTTTAAAGGCACAAGCAATAACTTTGTCATGCTACACAAGCACACATTCCAATCCATTTAATGAGACATCAATATAAATCTGAAACCCATTTGACCCTGAAGGAATAATCAATACTGGGGCAATCATTTAACTAGTATTCAACTTTTAGAAAGTCTCTTCACAACGATCTAACCATTCAAGCTTCACCACCTTCTGAGCCAGTCTGGATAATCGCATAGCTTTGATTTTATTCTAATTCACAAATATAACATCTCAACTAATTATATATCTAAGAAAATCCATACTTTCAACCAGAAGTCATACTTAAATTAACATTACATAAGTGGTTCTCCTTCAAAACTTGCAAAACTGTAAGAAGATAATTTCAGTGACTTACTTCATCATTGAAATACAACAAAATAATATGTATAGGATATCCAAGAATTCACTAAAGATTCTTCATTAGATTCATGAATATTGTTGGAGCATTAGTCAATATAAATGATATAACCACAAATTCATAGTGCTCATATTTGGTTCTGAATGTTGTTTGGGCTATATCATCCTTCTTGATGTTCAACTGCTGATAACGTGATCTCATATAAAAGTTTGAAAATGTTGAAGATCTAACCAGCTAACTAAATAAGCCATCAATCTTTAGTAGTGGATATTATTCTTCATAGCGGGCTTATGTAATTATCTGTAATCAATGCACATCCAGAAACTCCAATCCTTTATAAATAACACACAAGCTCCATCTAAAGTTGTGTTTGGCTTGATAAACACCTTATCTAATAGCTCATGCAACTGATTTTTCAACTCGTGCAACTCTTTTACTGTCATTCTATATGATTTCTTGAGTACTGGCCCAGAACCTAACACAAGCTCAATAGTGAAATCAATCTCTTACGGGTGGTAGCCCCAGTAAATCATCAATGACTTCACTTCTTTAGTAGCATCTTTCACCTAAGTAAGAAAGCCTTGATTTCCACTATTCAATAATTTAAATGTCTTCAAAAATTTAATTATCATCGAAGGATCACAAAATTTAATTTTTGTCTCTTTAAGTATATTAATTTTAATAGCTTTCTTATTTCAATATATGGTTGAAAGGTTTTCAAACAGTTAATCTATACCCAAAATTACATCAATTTAAAGTAGTTGCAAAACAATCAGGTATGCATCAAAATTTCTCTCACCAATATTCAATTCTTCTTCACATAAACAATTAACCTCTATTTGACTTCCATTTGGATCTTAATAGATAACCCTGTTGTCATTGGTTCAGTATTCAAATTTATCGATTTAATCAACTCCTCAGCAATAAATGATGGGAATGCCCCCATATCAAACAATATCTTTATCGGTTTATCATGAAAGGATAAGATATCTATTATAAAATAAAATTATATTGAGCACTTAGAATGAATTATTTAATGTGTTTAATTTATGCCCTTAAGAATGAAATATGTTATGATGCAATTAGATGTTTAATTAATTATTTTTTTTCAATCAATTGGGTCACAGGATTTAACATTAAGAAAATGCATCAATAGAGCATGTCTGATGACTAACACAACTGTCTAGATGATTAGCCTTTTCTATTGCTTCGATTTATTACTTTTTACTTCAGTTATACAATTTCTAATCCTTAAAATTGTATGTTAGAATTTAAGATAGAAGAATATTAGCTTGAAGAGTATTTGAAGCTTTTTCAGGATATGAGACTACCGCTATTTCCAGGAGCAGGAGAGCCAGTGGAAGCTGAAAATTGCCTGATAAGGGCTAGGAGAATTGAGTTGGACTTGCAAACTACTCAGAGGAGGGACTTTCAGAAAAGGAAGAGTTCAAAGAGGTCAAGGTTTTCATAGAGTTTCCAGACAGACTCAGAAAACAGTAAAGTTTGAATGGTCAGATCGTTCTGAGGAGGGGTTTAAAAGCTGAAGCCTTGTTGAATAACTGCCTCAGTATTGATCATTTCCTTAGGGTCGGATGAGTTCCAAATTTATAGTGATGCATCATTAAAAGGATTGGGTTATACCTTTATTGGTATATTTGACGATGCTCCTAAGATAACTTCTAAAAGAAAAAAGGAAATAGAAAAAATTAAATGAAAATGAGAAAATAATTAATAAGATGATTAAATAAAAGATTTTATAAAAATGAAAAAGACGGTTTACTTTATAATCAGTATGTCTCTTGAAACATCCATGCTAGGCTTTTACATAAAAAATTTAATGCATAATAAAATAATAATTATTCACTAAGTTGCTTAAATTTAACCTATTTTTTAACTATTCATTCAAGAAAAAGTCATCTAGATAGAGATATGTGATAAAAGAAAGATTTTTATTCCAGGAGAAGTATTGAGGATAATAGCTAGTAGTTTATTTATTTTATGTTGTCACTTTTATTGTATTACTTGTATTATTATAGCAGATTGGATGATGTTATTTGTTTTCTGCGAGGACTCTTCCTAATGAACTATTAATTAGTGGCACTTTTCTATATAAATATTATTCTGGACTAATATTAAAATTTAAAAATATCTTCCATTGTCCGATCATCTGTTCCCGCCTTAAATAATTCTAAATCTCGGGTCGAGTTGTGATATTTCATTAATGCAAAATATAAAGTTATGCAACACTACATATGAAATGCGGACCCTCACGGGAGAATTTGAATTTTTTATTACACAACATATGATCTTAAATTATAAAAATCATGTAATTATCTAAATTGAAAATGATCCCATGTTTTTAAAGGGATACAATGCATTAACTTTGGTTGTCACTTCATTTAGGAAGCAATGCTATCACATCGTTACTCGTGTTTCTTGCTTAGAAAAATAACATAGACATTTGCCAAGGTTTTGGGCCAATTCAGATTTATATGCTTTTTAACAAGCTGGAGTTTGATGATATAAATTCTCCAACATGAAATAGCGAGAGAGCATAGGAAATATGGTTTTAGAAAACCAGTGTATTTATGATTAGCATAGTATGTTTACTTGTTTGAACCTCTGCACATTATATTGGCTTTGATATTGAACAATACATATAAGAAAGAGGTGCTTGTTCAATGAGATAAGATAATTGATAAAATAAGGTTTTTTAATAAATTATCAATTTACCAAAATTCTTATTTTTACTTTTATTTTAATAAGAACATGCAAACATTATTTTTATTCAGTGAGATGCTTGTTCAATGTTGCAAGGGCCTAGAGGCTAGAGAGTAGAGAATGTCATCAAGTTGGGATAAATTAGTGCTTGGATTGCAATTTTGTAATGTATTTTTAATTGAATAGAAAGTAATAAAGGTATCTTTTGCTAACATTTTGAGTTAGAGATTCTTACTGTAATTATAAACTTTTTTGTAATAACAATTATTTATAATTAGTTATATATCCATTTCAAAAAAATTATAAATTAGAAGTATGATTTTCTCTCAACTCTAGTTAATTCAAGCCTAAACAAGCTCAGTACGGTTAATACAAATTGAGTCAAACATCATATTAACAAAAAAATTTAATCACAAGTCAATTTGAAAAAATCATTTTCTTAAAAGCCGAATACAAATAGATAGTGAGCTCACTCAAGTTCAACTCATTTATGCCATTAATCACACAAAATAAGTTGAGGCTCTCAATCTATCGAGGTCAAATAGGCTTGATAATTTATGGAGAATTAATCAAATAAAATTAAGTAGTAGGAATCAATCTAAAAAACTCATTTCTCTAGGTTCTGTTTTTAAGACAAAGATGATAACTTCCATTGTCTTCCTTGCTTCCAATTGTAGTTAGAGCGTGAATTCCAAATTTTCAAAGTTCATAAAAAGCCCCTTCACCTTATTGGTTTTATAAGGCTTTCAAAATTTGGACAATTTCTCTTGCAGCTCTTATCTGCACATTCTTTAAGAAAGAATTTTCTTAGTTATTGGCATCATACCTAGAGAGAAAGTTGTGGAGCTTCTTCCACCACGACTCTTATTATTTCCCTTCATTTCTTAGGTTTACCCTAGCTTCTCTCAACTTATCTTCTAGTTTCTTGCAATATTGTTTATTCTCAATTGTATTATCTTATCACCATGTCATATCCCTTGCTAGAATTTTATAAGACCATTGTATGATAAGGAAGTGTTGGAGTTCCTCCACATATTAGACAGGGATCATGAGATGATTTTTCCTTGGACATGCTAGCTATGTGCAAAAGTATTTTAAAAACATAGGCCCAAGCTCAGTCCCAAAAACAACCAATATTTTGGACCTAAATTAGGTTTCTAAGTAGATTGACCCAATTCAACTTGATTAACTTAAACATATATTTTTCAGTCTCTGCAATGCAAACAAAGTTTTGGACCATGAACGTTAATCCTAGACCCAACCAATGAATGCAGTTAATTAGGTCAAATCATGTAAGGTTAGTTTTAAGTTTTCAAGCCATGTTGACAAAGCCTATAGAATGGTTGCCAAGCTTGTGCCTATGTCAAGCTTTAGTGTTGATGATAAGCCAATAAAAAAAATAGACTATAGGATTGATGTTCTTGGATTGATCTTAAAAATAAAGATTATGAGTTGACTCTAATGTGTATCCAAAGCATGGAGCTCCTGTACAAGTCAGTCCTTGGTAGGATTTATTGAATCACAGCCTTACCTCTACATTTGCAAAGAACTAATTTAGAATGTCTCAAAACTCATCCTTGACGAAGCTGAAGATGAACCAATAGGAGCTTGAATAGTGAATTGAATGAATGTGCGAGGAGTCGAGAAACAATAAATCTTCATATTCTTTTCCGTCATCTAAAGTTTGTTGTGTGATTAGTGTATTATATCATCTAATTGATCTATATAACAAATATGAACTCTCAAACAAAAGCACTTGAGCTAAAATATTTTCAAATTTGCACTGCAATATTCGCATTATTTTTTGAAAAAACCCCAATTTTTTGGGTGCTTTATGGGCCAATAATAAGAGCTGCATATGCACTAAAATTGATCTCTCAATTAATTTACGCTATTATTATGACTTGAGCTGACCAGTGGAAGATAGGCAGAAATAAAGTAATGCTGAAGAACAAACAATGAAGAATTAAGGACAGTCTAGATATCATTTATCTCAAAGTAGCAAATTGACAAAATAGCCAAAAGTATGTTGCTCTGAGACAACTACACATGATCTAAGAAAACCGAAATTTTCTATGCAAACAAATGTTTGTTTCATCAGAAGGGTTGAAGTGTAGATACAAAACAGTTACTAAATGCTAAAAGCAAATCTGTCATGATGAAAGAAAACACTTGAAAATTGTACGAAGGAGAGTTAAAAACACTCACATCTCTGTCGAAGTCCAACATAAAGCATCTCTTGACATCATCCTTAGTTGGTTTACAGCCACAACGGTCACGCCGAGAAGTTAAATCTGAAAATTTTGTGTAAGTGTAATGCAGAACAGCAGGTTCTTCTAACTTGATCTCACTACCAAACAAGAAACATAACTCATCAAACTTTTTTACTGGGCTAAAGAAAGATTACGCAGAGAATATAACGTCTAGTGTCATGAAATGGATGAAGCAATGGATCAAAAATATCAAAAGAAAAACATTTTTCTTAGCATATGAGTAGAAATATAGTGAAACGTCTTACTTTGGAGACTTCATGTAGTTATGCCACCTATGAGCACCATTGGGCCGGAGATGATCTTTGACTCTAGCAGCTGATTTTCCATTTCCATAGGTAAGAAAATAGTTAGGATTACCACGGGTTGCATCCTTGTACATGGCAAAATAGGTATCCTTTGGAAGATGATCATAGTTCTTCTTAAACATCGAGACCTGCTAACGGAGCGGCATTCAGAAAATTATAAGCATGCTAGGTCTTTGTCGCATGTTTATAATTATGGGAGAACTAGAAAATAATCAAACACCTTCCATAAGCTTTCATGACTGCAACTCAATCAATCAGCAATAAAGCATAAGGCTCCATCAGTTATAATTTAAACATCACGATCAATAAGTATATTACCACCAGCAGAGTAAAGCTATAGAAAAGCATACAACCTGCTAAGCTAAGGGTTTGTTTGGATAGCTTTCTGTCTGCTCTATTTTTCAAACCACCACCACAGTTACATTTGGGAAACTATTTTTTTACTACTTTTTAGAAATTTATGCGGTATAACGTTGTTTTTTCAACCTGAGCTATTAAAGTGTGGTGGCTGTTAGAAAGCTGCGATCTAACTTTTTGAAAATAAATAAATTTGTAGTAGCCATAGCAACATTTTGAAAAGCAATTTCTTTGTAGCAGCTTCACAGTTTCTTCTTCAATCAGCCGCAACTGCGCCAAACAAACCCTAAATAAAAAAATTTTGCAATAGTGCAGCATCTATAATAACTTATAAGAATGTAGCTAGCCAAAAATAAGGGAAGGGGAAACTGAGAAGGGAGAGAACTTTTAATTTATCAAACAATTAAGTTTCTTGCTGTTATGTCAAAACTTTGGCAAAATTAGGAGGCCCAATCATAGAAAACAATTAAGCTAGCCATAAAGCTTCATGGGTTTTTACAATCCAACTTCAAGCAATTCACATCTACAGAGGCATGCCTCCTTCACCGAACTTGTTTGTGGTTGTTATGAAAAGTAATAAATCTAATGGTTGTATATTAGGAAGCTTACAACAACAACAACAACAACAAAGCCTTCATCCCACTAAGTGGGGTCGGCTACATGAATCCTTTTTCTCCATTGCGTCCTATTTAGTGTCGTATTTTCATTTAATTCTAATAAATTAAGATCATTTTTTATACAATAAGCCAAAGTCTTCCTCGGTCTAACCCTGTCTTTCTTAACATAAGTCGAATCTAAAACAACTACTCTCCTAATTGGATCATCAGATGGTTGACGTTTAATGTGACCAAACCATCTAAGGCGACTCTCTCTAATTTAGTCTATCACTGCAACTAAACCAACCCTATCACGAATATATTCATTTCACATTTTGTCTATAACTGTAAAGTCACTCATCCACCTAATCATTCTCATCTCGACAGCACTTAACTTAGTATTATGCTTCTCTTTAAAAGGTCAGCATTCAGCACCATAGAGCATAGCAGGTCTCATCACCCTCTTATAAAAATTCCCTTTCAGTCTAGGTAATACTTTTCCATCACACAATAGGCCCGAAGCATTCCTCCAATTCAACCAACCGACTTGAATTCTACTATTAACATCCCCATCCATCACCATCGCTTTGAACAATAGACCTGAGATATCTAAATTGATCACAACTTTTAATAATTTGATCACCCAAAATTACACTTCTGACACTAGAGCTACTATTACTAAAATTACATTCCATGTATTCAGTTTTAGTTCTACTCGAACGAAGGCCTTTAGGCTCCAATGTAGACCTCCATAATTCAAGTTTTTCCTGGGCATTTTCTCTCGTCTTATCCACAAGAAGTATATCATCAGCAAAAAGCATACACCAAGGTACAAACTCTTGTATATGTCCAGTAAGACCATCCAAAACTAAAGCCAAAAAGATATGGGCTTAAAGCCGATCCCTGATGTAAACCAACAAAAATAGGAAAATATTTGGTCAATCCTCCTTCAGTTCGATCACAAGTGACAGCTTTAATATACATATTATTAATGACTTGAATATAAGTCATATCAACACCTTTCTGCTCAAGGACTCTCCAAACAATATCTCTTGCAACCTTATCGTAAGCTTTTTCTAAATCAATAAAAATCAAATGTAGATCTTCCTTATAATCTCTATACTTCTCCACCAAACCTCTCAATAAATGTATAACTTCAATAGTAGAGCTACCGGGCATAAATCCAAATTGATTACAAGAAATCTTGTTAATACGTCTTAACCTATGTTCAATTACCTTCTCCCATAATTTTAAAGTATAACACATCAATTTAATTCCTCTATAACTTGCACACTCTTGTGCAGCCCTTTATTCTTAAAAATGGGGACCAAAATACTCTTCCTCCAATCCACGGACATCTTTTTAGTTTTTAAAATAATATTAAAAATTTTAGTAAGCCAAGAAACTCTCAAATCTCCTAAATCATAATTCAATTGGGATATCATCAGTCCTATAGACTTCCCACCCTTAGTTTCTTTAAAACAATCTCAACATCTTTTTTATTAATGCGATGGTAAAAATGAGACGTTTTATTATTATTAAAGATATTAAGATCACTAAGGTTGGTCATATTTTCAGAAACTTCATTAAAAAGTTTATCAAAATAACTCGCCCACCTGTTAAATATCTTTTTCTAAGAAAAAGCACTTTTTTATTTTCATCTTTAATACACTTTACTTAAGTTAAATCTTTACTTTTATTTTCTCTTTGTTTGGCTAGTTTATACACATCCTTAGTATCTAATCTATTATAAATAACATTAAAGCAGAATTTTTTGTGTCACAAATTTTTCTATTAGATTCCTTGTAGGCCATTTTATATTTTTCTCAATTCCCTAAATTTTTACATTTAAACCAATTTTTATAACATAACTTCTTATATTTTATCTTTTCTTGCATAATATTATTCCACCACCAACTATTTTTATTTATAGAAACTTTTTATTTTGATTCTCTAAGTAAATCTTTTGTCATTTGTTTAATAATATTTATTACTTTTTACCATATGACATTTGCTTCTTCATGAACATCTCAAATTTTTAAATCTTGAATTTTACTAGTTAAAAAAAATTTATTTGTCTTTTAGATACTCACATCTAATTCTACGATGATGAATCCTAGTATTCTTTATTTTACAACTCTTCATCTTAAAATCTAGAACCAATAATCGATGTTTGGTACTTAAATCCTCACTTGAAATGACCTTACAATCCTTACAATTTTTGACGATCTATTTTTCTCATAAGAAAATAATCAATTCGAGTTTTATTAGATCCATTCTTATAAGTAATAAGATGTTTATCTCTTTTCTTGAATAAAGTATTAGTAATAAGAAAATCATAAGCCTTGATTATAGGAAATCTAATAAATATATTTTCAATATTAGATAAAATAATTAGAGGAGATCTAATTACGTAATCCTTCATCAATCATAGATATTTCTAATCTATAATAATTGGTTTGTATAATATAGCATATGTTTTCAATTCAAAAATAAGAGAAAGTGTTATTTTTGTTCACACGGTATTAAAGTTATCCCTAGCTCGCTTAGGACACAGCCATTCCTAGCTCACTCCAATCGTTGGTCCCGTCAAGACTATCCCTAGCTCTCCGTTCGAGCTGTATCCCTCACTTTCCGGACGCTAGTCCCGTCGAGGCCGTCCTAGCTCGCTCCAGTCACGGCTTCCATCGTCATGCTCAAAGCGAATGTGATAGGGTTTTGAGCCATAGCCCTTGCTTGTCTCTTCCATCAAACGAACTAGCTCGCATGTCTCTTTTGTTTTAAAGAACCATTGAACTGTTCAAATATATCAAACGCTCCAACTAAATGTGTCATTCAATTTCCATTAAATATTCGATTTCCATTAAACATTCAATTTCTTCCGTCTATTTCCTACGAACTATTGTGATTGTGATTTTTTTTTTGTTACCGCATTTAATCTTCTCTTCTTTTAGTATCTTCTCATCCGTACCGCGCATTGAGGAGACTATTCGAACAAAATTCGACATAGTGGTTTGCTCGTAATAGAAGATGGGATCATAGCATCATTTTGATTCAATCTCTTTGAATATTTTGTGATGATCAAGGCTGGTAAACTAAAACAAGTGCCAGGCTTGGTTTCATCAGTGGCTAAAACCTAATGAAAATTTAAATGGCGTAAATTATTTTTTTTGGAATAAAACTGTAAGACTACTTAAGATGTATTTCCGAAGAGAGTCACCTCATTGATAATCCCCAATGAAAATTGATCCAAATTATTCTGTGTGGATGGGAGCGGTTGTCCAGGTTTAGATACAAATACATAATTCTAATAAACATTATCAATTTGGTCATATTTCTCATTATGATTGTATTAAAGATGCGATGGAGGAATTTACATATGTACTTTCTAGGAGAGAATATTTCAAAATTTTCATGTAAGCAAGGAGCGTTATCGAGCAGAACAGGATAAATCACTTAACACTTATCATGGCACTTTAAACATATTTATGCAGAATTATAAACAACATTGCCCTTCAGGATTGATGTTCGAATTTAGCAAGCTCAAAGAGAATAAATAGTTATTACGAATTTTGTAGTTGTCCTCAACTCTGCGTATGAAGGTGTCAAATCACAAATCCTATCTAATCCTAGAGTACTATGTCGAGTTCTTAAGTGTCATCCGTACAAAAACCCAGTGCTCTTGCTAATAAAAAGAATACAAACTTTAGTAACCTCAGCCTCAGGGCAATTATAATGGAACTCCAAATTTTAGAAATTACGGCTAAAGGGTAGTTGCCATTAACTTAGTGTTATGAAGAGAATGTGTCAGAAGTTGTTCTAAAAGTATCAGAATGATTCTAAATGACAGTCACCTGATCATTACTAATGAGACTTCTCAGAGTCGGACTTCCTCAATTCTGCAGATGAATATGCTAAATTCTTCTAATTTCAGAAAACATCCAAAAGATCTCCCTCTATCATCTCCTTGCTAAGTTAGGTAATAAATGATACATGTCTTATTTCCTCTTCTACAATATGGACCAATGATTCTAGTGCTACAAATTACATGACAGGTAATCCAAAACTATTTTTAACCTTTCATAACCATCTTCCATCATTTTAGCAGGTGAATCTACGTCTAATATTCTTGGTTTTGGCCCCTCCAATGTTACACTAATATTGCCTTAAACTTTCGTCTTTAGTTTACCTCAATTCTCTTTTAATTATCTCTGGTAGCAAAATTAAATATGCTCTTAATTGTTGTATCCTTTCTTCCTGATCATTATCTTATTTAGGATCTTATGATGAAGAAGATTATTGGTAAATAACGAGAGTCAGAGAGGGCCATACAGTTTGAAAAACAAACTATCTCAACCCATTCTGTTTGAGCACCTTATTTCTTTTTTAGATTTTTGTCAATTAGTGCATCCATCACTATCAATGCTAAAAAAATTATACACTCAGTTTCAGCAATTATTATCTTTAGATTGTGAGTCATGTCAATTTGTCATACACCATCGTATTCATTCTAATGTTTGAGAAGCTTGTTTAGGCTTATCGAATGGAGTTCAATATTTTGTCACTATGGATGATTTCTCTCATATAACTTCGTTATACTTTAAGAAATCTTGTACTAAGTTATTATCAAATTTCCAATTTTTTCTTGCTTAAATTAAAACTCAATTCAATAGTTAACATTCTAAGAAGTGACAATGTTAAAAAATATTTTCTGCACCTTTTCATACATACATGACACAAAATAGAATGTTTTACAAGTCAGTGTCAATATTTCATCCCAACATAGAGTAGCTGAAAGGAAGAATAGACTATTTTTGAGACAGCTCGAGCAACTAAAATGCTCTAACAGTTCTGAGTTGTAATTTCTACTGCATATTTTTTTATCAATCGAATAGCTTCTATTATTCTACAGAACCAAATACCCTACCAACTATCTCATTTCAATTGAACCACATATATTGGGCATAGTTGTTTTGTTCGTGATACTTATCTAGAGGTTTTTAAACTAGATAAAAAGTAATTCAGACGCCTTTCTAGGATACTTTCATTTGCAAAAAAAAAGTATCAATATTTTTTCCCTTTTAAATAGTTACATGGTTTCTACTGATGTCACCTTTCACACTTCTTTTGTAAGTCATCATTGTCTAAATCCTCACAAGATTCTGACTATTAATGTATCACATCATCAGTTCAGATGCTACTCCAGCTCCAGCTCCACCTCTACCTCCTCAACTATTGCCTCAGCCTAGACCACTTATCGTTAATATTTACTCTAGAACATCTTGTCCCCCTGATCATAGTCCAAAACCGATATCACTTCTTCAGCTAATTCTCCTAGTAACCATAATTTACATATTACTCTTTGAAGAGGTAAATGTCAATATGCCTATTCCGATTTTTCTTAATATAATTATAATCGATTATCTTCTACTTCTTGCTCTTTTATTGCTTCTCTTGACTATTTTGAGGTCTCGAGATCTGTTTAGCAAGCCCTCTTCTATCGGGGGTGGCAGACAACGATGCTTAAACAAATGAATGTCTTAATTGAACTAAAACTTGAAAACTAGTTGAACAACCTTCTGGCAAGAAGGTCGTTGGTCGTAATGAGTCTTTGCAATTAAGTTTCATTTTGATGGCTTTGTAACTCGTCTCAAATTTGGGTTGGTTGCTCAGAGCTATGCTTACACGTATGGAATTGACTGCTTGAACACGTTATCTAATAGCTAAGTTGACTTCAGTTCGCCTCTTTTTGTCCTTAGCCGCAATAAATAATTAACCTCTGCACCAACTTGATGTGAAGAGTGTATTTTGCATGGTGATCTTTTAGAAGAAGCATACATGAAGCAACCTTCAAGGTTTGTTGTTCATGGGGAACCTGGGAGAGTATATCATCTTCGGAAGTCATTATATGGATTGAAGCAAAGTTTACGGGCATTGTTTGAAATATTTAGCCAAGCGGTTATTTATGTTGATGACATTATTATAATTGGAAGCAATAAACAAAAAATCTTATTATTGAAACCAATTTTTTGAAATTAGATCAATACTGAAGATCTGAGTATCTTGAAGTACTTCTTGGGGATTGAAATGTCAAGGAGCAAAAATGGTCTAATTCCATCACAACAGAAGTATATATTGATTTTGTTAACAAAAACTGAGAACATAGAGGTTAAAACATGTAATACTCCGATATTTTCTAATCAACAAACTACCAAAGATGGGGAAGCATTTAATCCTGAACGAAATGGAAGTTGGTAAAAAAATTAAAATACCTGATAGTGACTCACCCTGACATTGCTTATTAAATTAGCTCTCAAAGTCAGTTCATGTCTTCCCCCATAATCCATCATTGATCAGATTTAAAACAAATACTACGATACTTAAAAGAAGTTCTTAGGCAAAGTATTCTATTAAAGAATCATAGGCATAGAAATATTGAATCGACAAGTATAAAATATCAGGAATTTTATAATCTGAATGCCTTTTAACACGAAAACCTCAACAATTAAAACTTCTGTATCGTTGGACTACATCACAAATCGGAGAAAATGTCAATACTTGATTTGGTGGTTATTACCTGAATTGTATCCATTTATCCATTATGATAGACTACTGCATCTGTTTTGACCTTATTTTCCCTTTTATCTCAAAGTAACTTTTTCTTTAAGAAAATTTATTTAGTCTCTGTCTTTATGCAGTAGCTTAATTCCACATGCTTTCCTATGTACATTATTAATACATATCAGTTGACAGCATTGAGGTTAAGAAATATAGTGAAGTTATTCTTAAAATATAAGCATTTAACAACTTAATATTCATGTCTCATACACGTAGCTTCAATTCAACACTCATAGGCTATTACTACATGAAATAGGTATTGGCTCTTTTACCCACATATTCAATGTCAAAATTAACATGCACGCAAAAATGAGAGGAAAGAACAAAGCCATTCTTCATTGGACTAAACTAAGATGGAATTTAGGAAAGGTAATCATCAATCAAAATAACTATTATCAAATACAGAGAGAACGGGTTGTCATTCATAAAAATATTCTACCCATGTGTAAAAGATAATAAGCTATTCACAACTTGATAGTTCGATTTTATGAACAAAAGAAAAGGAGAACATATGAAGAGTGGTTGGGAACAGTATTTAAGTAACTGGGATGATTCTATAAATTATAAAAGAGAAGAAGGAACACATATTCGAATCCAAGTGAAGTAGAAAAATTAATAGACAAATACACATTTCAATTTTGTGATTGATATACGACTTGACATGGACCCAAAACCTTTCTTATCCTGCAGACTAGAATGATGATCTTAACGTGAACAAGCCTAGGGTTAAATTACTGGATCTAACTAAATGAAGAATCTATTTTTCTAAAAGCATAAGAATTATCTTCAAGTTAATGTAATTTTGATTCAAAAGTGAGCATTTCACTCAACTTCTTCACACTACTCTGGTAAAAAATAATCCACTCTACTGATAGTACTATGCATCTAACTATTTCCAAAGTTTCCCGTCTTAGATAAAAGTTCCCATACAAAAAAAATTATATAAAGCCTCTGTAAAATTTTCCACATTGTCAATATTTTCCAGTTATATTTTTTTACCCAGATATTTGATATAGCTCCAAAATGCACAACAGGTAAACATTTGCTTAATGGAAGCCTTTTGAAAACCTTTCTTCTTTCATCTATTTCACGCTTGTTGAAAACCCAAAAACACTAACAACGCATCCAACTTGTTTCTCTTGGTTTTAGCATCATCTTTGATGTATATTAGCACTGCTGATCATTGAAGCCAACATATGTTAAATCCCCTTTCCCCTCCCACAAGTTTATTTTTTTTAAATTTATTAAGAAATTCAAGGTAACAAGTGCTATAATATTTTTCCTCATGTTCCTGTTTCATATATTTCCAAGCCAATCTGCATCTTTCTGATAAGCAACTTAAGGGTGAATTTGTTTCAGCTATGATTGTACGAAATCTTAGTTCAAAAGCTGTTGTGAAAAATCTGTTGTTTAAAAATTAATGTTTCGAAAGTAGTTGTAGTATTTGAAAATTTCAATTTTAAAAGTGTCGTATGTGAATAAATGACTAAAATACTCATTTGTTGTATAATATGAAACACTCGATGGCTACAAAAAAGTAAACTCAAAAGTAAAAGTATAGATTCAAGAATTACAAGGGATAATGAGAGAGAGAAAAATCATCACGAATAAAATGAGCATACATTAAAGGAAAATGCTTAAGTCTATTTTTGCAGTGCTATGCAAATTTTATATTCTTATGTGCCTCAAATTCATGTTGCTTATATAGTTCCAAAGCAGTCATTCCAAGCAATGCATTCTATATATATAATAAAAGCAAATTATTTCGGCATTAATATATTTGATAAGAGAGTATAACTTATGGTTAATATTTTATAATGTCATTAAAGTGGAATTTTCAATAAAGAATGTTAAGTTATAATGATATATTTACGATGACTTTTAATGCATACTATTCGCTATGTCCAAGATATGAAAAACATATTGTTATTGAAAATCAGTACAAGACTTTCCCAAAGAAAAGGAAAAAAGAAAAAATAACACAGGCAAATTACAAAATCACGGGAAGAATTTCTGAACGCGGGAGAATCTCCACGGTGGCACCATAGGTAAATTATAAGCCGCAGTGCGCCGCGATTTTCAATTGCATTTGGTGAAAGTACAAAATAAACATGCATTTCACGAAATCCGGTTCAAAAATCCAACCGAGAAACTGAAACAAAAGCACCCTAAATCTTTCATTCAAGAGGGAAAAGAGAATTAGTTGACAAAAGAAAGAGTCCTTGACTAATTTTTATTGCTACTTTCACCCAAGGAATGTATGCTTCTAAAAGACCTTTGATTTTGTGCCCAATCCCGAAGTTAGTCAATTAGGACATGATACATAGGTTAATATGCTTGATTTCATTGGGCTCTTGCATTGATCTCTTTATGGTTACAAAAATGGTTGTCATTTCCTTGGTAGTCAACACGTGCTCCTCACCCAGTGGTAAATTCAAAGAACAAGCCTTTAACATATAATTTATTTCATGAGCTCATCATCCTATATCACAAGCTTCATGTCAAGAGCTTTTACTCATTGGACTATATCCTTCATTATGGATTACAATAAGAACTAAAATGAGGATAATGTATTGTCTATAATGTACTGTTTAGCAATGCATGATAGCTAGAATCAAGCCAAGTGTCCATCAAAAGGTCCTTAGAATATATGATAAAGACAAATTATTTCAGCATTAATATATTTGATAAGAGTTTATACCTATAGCTAATATTTTTATATTATGCCATAAAAGTGAAATTTTTCAATAAAGAATATCAGGTTATAATGATATATTTACGGACTTCTAATGCATACTATTCGCCCTGTCCAAGATATGAAAAAAATATTGTTATTGAAAAGCAGCACAAGACTTTCCCAAAGAAATGGAAAAAGAAATAACAGCGCAGAGGCAGATTACAAAAATCAAAGGAGGGATTTCTGAACGGAGGAGAATCTCCACAGTCATAGGTAAATTACAAGCCGCAATGTGCCGCGATTTTCAATTGCATTCGGTGAAAGTGCAAAACAAACACGAATTACACGAAATCCGTTTCAAAAATCCAACCGAAAAGCTGAAACAAACGCACCTAAATCTTTCATTCAAGAGGGAAGAGAAAATTAGTTGACAAAAGAAAGAGTTCTTGACTAATTTTTGTTGCCACTTACCCCAAGTAATGTATGCATTTAAAAGACCTTTGATTTTGTGCCCAATCCTTGGTTAGTCAATTAGGACAAGATACATAGGTTAATATGCTTGATTTCACTGGGTTCTTGCATTAACCTCTTTTAAGGTTACAAAAATGGTCATCATTTCCTTGGAAGCTCAACACGTGCTCCTCATCCAGTGGTAAATCCAAAGAACAAGCCTTTAACATTTAATTTATTTCATAAGCTCAATATCTTATATCACAAGCTTCATGTCAAGAGCTTTTACTCATTGGACTATATCCTTCATTATGGATTACAATAAGAAATAAAATGAGGATAATGCACTATTGTCTATAATGTTAGATAATTAGATATAACCAGTACTGTTGTTGCTCTTCCGCCTCCTATTCCTATACCTGCTCCAACATCACTGACAATTGCTACTAGTGATGCTACTACTACTATTGCAAA
This sequence comes from Papilionanthe hookeriana x Papilionanthe teres, assembly GCA_022702705.1. Lineage (NCBI taxonomy): Eukaryota > Viridiplantae > Streptophyta > Magnoliopsida > Asparagales > Orchidaceae > Papilionanthe > Papilionanthe hookeriana x Papilionanthe teres. Next base: position 7,348,595 of record CM040431.1, on the reverse strand, counting down.
TAATAATAATAATATTTATTATTATTATTATTACAATTATTTGAAACATGTTACTTTTTTACGTAGAAAAAGTGACAACAAAGATAACAAAGGATCAGGAAATCAAACTACTAAATGCATATTAGCTAGAATTAACTGAAGCCAAGTGTCAATCAAAAGGTCCAATTATATGATAAAGACAATTTATTTCAGCAAAAATATATTTGATAAGATTTTATAACAACGATTAATATTTTTATACTATGTCATAAAAATGAAATTTTTCAATAAAGAATGTCAGGTTATAATGATATATTTAAGGTGACTTTCAATTCATAACATTCGCTGTCCAAGATACGAAAAAAAATATTGTTCTTGAAAAACTGCAGAGGACTTTCCCAAAGAAAAGAAAAAAGAAACAACACAGGAGCAACTTACGAAATCATGGGCAAAATTTATGAACGCAGGAGACTCTCCAGGTGGCTCCATAGGTAATTACAAGCCGCGGTGCGCTGCGATTTTCGATTGCATTCGATGAAAGTGCAAAACAAACACGCATTTAACGAAATCCGGTTTAAAAATCCAACAGAGAAGCTTAAACAAATGCACCCTAAATCATTTATTCAAGAGGGAAGAGAGAATTAGTGGACAAAAGAAAGAATTCTTGACTAAGTTTTGTTGCTACTTTTTCACAAGGAATGTATGCTTCTAAAAGACCTTTGATTTTGTGCCCAATCCCAAAGTTAGTCATTTAGGACATGATACATAGGTTAATATGCTTGGTTTCATTCAGTTTTTGCATTAACCTCTTTAGGGCTACAAAAGTGGTTATCAATTCCTTAGTAGCTCAACACATGCTCCTCACCCGGTGGTAAATTCAAAGAACAAGCCTTTTAATATTTAATTTACTTCTTAAACTCATCCTCAATATATCACAAGCTTCATGTCAAGAGCTTTTGCTCATTGGACTATATTCTTCATTATGGATTACAATAAGAGATAAAATGAGGATAATGCAATGTCTATAATGTTAGATCATTAGATATAGAAAAATTTTTACATCAGGATGCCGCACGTAGAGCTACGTGTGGCGTCCCCGATCCAGCCGCACATCGCGGCTGTTAAATTTTTTTTTTTTTTTTTTTTTAAATTTGAAGTGCGGCTGGATCCCCATACACCCTTCACGGAGATGTGCGGTTGGATCGAGGACGCTGCACATAGCTCTACGTGCGGCGTCCTGATGTAAAAATATTTCTTAGATATAACCACTACTGTTGTTGCTCTTTCGTCTCGTATTCCTACACCTGCACCTACTTTGCCGATAATTGCTACTGGTGATGGTGCTACTACTATTGCAAATAATAATTATTATTATAATAATAATAATTAATATTATTATTATATCTTTTTCCTTGGGCTTATTGCATAAAAAATGATCTTAATTTATTAGAATTAAACGAAAATTTGACACTTAATAGGACGCAATGGAGAAAAAGGATTCATGTAGCCGACCCCACTTAGTGGGATTAAGGCTTTGTTGTTGTTGTTGTTGTTGTATTATTGCTTTTTCCTTTTTTTTTTGAAACACATTTACTTTTTTAGGCAGAAGAAGTGACAACAAAGATAACAAATGATCGGGAAACCAAACTGCTAAATGCATAATAGCTAGAATCAAATGAAGCCAAGTGTCCATTAAAAGGTCCTTAAAATATATGATAAAGACAAATTATTTCAGCATTAAAATATTTGAAAAGAGTTTATAACTCCGATTAATATTTTTATACTTACATGAAAGTGATTTTTCAATAAAGAATGTCAGGTTATAATGAAATATTTACGATGAATTTTAATGCATGTTGTTCACTGTCCAAGATATGAAAAAATATTGTTATTGAGAAATAGCAGAGGACCTTCCAAAAGAAAAGAAAAAAAAAGAAAAAACAGAGCAGGGGCAAATTATGAAATCACAGGCAGAATTACTGAACGCGAGACTCTCCACGGTGTCGCCATAGGTAAATTACAAGCCGCAATGCGCCGCGATTTTCAATTGTGTTCGACTAAAGTGCAAAACAAACACACATTTCACGAATTCCGGTTCAAAAATCCAACGGAGAAGTTGAAGCATACGAACTCTAAATCTTTCATTAAAGAGGGAAGAGAATATTAGTGGAAAAAAGAAAGAGTTCTTGACTAATTTTTGTTGCTACTTCCCCCGAAGAAATGTATGCTTCTAAAAGAACTTTGATTTTGTGCCCAATCCTGAAGTGAGTCAATCAGAACAAGATACATAGGTTAATATGCTTGATTTCATTAGGTTCTTGTATTATCCTCTTCAAGGTTACAAAAGTGGTTATCATTTCCTTGGTAGCTCAACACGTGCTCCTCAACCAAAGGTAAATTCAATGAACAAGCCTTTAACATTTATTTATTTCATAAACTCATCAGCAATATATCACAAGCTTCATGTCAAGTGCTTTTACTCATTGGACTACATCCTTCATTATGGATTACAATAAGAAATAAAATGAGGATAACCTACTGTCTATAATATTAGATCATTAGATATAATCACTACTGTTGTTGCTCTTCCGCCTCCTATTCCAACACCTGCTCCTACTTCGCTGACAATTGCTACTAGTGATGCTACTACTACTATTGCAAATAATAATAATAATAATAATAATAATAATATTATTATTATTATTTGAAACACATTACTTTTTTAGGTAGAACAAGTGACAACAAAGATAACAAAGGATCAAGAAACCAAAATGCTAAATGTGTAATAGCTAAAATCAACTGAAGCAAGTGTCCATCAAAAGGTCCTTAAAATAAAACTGTTTGTATGTCGCTATAGTAAATGATGATTCTTAAAAGAATAATTCATCAGACTAAGGGTTTGTTTTGGGGCAGTAAGAGTATAACCAATGCATGAGACTACCATAAATGACAAGACAATTAACGTAAAATCCTGCAGAAATTCAAAATGCTGAAATTCCTTTCGGCAACTCAAATATGTGTAACAAAGAAGAAAGAAGAAAGTACATTAATCTACTGGGCCCAATAAATTTTGAGGGATATTTTTCTTAGGTGGCATAAAAAAACTGGAAAAATTTAAATTTCAGAGTTCATGATCAAAAGTAATTCCATAAAACATAAAGATAGGGACTAAAAATGAACAAATACAAAAAAAATTTTAAACAAAAACATACGTGCACAGATAAAAACATCAACAGAAATTCAGTTTAACAACTAGTTTAGTAGAGCCGTCATCAAATTAATATAAGCATGGGTCAGCTGAACTTTAAAGGTAGAGAAACATGCCACTTACCTCACTAAAAGGATCTTTAATGTCATCCCGCTCAATGCTACTTTCCTAGAACATGTAAAAGATAAAATGCCTTAGACTGGCCACATGTGATTGTGTGTTCTTTAGAGGATAAAATCTTACATAATTTGGAAAGATCACCATATCAACATTGTCAGGAACATCAGATAAAAGTCGTCTTAATGAGTACTCTCGAGCTCCAGCTGGATGTATCAACTCGTCTGTGTCAAGATGGATGATCCAATCCATTCCAGCATCCTGCATACGACAACGCAGGTCAAATTTGCATTTCCTTTAAAACAATTAGATTTAACACCTAGAAAAAAATTCTACGTCAGTTAGTAATAAAATTATACAGCATGGCTAAAATAAGGAAATGACAAGAAATAATCTTAGTTAATTAGGACAAACATGCAAGAGAAACCCTCATTATGCAATAAGTCATACCCGAGCCATAACGATAGCCATTTCCATGTTAAGTGACTGTTTGACAAATAGCTCATAATTGCAGGGCTTGTAAAAGAACCCTGCCAGCCAATTCTCATTCCAGATCCGGCTGGAATACAAGAAAGAAAAATAATTCTCAATTGAAAGGAAGTAATCGAATATGAATAATTCAGAAAAACCTGCACAATTAGTTATGAACATTGAGCATGCTAGTTCCACCATTACACTAGATATTTTTAAACAGGTAAGTACTCAAGTAAAATTGATCCTTATACTGAAGAACGAAGTCAGAGCAACCCTAAAAATAAATAAGAATTTCACAACCAACAAAGAATTAATGGAATAGTTGATATTATGGTCCATAGGAAGATAAATATCTTATGTATTCAAGAAAATAAATGGGTTTGAGATAAGGCTATAGAGATTGATAGCTTAGGTTTTATGCTTTGATATTCAGGTAGGATCTAGAAGTAGTGTAGTTATAATTAAACATAAGAGTTTGAAGAATAATGTTGTAAAAATTAATAGAATTGAAGATATAATTATATCGCTTAAATTTGTTGTTGATACTAAGATTTTTAATGTTACAAGTGTTTATGCTTCTCCAATAGGTTTAGATAGAGATTCTAAAGAAAAACTCTGGAATGACCTAAAATAATTAATACAAATGCTACATCTTAAGGAAAATTTTTTTATTAGAGAATATTTAAATGGACATGTTGGTAAAGTAGTAGAATATTTTAGAAATATTTATGGTGACTATGGTGTTGGAGTGAGTAATGAAAAAGGTACAGTCATATTAGATTTGCTTTAACGTACGATTTTGTTATTGATAATACTGTATTTAAGAAAAGATATTAGATATTATTACTTATAAGAATGAATTTAATAAAATACATTGATTATTTTCTTATGAGAATAAGAGTCCTCAAGTATGTAAAGATTGTAAGGTCATTCCAAGTGAGAATTTAAATATTCATTGATTATTAGTGTGAGATTTTAAGATGAAAAGGTGTAAGATTAAAAATAATAGTAAACACCTAAAGACAAATAAAATTATTTTTATGAATAAACTTTAAGATTTCAAATTAGGATGTTCATGAAGAAACGAATTCTATGTGAGATAAAGTAACAAACACTATTAAACAAGTGATAAAAGATGTACTTAAAGAATCAAAAATAATTTTTTATAAATAAAAATAATTGATGGCGGAATTATAATGTGCAAGAAAGAATAAAATATATGTTGTGCTATACAAATTGGTTTAAATGTAAAAACTTGGAGAACTGGGAAAAATATATAGTGACCCGTATGGAGTTTAAGAGAACAATTTATAACGCCAAAAAATTTTCTTTTAGTGATCTGTATAATTGATTAGATATTAAAGAGACAGAAAAATAAATGTATAAACTAACCAAACAAAGAGAGAAGAAAAGTAAAGATTTAACTCAAGTGTATTAAAGATGAAAATCAGAAAATATTTTTCTTATTGGAAGATATTTAACATAGGTTGGTGAATTATTTTGATAAAATTTTCAATGAAATTTCTAAAAATATGATCGACCTTGGTGATCTCAATATCATTAATAATAATAATATGGGTTATATTTACCGTCACATTAGTAAAAAAGAAGTTGATGGATCTTTAAAGAAAATCAATAGTGACAAAATCAGTAGAAACTGATAATATCCAAATTGAAGTGTGAACATTTTTAGAAGATTTAGGAGTTTCTTAGCTTACAAAATTCTTTAATATTATTTGAAAACTAAAAAGATGCTTGAGTGGAGGAAAAGTATTTTTGTCGCCATTTTTAAGAATAAAAGGGAAGCAAATCAATGTGCAAATTATTAAGGAACTAAGTTGATGTGTCATATTTTAAAATTATGAGAGAGGATAATTAAATATATAAGTTAGAACGTGTTACAAATATTTCTCATAATCAGTTTGAATTTATGTTGGGCAGGTCAACCATGAAAGCTATACATTTATTAAGAGGTTTGATAGAGAAGTACAGAGAGAATAAAAAGGATCTACATATGGTTTTTACTGATTTACAAAAAACTTACGAAAATGTTTCAAGATAAGTCCTTTGAAGAGTTCAAGTGAAGAAAGGTGTTGATATGACTTGTATTCAAGTCATTAAAGATTTGTATAGTGGAGTTGTTAATTGTGCTTGAATAGGAGGATTGACCAAGTATTTTCCTACTCTAGTTGGATTACATCAGGGATCAACTTTAAGCTCATATTTTTTTATTTAGTTATGGATGCTTTTACTGGACATTTACAGAAGGTTGTACCTTGACGTATGTTTTTCGTTGAATATATCATTCTTGTAGATAAGATTAGAGAAAGAGTTCAGAAAAAACATGAATTATGGAGGTCTATATTGTAGTCTAAAGGCCTTCGTTTCAGTAGATCTAAAACTAAATATATGGAATGTAATTTTAATAGTATTAGCTCTAGTGATAGAGTTGTAATTAAGGATAATCAAATCATTAAAAGGTGCGAACATTTTAGATAACTTGGGTCTTTTGTTCAAAGTGATGGGGATATAGATGAGGATTTTATTAGTATAATTCAAGTTGGTTGGTTGGAGTGGAGTGCATCGCACATATTGTGTGACAGAAAAGTATCGCTTAGACTGAAAGGAATATTTTATAAGATGGCGGTGAGACCTATAATGCTCTATAGCGCAGAATGTTGGTCTTTAAAAGAGAATTATAAAACAAAGTTAAGTATTACACGGTGCTTTAGGTTCCAGTTTGGGCCGGGCCCTCATATCCCACTTATCTGTAACTTTCTTTTCTAATATATCTTCCCTCGGGTTTTTTTAGAATATATATATATATATATACATACATACATACATACATACATACATACATACATACATACATACATATACAACCATATATGTGTATGTGTATGTATGTATATATATGGTTGTATATGTATGTATGTATGTATGTATGTATGTATGTATATATATATATATATATATAAAATAAAAAGGGCCCTCGGGCCTATTTCATTGGAAAAAAAAGTTACAACACAAGAAGATGAGAGGACCCAAACAAATCGGCACGACTCTTAAGAAACAAAATAAAGTCTCAAACAGAGTGATACAAAAGATAAAACAAAAGTTATAAACAAGAACTAAAGAGGATGAGGCCGCTAAGCGCTTCCTCTACCCCCGGTTAATGTAGCGCATCCGGAGATCGACTTCGAACCGATTCTCCATTACTGTGGACACTAAAATATCATCCATTAAATTTCCAAGTGGATAGGACTCTCACACTTTTTCTTCCGCCGGAGATATACACTTGTCATTCTTCTTCGTAAGAGCGAACAGCTGTGATCCGAAATGGAATGGCCGTCACCGTAATCTGCTCCAATATTCGGAAACTCCTACCCCTCGAGCGGATGGAACAACCAAGCGTACTAATAAGCAGTAGCTCTTCCTCGCAGTAGTAGCACCTTTTCCGTCGTCGATTATGAGCGCTTGTTTCTTCCCCGTCTTCGGACCGTCATGGCAGGGAGTCCGAACTCCCCTATAAGTAGCGCGCATCCGAGACGTGCAGCATACCGCTCCAGCAGGCTAGCGCCGAGAGGCGACCTCATCCCGCTCTATCAGCCGCAACTACCCGACGCTCCTCCAAGCGGTCAATCCTTCCGAAACCGTTCCGAAACAAGAGCGGTATCACCTGGCGCGATAGGGCGCGTATATCCGTCGCAGGAATGCGTGCCCGCAGCGTTTGTACGGTGAGGTTTAAGATTCTGACGCAAAGTCGATAACACCGTCGCGAGAGCGACCAAACATACGACAACGTGCAAGAAAGAGTGCATACGTTCAAGCTTCATCTAGTTACAAATCTTCGATGCTACGTAACAATCCATGCTCTTTCTGAAGTGATAAGAACGTCTCGTTCTATCAATATTCTAACCTCGAAGCGTCTAGATAAACGCTCTATAAAGTGATCAAGCATGAGAATAGCTCCGTATATCTTCGCGAAAGAAAGCAGAAGTTTCGATCATAAAGATGAACCTCATGAATCCTGGAAGCAGTAGCCATACCTGAATGATGGGAGATTCAAGATTTACGGTCAAAATCCACCGTCCACTTCAAGACCTTCATCACCCGATTATCAATACGAAGCATTCTTCTAAGAAACACTCGGCGTAACTGCATCATCCGTTAATCGACGAGAACACGCGTACCATCCAGCCTTCCAATCTTCCAACTTCCATTAAGCTTTCATTTGCTTCAAATTCCTTTCTGATCGGCTTCAAGTTTAGGATTGTCGTAGGAGAACTTACCCACTGGGATACAACTGGCAGGTGCAGCTAGATGTGAGATCTCTTCCTCTCGCGAGAAAGATCGTGCAGCTCGTCGTCTTTACGGGATGCTTTTCGAGAAACCCGCTCGACGCCTCGCTCGAATGCATCAGCGAATCCTCCCGAAACATGTTAGAACGCGAAGCGGGCACGGCGAGGTTATCGCCGGCGAGGGCGGCGACGTAGGATCGACCGGAGGCCATTTCTGCGGCTGAGATGGAATCCCGTCAAGCTTGCAGCATTCACTGATGGAAGTAACCCGCAGCCACCGTTGCGAACGAAGCAGAGAAGAAGGAGACCGAATTGAGCGCAACAGAGAACAGCTCGACCCAATCCTGTAGCAGAAACAACCGCAGCAGATGTAGGGGGATCCACTCGCTGCTGCAGAAGGGCCGCAAAGATCAGTGCTTGAACGGCAACGGAAGCACCGCAGCAGCACGCAGAAGCTGAACGCGACTCGCATCGTCTTTTTGTGTGTGTGTGTGTAAATATATGTATGAATATCTACATAGATACATACATATATATCTACGTATGAATGTCTATATATGGTTGTAAGAAGATAGTTGCCATACATAATTTAATAGTAATAAAATGGTTATAGTTTTCAATTTAGATTCAAATTTAAAGGTAATATGCATTATGTGAGGCTTACACAATAATGAAAATATGTTACAAAACTAAAATTACACGTGTGCTATATTCAAGATTAGAATAATCACATAATATGATAGTTAGCATTTAAAAGTTTTTTTTTAATTCAAAATTAAAAACTTCAAAATTAAAATTTCATCATATACTACATTAAAATTTTAAAGTAATAATATGCATGATATGTTATTAACTTTTAAATATGTTTTAATGCAATTCCAAAAGGTGACAAGTGGCATTCATATAACGCACCAAGTGTCACATATTGGTTCCACGTTCGCTCGTTTAGCATACAAAGATATGCGGTCACACAATTTGCTTACATCTACATGAAAAAGGTGTAGTCAACACAAGAGGCACCCTTGAATTGCAAAGTCTAGGAGGTTAATGCTAGAAATATAAGAAGCAATGTTTGGGTTAAATTTTGATATTATAATACGTATCTAATGGATTTGTCGAGTGAGTTTAGTTCATGTGCCTATTAAATGAGGATGTCTCAACGTTTCATTGAATCGCTCTTAACAAAGAATATGTGTTTATGGGTGAACACAGTTGATAATACATCATGGATCAATTGGGTCCTAGATGGGTCTAAGCTAAGGTTAGGCTATTCATCTAGGTTAGGAAGGATATTAGATTTCTTAGGGACTTCTCTGGATCCACCATTAGAGTTAGACCGCCTAAGCGAGTTTTCAATTTTTTGAACCACTTAAGAACAAATGTGCTTATAGATAAACTCAATTGATTCGAGATCTTAGGTCAAATAGATCCTCTAAGACCATCGGCTTAAGCATAGGTTAGGCTATTCAACTAAATCGGCCTAGGTCCATTAGACCTCCTAGGGTTTCTAAGAATTGATGGTAACTCTCTCTACTGTTTACATTGTTATATCAACTATCCTGGGTAAAAGCATCAATATGTATGAGTATTACAATAAGCAATGTTCTACCGAAACAAAGTCATGTGCCCGGACACGTATTAAGTACTATATCTAAGTTTGCAATAAGGCTAGGAGATTAAGTAGCATTGGAATTGCAGATAGATGTCCTAACAAAATACTTACAAAGTAAGTAAAAAACATAGTCATGAAGATTATAATTGATATAGTAACTATACTTCAACAAAAATATTGAACCGGCCATAAACGTTGCTATGCATTTCAAATAAGGCTAGCCACTTTCATTAAAATATATTTTCTAAATTTTTTCCCATGTGTATGTCAAGAGTTCAAGTTCTGAGTACTGCAGAATAAAAAGTATAAGAGCAGTAAAATCAATACATCCAATTGAACAAACAAATTAAGTAAAATAATTCCTTCCAAATGGAACCTGATGAGACACCAAAAAAAAAGTGTTAAATGGAACACACCTATTAGCTTGCTTCTCTTCAAGCTCTCTAGTCCTATATATTATTTTCACCCCCTGTATAAAACAGAGCTCAGGAAATTTACCCACGAATCTTCTTTTTGCCCAAAGAAGGAAAAAAAACAGTCATGAAAGGTTTAGCATATAATTATAAAGAGTGCTCAATGCTCACAGTGAGGTCTAATAATAAATAAAAGGGAACCATCTTACAGGAATAGATTCCAAAACTGCTGAAGAGCTTGGCTTTGCAGCTTTTCCTTCTACAAACAGAAGAAAGGTTGTAACTCCAATGGTTTTATGGTAAAATAACCAAGGCAAGATCTGCTCTAGACCAGCCGAAGTGCTTGATGTGATACATATCTGCACATTGCAGATCAGAATACCTAAATCAGTGTCCCAGAACAAAAATAGCTTGCCAGCTACAGAACAAAAATAGGGAAAAAGTAAAGAAAGTACAAAAGACGAAAGAAAAGTACAGGGAGGGCTTACTATGCCAGATCATTAGAGAAATTGAATTCAGTCATCAAAGCAGACTATAATTAGGTGTGCTAACTAACGTATTTTCAAGCAAGAGTTAATCAAAACCAAAAATCTCTATCAAGAAGACACCTGGGGCAAATTATTCTGAGCGCAGAATCAGTACAACCAGACTAGCGAACAGCTAATCTGAGTAACAATACACTCGAACCATGGTAACTGCTACGTTGAAGATGCCATCCAGAAAGTAAGTTATTGCACAATTGCAGGCGCATGAAATCAGCGAAGTCGTACCTGTGCTGCGCTACAGCATGGCCATGCGAAATGACCAAAAAAACAAAAGAAAAAAAAACTAACTGCTACATATCAATGGGAGAATGATGATCATCAAATTAAGGCGGTGTTTGAAAGCCTCTTAACAGACGGATTTAGCTTAAATCCAGCAAATAAAAGAACTAAACCTTAAATCCAACGCTCCGTTAAACCAAATTTCCCTGCATTCTGCCAATTTTTCCCTGCATTCCGTCTTCTTCCTGGCGTAAATCCGGATTTATTAAATCCAAGTCGCAAGCGCATGTTCGATCGGTGACTTCAAAACTTTTCTCCGTCAAAATCGATATGATAAATTCGGATTTACTAAATCCTATTTTACGTAAATCCGTGATGTATCCAAACACCGACAAGGTTAATAGACGGATATCACAGTATAAAATTATCGCATTATATTTTACTTTTAATCGTAACACAAACTCCGACTAGATGCGGGTAGGATGAATGAAACTGAGAAAAGGATCCGCATCAAAAATTTCAAGTCTGCTCCATTTCGTTTCCCCTCACCTCCCTGCACCAAACTAATCAGCAACCCCCATTTGAATCCTGAAACTGCATAGTGAAATTCTAATTCCAATATTCCGTCGCACCTTTCCGGTTCGACCAAACAAGCATCCTCTAAACAATAAAGCATAACAATGAAGCATCCCTATCCTTACCTTAGGCCGGGGATCAGACTCGAAATTGAACTTCCACCCGCGGTGATAAGGGAAAGAGGGCGAGGAGTTTCCACCGAGAATCTCGCCGCAATCCGCCGCCGTTGTAGACAGCAACGAAGTCGCCAACGGAGACGAGCCGCTGAGGCTGAGCGGGCTGTCACCCATGCCGGGGAAACTCCGATCCCCCGCCTCCGGCCATCTCGACGCGGGGTCGTCCAGGCCGCCGCGCCACTGGAGAAAGAAAGCAAAAACAGCAAGAAGCAAAGGGAGGCCCGTCAGGAGGAGGAGCAGTCTCCAGACGAAGCTGCTTTGTGAGTAAGAAGACGAGCCCCAGCTGCGAAAGGGGCCGTTCAGCCCCGCCATTGGGGTCAACCTCAAGGAGAAGAAGATCAAGAAAGACAAACGAATAGACTCGAAGAACGATGGAGTAATGGGGGAGACGAAGAAACCAAACGCAACGAGCGAGAAGAGAGATCGGTTATTTCTTGAAGAGTTTCGCTTCGGGTAAATCTCCAGGGAGTCCAGTACAAGCTTTCCCTTCGTCCTTTCACGATTACAATTGAATTAAATTGCCCGAATCACGTAGCAGAGTGGAAAGCCTGGGAGGGTACGGATAGTCTTTTTCCACGAAACTTTTATTCTGGTTGGAATTTTTGTCATTGCGGACGACTATTCAAAATTGACTAAAGTTAAATTTAATTACAGATTACTTATAATATAATTCTTAGAATTTTAATTTATTCTTTGTGATTAATTTTGAGATTTAAATTAGAGCTGGTGAAGGAGAGAAGGATCAGAGTTTGTAAAATAAATTTGAAGTTTTTGTAGGGAGGATTGAGGGAGAGATCTCTTTTATTCGCGTTGTTGTCCTGTATTTATAGAGATGTATTTTGCACAATTATAAAAAGGAATGAACGGTTTTGGAAGCCATGCTTAATGTTATTAAGACTCTAATTGATTGTATAGATTTTATGATATATTCGCATTATAATTTGAATTTTAATATTGGTGGTAATTGATTGGTTGATCGGCTTAAAGTCAGCCGACTGAGACGATCGGCTAAGTGGCATATGTGCCCTCTAGAGTATGCATGGGTCAGTCGAGGTGTTTAGCCTCATGGTGATCTTGCTCGGTGTGTTTTGGCACAGTCGACCAGAGGGATTGGTTGTGAGTTGGTCGTTTGGTCCGAACGAGGGTTTGGTCGATTGAACGTGATCAGTCGGCTTTTTCCATTAAGTGAGTCGTGGCTCATTTTTCGTTTAGCTCGAGTCTTACAAGGCTTGTTTCTTGTCTGCCTAGTTAGCTCGTCGCCTCGACCAAATCTCCCAATCTTGCAAAATCTTAGACGGATCATGTCATAGCCTATGTAGAGTATTCGACGAGACTCGCTCCAGAGATGATTTAAGCCCTACTTTCGACGGGTTTTGCTGCTGCCGAGTGGGAAACTATCTCCATAGCTTAAACCTGTCCCGGGTTTGAAGGCGTGGCTTCATGCTCGGCCTTGAATTGTCAGTTGGTCGGTTACCTCAAAAGGAGGTTCTTTCATCATGGTTGTTCATTTCTTTTTGAGATTTGTGCTATTACTTTGGTGTATGCATATTAGTTCCTTGATTTTTTATTCTCCTCGATAGCGACAACTACAACAACGATAGAGACAACTACAACAACGATAGAAAAATTAATAAATAATCGTTAGCAATAAATTTGTGAATTGATTAAACACGTGAATTTCCTCACAATTATGTGTCTGATATGATCTATGAATTGACATGAACTAAGTCTTATTTCTCTTTTTACAAATGAGGTGCGTTATGACTAACAAATTGAACCAAATAATTTTGGATCTTGAGAGGCTTGTGAGAGCGGGGTTTCGAATTCATTCTTCCGTAAAGAAAGGGAAAGTGGTGATGAAGGGAAAATGGGTGAGCGTCGATTCTAACCTGGTCCTTTGTCGACTCATCTGACAATGCAAAAGGTCAGTCGTTGAAAAGGCCTCACTGGGGGGCATTGGAGTTTGTTTTGTGCATGCGTGTTGAGGGAAAGCATGTCCTTTCGACCAAGGCAAGTGGTAAGAAGCTGGGGGAGCGGCTGTCACGATCCTCCCACAGTTGCTGTCGCAAGAATGTGGGGGCACCTCGATGTCGAAGGGAGAGAAGAAATTTAAGACTATCTCGTCCATGGAGAGATTTATGGATGAACTGACTAGGTCAGAGGAACGTCAAGACGACAGGTTTTCAAAGAATGCTACAAAGTATGCTCCTATTATGATGTTCATTATGCAGGTAGGAGATGTGGGGCTCCCACCGCTGTCGGCCCCGGTAATTCATCAGCCACCCTACCCATCGTCTGTGATTGATCTCTGACTAGGGGGACCATCAACGTGAGTGCAATCCCTTAAGACCATGGAGCAGCGCACATCCATCACTTGTCGTTAGCTTTCTTGACCATGACGGCTAGGTTGGAACTGAACTTCACGGATGTAGTCGGTGACTAGCAACTTTTGCACCTCCTTTGCAATTGTTCGATCAATGTTCTGGAAGTCGACTGGATCTTCTGTTGGTTTAGCCAATAGTAGGGGTTGATGTTCAGTTGGTGGCACGTTGCATCGATCGAAATGTCGGGCTTTTTTGTTGCAGTCAAATAAACACATCCCGGTGCTCCTGAAGCGTCTGTACCAATTAGTTCCTAAATTAAGCGCCAGAAAATTCACTGGTCAGAAAAATCTTACCAGGTTTTGCGTCGAACACTGGCACCTGGAGGATGGCCTCATTGGTCTCGAGACCCCCCTACCTCTAGATCTAGATGAGTGGTTCATGGTCGACACTTAAAAATGCTTGCAAATAGGAGCTCCTAGACTGCTCTAAGTTTCCCAAGACTGTAATTACTTCCCCGTCGCCCAAGAACTTTACCATCACATGGTGGGTAGAAGCTACAGCCCAGTAATTTTTCATAAGTGGTCGATCGAAGATAATGTTGTAGGTCGGAGGAGATTCCACCATGAGAAAATCCTCTGTAATGTTATACTACTACGAGGGTGACAAGGCCCATCACCTCCTTTCTTTCCTTGGAGATTCCGAATAATGGGCCGGCCGGTGCTACGAACTGGCCAGTCGTTAAGTTGATCTTATCAAACATTATCTTGAACAAGATGTTCACTGAACTCCCAGTATCAGCAAGAATACTACCCACCTGGTTGGTTTTTATCAGTGTTTTGATGATGATTGCCTCATTGTAGGGATTCCTCTTCGAAGGGAGGTATGTGGCTGTAAAGGGAAACTAGTAAATGATTATGTGTATATGTGATAATAGAGCATATCTCGTTGGAACATTATCTCTTCATACCGGAGGATCGGGTTCCCATAAATATCAGGTCGACCACTGGTCAATGTGTCGCATCTGGTCATGGTTCCCTCAGTTATCTCCCCGTTGATCCTGGGACCAAGGGTTACTGTTCTAGTGACTAGCGGAGGACTGCCTGTACCTCACCCTTTGTTGTTTTGCTTGTTCTTTTTGCTTCTTTGATGGGTGGTTGGATGATTATAGCTTACCCTTTGGTGAGTTCTAGAGACATTCTTTGGTGAGTATGTGCTCATTCACCATCTCTAGTACTTCTGCGAAAATGGTAGGCTTAAAGAGTTTAGGTCATACTTGAATCACTTACATCAGGCTCCTCCATCAAGTTGTTCCAGCTATTTCTAGCATTAGATTTATAACTTCTAGTATCTCATTTTGGAAGTGAGTGATGTTGATCTGTAGGCTCTCATTTTCTCCTTGCTTGAGGTCGAGCAAGGTTTTCAAGTCTTTCCTTAGCTTTTGTAGTTTTGAGAAGTATGAAACGAAGAGTCTTTTAAACTCATAGTAACTTGAAATGGTATCAGTCAGCAAATCGTTGAACCATTGGAAGGCCAACTCTTTTAGGTTGGTTAAGAAGTGACAACACATTATTGGGTCATCAATCTGGAGCAATCTGATAGATGATTTAAAGGATGTGACGTAGCCGATTGGGTCAGTCCTTCCTTTATAAGAATCCAGGTGAGGGATTCTTAACTTGGGCGGAGACATCACTTCTTTGATTTGGAGAGTGCAGACCTCTCCTCCGAGTGGTAAAATAGCACTCACATGTGTTCTTCCCATTTCTTGTTTGCCAATGCAGAGGCGACTGTGTCGATGTATTAGAACTTACCTTATTCCTCTGTCTGGTAGTTACTGGCCTAGTTGTGCGGGATAGGCAGGTTACCAGATAGGAGCCTTTAGGGATGAGCCTCTGGTGTTCTGCTTCTAGGTGAGGCCTTTGGTCATTCCCCTAGGTAATTGCTACTAGGAGGCCTTTGAATCGCTTTATCATGAGTGTCATCAGAGCTTGAAGCCCTTGGACTTACGCATGGACATTTGGTTGTGTAGTGTCTTTACTGGATTCCATGCATGTTATCTCTATTTGAGAAGTATCTCCTTTGCAGTCTCTCCCACTTCTCATCTGTGGCATGTCCACGCTCACCACATCACCTTTTAGGATGTTAGATCCTAATTTTCATTTGTGAACACTTTAAAGCCAAGTGAATGAGAGAATGACGACTAAGGCTTATGTAGAGAGGATCGAGGGAGAGGACCCGCTTTATTTGTATTTTCACCGTACTTTTTAAGGCATGTTTTGTATAATTACATAAAGGAGGAAATGTTATGGAAACCATTCTTATCGTCATTAAGACTCTAATTGATTGTATAGAGTTTATATCATATTTTCATTATAATTTGAATTTCAAAATTGACGGTAATATGTTGATCAACTAGCTTGAAGTCAGTTGGCTGAGATGAATGGCTGAGTAGCATACGTGCCCTCCAGACTATGTGTGGGTAGGTTGAGGTATTCGGCCTTATAGCGATCTTGTTTTGTGTCTTTTGGCACGGTGACCAGAGCAATTCGTTTTGAGGTGGTCGTTCGCTTCGGATGCGGGGTTGGTCGATCGAGTCTTACATGATTCATATTTCGCCTACCTGGTTAATTCATCACCTCGACTGGATCTCACAATCTTGCAAGGTCTTAAGTGAATCTTATCGCAGCTGTCAGCTATTTTTTTAAATAAAGTTTTAAAATTAAATATAATGTATAATGTAATTTTGATTTTTTTTAAAAATAATATTCTTTATTTTGAAGAACAATGGACAAGTTAGATCTCTTATATTAAGTTTAAACAGTTGAGCACTATACGACAAGAGGTATATCATCTCAAGAGATAAGTGTATCGCTTGTTGGCAGGCTTAACTACTTAAACTTAAAAGTTTATGATTCTATTTTGGACTGCGAATTTTATAGCCGATAAATTCTCTTATATAATACTTAGATTAGATAGTGTTTAGATTAATATTAGTTCTTAATTCCCTATAAAGGGAAGCCGCTATAGTTAATTACATCTTAGGCAATCTAAGTCACCTAAGAAAACTCTCGATTAATACCGGAGTTTTTCTTTCAAGAATTAAATGTTTAGGTTTCCACGATTGCTTATAGAAAAATCATTGGGAGTGACACAATGTGGAATAGTTATTTTCGGAACCCAAAGAAGTGAAAAGTAGGAGATGTCGAAAATACTGAATAAGCTTTAGTAACATTTCAAACTAACATATGGTTTGAATTTACATCATTGAAAGAGAAATATATTTAATGTTTCAGCCCTGTTAATTATTTAGACATTCGAGACTTATATCTGCATGTCATATGTAAATGACCCGAGAAAATATAATGATTTACGTCGTACCAAACGACAACATCTGAATCCTAAAAGGAGTTTAGAACTTATATCGTATGAAGTCTTAAAAGATAGTGTAAGGATTTACATCATACCAGGCAAACAACCAAAAGAGTTTAGGACTCATTACTCTCACAAAGAAAACTTAAAAATAAAGACTTAAACTACAACTATCATCCCTATTTTTTCCCTTTTTCTTCTCCCCTTTGGACTATCCAGAATTTTTTTTTTTATAATTTTTGAAATCCACCAAGAGTCACATAACATGCCTCTTCAATATTCATCCAATTTCATTAAACTACCAAAGAAAACTGTCATAGGCGCCTAGGCGCCGGATCTAGCTATTAGGCGCCAGGATCTCTTTCTTATGGTGCTTGCGCCAAAAGTGTTGCTTCATGACTCTGTTTTGCTCCATTTTTGCTCCTTTTTCTCAAAACTCCATTCCTATACCTGAAACTAAAAAAAATGTAAAATACATTTTATTAAAGCGAAATATCATTAAAAATGAGAATAAAATGATTATGAAAAAGTAGCATATTTTTAAGTATATCAATTAACATTTCATTTCTCGCTAAGTACTACCATCTCATAATATCCAGCATTTCTCATCTTATGAATAATTTCTTTCATGAACTTTACATAACTAGGCATTTGATCTAACGCCTCAGCAAAAGTTATTTTAATCGTTATTTTCTTAAATACTTCCAAAAATCGAAAAAAATTATTAATCTAATTTTTGCATATGGGGTCTCTAAGGAAATGATGATGGTGAACTTTCTATGTTAATCTTAGTAAGTGAGACTGGTTTATCTAATTCTATGGAAATATCTTCTGAAGGACTTTATGGTTCTACATTCACCTTTTCTAACGCATGGTATCTATGAACCACATCCTCCAATTCTCTTCTACTCTTTAAGTTTACTGCTTTCACATGCTCACTATCCTTTTCCTCAGGTTTAATCTCAGTATTACTAGGAAGAGTTCCCTAGGGCCAACTGCTAAGGGAGTTCACAATTTATCTCAGTTGGTTCTCTGTATTCCTAATAGTTGCACCTTAGCTATGTAGCTGATTCTCCATTCGCGAAATAACTTATTCTCAAGACAACTTATTCTCCATGAATTGTGAGTTAGAGTTAAATCCTGAATGATAAGAAGGTCTTTGGTTTGAACTACCCTGATTATTCCAATTCCCATAAGGTTAGGTTGATTACTCCCCCATTGTTGGTTTCTTACACCTCGGTTGTTATTCCAATTAAAGTTAGGATTATTCTTCCAATTGGGATTGTAATAGTTAGAATAACTTTCTATTGTTAATTCCCTTCAGAGTCTCAAGAGATGAAGTGTTAGCATCAACTAGTTGTCTGAATGAGTTTTCCACAATTACTGGTGGTCCTCGAGGCTGGGTCATCCCAATTTGGTCTAACATTCTAGAAATTGTAGCTACCTGAGTTGTTAAAATGGAAAGCACATCAGTTTTATCAACACTTGCTACCTTTCTAGGGTTTACTCTCTCAAAATTCTATTAGAAATTGTTGATAGCCATCTCCTCAATCAGATAATAAGCCTCATTAAATGACAACGACATAAGTGATCCATCAGCGGCAACATCAATAATGGACCGATAGGATCCTAGTAAACCATTATAAAATTTATCAATCGGGCAATTCATGATGGGGGCACTTCCGAAGAAGCTCCTTAAATCGTTCTCAAGCTTCATAAATCAACTCACCTTCATACTAACAAAATGAAGTTTAGTCATTTTTTAAGGTGGAAAATATTTAGCTAAGAATTTATGGGCTAAATCACGCCATATATTTAGATCCTAGTGCTAATTAATTCAACCATATTTTGGCCTTGTCCCTTAAGGAAAAAGGAAATAGCCTGAGCCTAAGAATATCATTAGAAACACCATTATAGCGAAATGTAGCGCAGAGTTCTAAAAAACTTGCTAAGTGTAAGATTGGATCTTCAGACTGGGTTCTCCAAAATTAGTTGTTCTACATCATTTGGATGTTATCAGGTTTTAGTTTGAATGTGTTCACTTCTATGGTAGGGGTTTGAATACTTTAGTGACTTTCATTTGTGATAGGATTAGCATAATCCCTTAACAGTTTATGTGCCTCAAGGTTAATAGGTTCACAAGTTTTTTGATTGATTTGCGGGTTGTTCATCATTTCTTCTATAAGTTTGTGAAGTTTTCTTTATTTTCAATTCTTCTAATAGTTCTCTCTAGCTCTGAATCATATGGTTCAAGTCTGGTCCTGAACTACCCATACACAAAAGAAAGAATATGCAAGTAAGATTAAAACACATAAACAACTTGAACACTTAAAATATATTTACAATTTTAATTAAAAAAAAAACAGGAACACAAAAATACAAACAAAATAAACAACAAAAACTGTGAAGTCTAAGACCTAAAAGTTCAACTAAAATTCTCCTAAGTTAAATACACCGTCGCTCCCCTGTAACGACACCAAAAACATGACACCTCTTCCAAGTGCACTCAAACTTTAGGGCTCACATAAGTGTATGTGTCGTATCAATAATATTAGATTTTTAAGTTCGGAATGTTGATCCCACAAGGAACGTGGGAATTAGACTTAGGAAAAGTTCTAGCCTACTGGTTTCGTTCATAGTCTGAAACTTAAATAAGGTTAAAGTCCTACAACTTAATCCTACAGTTATAATATATTGAAAAGATTTAATCTTGCATAAATCCTACTTTACTTGGTCTGGTTTGATGAGTATTAGGTTATGAAGTTAACCTCCCTTATAATGATTTAGGTGGAGTATAGGAAACGTAAAGTGTTTATTGTACATTTGGCTTGTGACAAATAAAAGAAACTCTCTTTTATACACTCTCCCCAATGCATAAAGAAAATTGGTTAAAATGACATTAATTCCATAAATCTCATTTTGAACATGTCAAATGCTATTTTCCTAATATTTGCATCTCCCTGCGAAGCATATCCACCAATACCCCATAGTTCAATGTGACTAACCTATTAAATTCTTGCGCAGCTCTTCCGAGTCATTATGGTTCACAACATATTTTAACATTTCACTTGGTCAGAATGAAAGGTAAATGAAGATCTAAAGGTTAATCATCACATTCCGTAATTAAATAATTTGAAAAATATTTTGCACTCCTACACGTCTTACTTAATCATCACAAGGTAAGGTAAAGAGTACTACTCATAAAGAATGGTAAACTTTCCATAAAGCTTCATTGAAAATAAATAGAATTCCCTTATATTATGTTTTTAAAGAAATACAACAAATAAAAAACACACAAGCATTTATCTTCTTCTCCTTTATAATGACTTGAAGATGCTCCACCAAATGCTTCCTTTGTTGCTGCTCTTGAAGTCTTTTCTTTCCTCAACTCAAGAAGAAGAAGAAAGAACAAAACTCTATAAGACACAATCTTCCCCTTGCTTTATAACTCAATTCTTTACAAAACACTTAATCAAACCCTAACCTTCATCAATCCTCACCAACCTGCATTCTGTCCCCTTTTATAAACCTTTATACATAACATAGAAAAACCTCTTAGCCGTCTCTGCAACTTCCCATGACAAGTACCTTGAACTGCCAAAACTGCCTCAGGAAATTTCTAGTGCCTAGGTGCCAGTCTCTCTATCTGCATAACTCTGCTTGGGTGCCTATGTGCCCATGGGTCTGGTCCTTAGGTGCCAGTATCTCAGTGTCTAGGCACCAACCTATCGGGTTGCCAAGGCTAAGAGCGCCTGGGGGCCCAAGATTTTGGATCATAGACGCCAGTCTTTAACATAATCCTTTGCTCCAAGTCTCCTCCACGTTGCTTCACTTCCAACACCTGCTATACCTGCAAGAAAAACATGAAAATACATTTCTTTAAAGTGCAATTTCATCATAAAATGTGTAAAACATAAAAGAATTTAAACCATTCTATACATCACATACTACTTTTGAAAAGAATTGAATATTTGTTAAAATTGGTGTAATTAGATTTGTCTATAATAATAATTTTGACTCTATAAAACTTTATTTACGTTCTAATTAATTTTACACTTTAAAATATTAAGAATTAAAGAATTGTGGAATGATTAAATTTAAAAATAGTGTAGTAGAATTCAAAATTATTAAAGGCCTATCCAGATATAGTAATCCTCGTGAGGATATTTTGTATGATTAAAATATTCATTCCAAAGTAAGAAGTAAAGAGTATAAAAGAAAATATTAATTGAGGAGAAGCTTGAGGAGAAGTCTTATCCAAAAATTAGTTTTACTTCCATCTCTTCCAAAATTAAGACTTCCAAGACATTCTTCAATTTCTTAAATGTTGTTAGAATTTACTTAATAGAAGTGCTCTATTATTATTATTATTTGACATTTATTTTACACTAGTTAACTTGTATTAATTTCTTTTTAGAATGGATGTGAAATCACACTTGGTTAATGTAATTTTTTCTAAAACTTGTGTAATGGACTTAGTTACTAGATAAAATACATTAACTTAAGTATGGAACATTTAAAGAAAGATTGCAGGTAGCTTTACATGATACCCACTCCTTTAAGTTAGCAAAATCAACATTTAAATTTAAAGTGTTACTTGGTGGCAAGTAACTGATGCACCAAAAATATATTTGATTTTTCATATACATTTGGTACTCTTTTTCGGTGATATTGCACTTTAATGGAAGATATTCTTCATGTTTTGCTGCAGGTAT
The DNA here is from genome assembly GCA_022702705.1 of Papilionanthe hookeriana x Papilionanthe teres. Lineage (NCBI taxonomy): Eukaryota > Viridiplantae > Streptophyta > Magnoliopsida > Asparagales > Orchidaceae > Papilionanthe > Papilionanthe hookeriana x Papilionanthe teres. Next base: position 7,326,567 of record CM040431.1, on the reverse strand, counting down.
GATAATTTTAGGAAAATTGATCAAAATGAAGTGAAAAGGAGCAAATTTAGAGCGGAAAAATGTAAAAACTAGGAATTTGAAGTTCTGGCACCGACGACACTCAAATCAGCGCCGATGGTAAGTTTTTCCAGAGAGCCAAATTTAAATCACACAATAGGACGCCGACGGTGCCCAATTATCGGTGGAGGCCAAATTCAATGTATTTTGACGACTTTTGGAGGGATTCTTGAGGCAACTCTTGGTAAATTTGTTCTAAAACAATTTTAACTTATTTTGGGCGCCAGAATTAGTGTGTGTGTTTTATGTAAGTGAAGTAAAGTGTGTGTGAGTGAAGAGGAAGTCTTTAGAAAGAGTTTAGAGTCTAGGGTTTGGTGTTTAGTGTTGTTTTGTGATGGATTCTTCTCAAAAGAGTTGTAGGAGGAGAGGAGAAGTGAGAGATTGCTTCTTCCCTACTATTCCAAGAGAGAATTGTGTGTTGTTGTGAAGAGATAAAAAGATTCAAAGGAACTTCAAAGGATTTGCTTGGGGAAGAAATTAAGATAAGTATTATTTACTCTTCATAGTTTATATGACTTTGTTTTTATATATAAATACTTTTTTTGTCGTATCTTCTTCATGAATTATGAGTAGATTTCTTTGTCCTTCTCCTTAGAATGATAAATGGTGAAGTGATGGTTTAGATTGGATGTGTCATATAAAAGATGAGAAATTTTGATGATTTTTTACTTCGTTCTTCATTTACTTTTTGATCTGATGAATTGAATTATTAAAATATGTTGTGAAACATACGATCTAAAAGGGCTATGCTTTCTACAACAAAAGTGGAGATCACAATCAATGTCCATGAATTAGTGATGTAGTTCATGGGGGTTGGGTGCAAATAAATAAGGAAATATGATTTTTTGGGTGTAGAATTGGAGATTTTAAGGTGATAGGCTAAAATCCATAATTTGGTCCTAGTGTTTAGAAACTAAAGCGAGAGTTAGCCTTTAGGCTAAGGGAAGTGGGAGCTCTGGAGTGAGAGCTGATATCCTCCCAGCCTAACCACGGATTTAGGGACTAAACCTAGGATTAGCCAATGTTCTTTATAGCACTTGGAAGACGGAAAAGAATATGTATGCTCCTATTTAGCATAATACAATAATTATACTAATCTATATCATTCGCTCACCATAATATTATTGTAAGCGGGAAGACACTTTCTCTAAACTTGAACCTTACATTACAAAATTTAGTGTAGTAATAGTTAACTTTAATATGAAGTTTAGAAAGTACTTTAGCAGTTTTAAATTCTCTAGCATACTTTAGCAACCTTAGTATTTACTTTTGGTGCTTGCAAATATGAATATTGGATTTCTGTGCTATGCTTTATGGTTTGCTTCCTCCCCGTGGGATCGATAACCAGGACTCCGCTAGAGCTCTATATTACTTGAATGATACATATTTGGTGGCATCCGAAGTTGTGGTGGGATGTTTCGGGATGATTAAATTAAGAGGAGGCAGTGCATTTGAAGGCTTAATTCTATGGGGGATCAATTGCTTAGGTCCTAAGAAAGAACTTTGTCATTCAAAGTTTTTGGAATTGGGCTGTGTAGATGGATCTTCTCTTTTGGGTGAAGCTCTCGAGTTTAGCCATATTTATAGCCATGGGGAGGCCATGGCTAAGCTTGGGCTGGCTTGGATCCATTTGGGGAAGGTATTAAACAATACCATCATTGCTAAGAATAAAATTTCGGTTAAGATATAGCCATGGTTGATTCTCCCCAAGTTTTCCATGATGAGCCTTAATTAAGGTTCAATTTGGATTTTCATCTTGGCTCACCCCTATTGGATGACTTGGGAGGTGGATAGAGTTGGTTAAAACTTGCTGAATTAACCTCCCTATGTATGCTCACCAATTCATTCAATGAATTTGAAAAGAGTATGATACATAAGCCACATACTCATCCCTTACATGGCTTGGTCATGATGATGTTTAACCATGGTAAAAGGGTTGGTTTAAGTCATGTTCTTTTCCCATTGGATGATCCATGAGGTGTGTGAGATGGCATTTGGGTTGGCCTGCCAACTCACTTCATGGAGAGGGGTGACTCATGCTTTAGGTTTAGAAGGGAATGACACATAATTCCTTCTTCCCTTATCCTCATGAATTTATTCATGATAAGCTCATTCATGATGTAAAGTGTGACCCAAGCCATGATTTTGTTTTATTGGATAGATATTGAGGTGTCTGATGATTCACTAAATATTTTTCCATGGATTCATAAGGGAATAACACCTCTTTGCTTCACTCATGATGGTGTCATTATGGCTTTTAACTTTGGTTAAATGTCATGTGTCATGGATTGGTTAATGTGTTAACCATGTCATGATGAATTCCATAGGTCATTGGTGATCCATGGGTAACACTCCATAAATTTAATTTGAATTTAATAATCCATTATGGATTTTTGATGTCATAATTTCAAATTCATTTTAGGGGTTTTTAATCATAATTCCATTTTTAATTAATTATGTAATTAATTAAAGATTTATAAAATTATAATATTAACCCATAAATTATTCAAAATGATTTTGAAGGTTAATCATTTGATTATTTTTATTAGTTTGGTTCAAAATTGAGTGTTTTGACCAAATTTGACTAAAATTGACCATAGTTGATCAGGTCGTACGAAGTTTTTTAATTTGCAAAAATTAGTGAACTCGGATTTATATATATATATATATATATATATATATATATATTGATTTAAATGATAATGAGTCACACAATTAACGCAAGTATACATATCGCTCAAGTAATACAGGGCTCTAGTGGAGTCCTGAAATATTAATCCCACAGGGAGGCTTTACTTTTATTGCGGACACAGAAATATATTATTGAATCACAACACAATTGCAAATGGTTTAATTTTAAAAGTAAAAATAAGCAGGTTCAGTTACTATATCTACCAAAGCATGTTCTAAACTCTAGCAAGTTAAACTAATGCAAGACTAAATTTATAACAAAGTTCAGTTTTAAGAAAGAGTCTTTCTCCTTTCCATTCATAATGTGATGATTATTCTGACACAGATCAGTGATGCAAATGTATTGTGCCAAATAGGAGCATTCCTATTATTTACCCATATTTCAGCATATAAAGCACATTGGCTAATCCTGTTTAGTCCCTAAATCCATGGTTAGGCTAGGAGGATACTGGCTCTCACTCCAAAGCTCCCACTTCCCTTCACCTGAAGGCTAACTCTTACTTCAGTTTCTAAACATTAGGACCAAATTGAGGATTTCAGCCTGTCACTCTGAAATCTCTAATTCTACGCCTATCAAAGTATATTTCCCTATTTATTTGCATTCAGCCCCATGAACTTCACCACTCATGGAATTTGAATGTGACCTTCACTTTTGTTGTGGAACTCATAATCCTTTCGGAACATATGTTTCCTAACAAGTTTTAACAATTCAATTGGTCAGATAAAAAATTAAATAAAGTTGTAAGTGGAAAGGTCATCACAAATTCTGCATAATAAATCAACACATCATTTCCATTTCACAATATCAACACATCACATGAAAAGGAGAAAGACAAAGAAATCTACTCAACACTCTTGAGGAAAAGATGACAAAACATGGATTTCATATATAAAAACAATGACATACAAACAGAGTAAAGTAAAGACTACTTATCTCAAACTCTTCCCCAAGCGAATCTCAAGGAATTCCTTTGAATCCTCTTCTTTCTTCACAACAACACACAATTCTCTCTTTAGAATAGTAATGAAGAAGAAATCTCTCACATTCCCTCTCCTCTCACACTCCTTAGAAGAGAAAAAATAAAAACCTAACTTCCTACACAAAATGGAAAAAACTCACTCTTTAAACTCTAAACTCTTCTCTTCTTTTCTTCCCCCCTTTGAAATGTGGCTCCAAAAGTGTTTAAATTCGGCCAAAACTGAATTCCCAAGAGTTTCCTCGAGCAACCTTTCAAAATCCAGCCAAATACATTGAATCTAGTTCAAAATCGGGATAGGGCGATGTCCGACGCTGGTAGGAGCATCGTTCGGTGCATTATTCTGCCAAAACGTCTTAACTCTCTGGAAACTAGCGTTGTTCGGCGCTGGTTACAGTGCTGTTCGACGCTAATTCAATAAAATGCACTTTTGTCTTTTTTCACTCTAAATTTGCTCATTTTCGCTTCCTTTTGCTCCGAAGGCCTAAAATCAATGTACCTGCATGAAATCATCAAAAATACATTCCTTTAAAGTGCAATATCATCAAAAACAGACATGAAATGAATAGTGAAAAGCTATCAAATGTTCAGTGGATGAAGATCCCCCAAACTTATCTATTACTTGTCCTAAAGTAATTCTAGTTAGTACATAAAATTATGATCCACTGCAATGAACTTTCTTTCTAGAATACCATAATTTTGATTTAGATAAGTACAATAGTAAAATTTTCAGAAAGATATTTGAATAATTCAAGTAAACTCTGGAGGTGTAAGAATATCTAGTAATCAAGTCTAAGAGTTCTAGCTTTCTATTCATTTCAAAAATGACTGTAGATTGTTCTATTAAGGCACTTAAAAGGATTACATGAAAAGAAGTTTATGAGAACACTACTAGTAAAGATGTTAATCCATACATATAAGTTCAGGATAGTAATTAAGTTTTTTTTCCTTTAGGTAGGTCCAAGTAAAGCCAATTTTTTATTAGGCATCTCCTCAAGCCTCTCCTCACTTCTCTTTTCTTTTCTTATTCTTTTGTTTTTGCTTTTTTTTTCTTTTTTGCTTTTTTCTTTTTTTAGTGAGGATTACTGTATCTGGATAGCTTTTAATGATTTTGAACTTCACTCTTCTCACCCTAAATTTGAAACTTACCACATTCCTTACCTTATAAGCACTTCTTTAGCTTATTAATGATTCATCATAGAGTCTCAATCCTTTCATATCACATAAAATTTTAAGATTCTTAACATTTCAAACATACAATTTTTCTTACTTTGAATAGTTAACTATAGTCCTATACTTTTATACCAAATATCTTACATTACAAAATTACTTTTAATTACCAAATACTTTCATTCAATTTCATAAAATACTTAAACAAAATTGAAATACAGTTATCTCAAATTGAGCTATATTACAAGAAATCATGTTACTAATTTTTGAAAATAATTTTTAAATGAGAACACTTAACAATTAATTCTTTCTTTCCCTTCCCCTAAAATTAGATTTTTTAATATAATTTACATGGAATAAAGAAAAAATTCTAAATATAACTCATATCTCAATATGCTGGCTTTTCATACCTTTGAGTTTCAACAGGTTTTTCTTCATAAAGTAGAACGGTATACCTGAAATAATTAAGAAGCATTTCTATTTATAAAGAAGTAGTTTAAAACCCATTAAATAGTGCACATAACATTAACATCCAACTATTACTGGTACAAATTAAACTAATAATCCAAACACATGAAAAAACTTCACTATCACATCACATACATCAACAACAAAGTCTACTACAAGTACATCCAACACACATATAACATCTTAGATAAAATCATTAGGAGTCTCAGGTACATCACAAATACAAAACAAATACAAAACAAAGTTTAATGAAACAAAAAATAAATAAACAAACTACCAATCTTCATCTTCTGCAGGAGCTCCACCATCATCAGGTTCTTCAGGCTGGTATGGAGTATACTCAAGGTAAGTAAGAAATAGAACATCAGTGTCTCCCATGAAAAATCTCATCTGTGCATCATGATAAGCTATCTCATATTCTCTCCACCACACTTGATAATCATCATTAATTTTGTTCCTCACTTCTAGTCCCTCTACTCTGGTGTTTAACCTTTCTAATTGATCCATAACATCATGCAGAGTAGGCTCCCTAGATGTAGATGGTCTATCTCGACTAGAAGAATGTTCATCAGCTCTTTTACTCCATTTCCATCCTACATGGGCTTCATAAGTCTTCAGATTTTGTTTAGTAATAGGCTTCAGGGGGTGGACTACCTCATCATTATCTTCAATCACTACACCTGCCTGAATACATAAAGTATGAATCAGACTGTGGTGTCTTAGTCCTCCTGTAGTCTCTCCTTTTGAGCTTGTCAAAATACTTTTATGAATAATAGCCCTAATATTTATATTCTTCATGGTCTGAATATAGTAATTCAAAACATCTCTATCAACAGTAACATCACTGTGATGGTTGGTAGGTAACAGTCCTGCATAAATGAAATAATGCAAGGCTTTTAATACATGATTCAAAGTAGAAAGGAGAAAATTAAATTTCATTCTCTGCTTAATTTTCCATTCCCCTTTTCCATCAGTCAAAAAGTTTATAATCTCATCCAATGCTTGATTCATGTTAGAAAAATTTTCATATTCACAATGCTAGAGTGCTCTCAATTGATAAAATGCATTTATGCTGGCAGGGGTAAATTCAACCATTTAGCCTCTAACCAGAATAAATTCACTCTCATAATAATACAGATTAGCATAAAAGTCTCGAACAATATCCAACATTGCTTCAACAGTGAAATAACAGAAAATCTTCCATTAACGATTAGCAATCAGTTCTTCAAGCATTCCTCCAGGATTTTCAAATGCTCTCTCTTGAATACATTTCTTATTGCTAAGAAACGTACTAAAACATGAATAGGCTTTGAAATTCATAAATTTACTTTCATCATAATCAAATTTCCTCTTCCCCTTAGCCAATCTTGGAGCCATTTATCAAAAATATCAAAATTTTCTAAATCAATTTTAAAAGTACAATGCAATCGACTTAAAGGCAAATTTAAATAGATAAGAACTCAATATCCATGAAAAATCTCCAAAATTTTCCAAAAACTTCAAAATTCCAAATCTTCTTAGTGTAGGAGATTTCCACAGTCAAAATCGAAAATTTTTAGGTTAAAGTGCAGCTCTTACCAAGAGAAGATGAAATCCGAACTTTTCCGGCCATGAAATCACTTCAAATCCAAATGCTAGTGAGCCCTAGGCGCAAAAATCATCTTTGGTTAGAGGTTGAAGACAAAGATTTGGGCAAAAAAGGCAGGTCCCAGGGTTAAATTGCAAAAATTTGGAGTTTTGGGCATTTTTGCGTTCGAGCACTGTCCAACGCTGATAGCAGCGCCGTTCAGCGCATTGTTCTGCTAAAATGACCAAACTCTCTGACTTTTAGCGTTGTCCGGCACTATTGGCAGAGCCGTTCGGTGCCAGTTCAAAAATTGGGTTTCTGACTTTCTTTTGCAATTTCGATCGTTTCAAACCCGCTCCGATGTCTAATTAGTTTAATTAAGCATTGAATAACATCCTAAAGCCTTAGAAAAAGATATTTTTTTAACACAACAACACTTAACATTACTTTCATATATAGAATCCATGAGTCATACACATACACAAAACACTAAAAATTACATATTTTCAAGTCATATAATCTTAAATTCAGCATCGTACACAACCACAACACAATAATGCCGAGAACTAAATAAACAATCATGTCCAAATATAGCATTCAAACAAAATAAAGTAAAGCAAAGCAAAGCAATCTGATATACAAATACAGAAATACATGACCACAGAAAAATGTATTGAGAAAATTATACCAATTTTATATGAAATTGAACTTTAAAGAAAGGTATTTTCTTTATTTTATTGCAGGAATGAAGATTTATAAGTACTGAAAGCAAAAAACACAAAAGAAGTGGATTTGGAGCAAAAATAACTCAATTAGATGAAAATTGAACTATCTCGCCGACGGCGAGTTTTTCCTGAAAGATTTTTTATATATTATAAGGAGCCCGCTGACGGCAAGATTGAGCCCGCCGACAACGAGATCGGCACGGTTAGCCTATCTTTAAGAAGCCCGCCGACGGCGAGATCAAGCCGCCGACTGCGAGACAGTTGAAAAGAGCCAAAATACATTGAACCTGGACGTTTTTGAAGAGGTGTTTAAGCAACCTTTGGAGATTTGACTCCTTCTATAAATAGAGACAAATTCTAGTCAGTTGTGTGTCATTTTTGGTGTCAATTTGTGTCATTTGTGTGGAAGTTAAGTGTCATCCAAGATCTTTTTAGTGAGTAGATAAAGTGTTTAGCGTTTTGGTGTGCTATACTGGAAGGAAGAGTCAAAGGAACTTTAAGGAGTCTGCTTGGGGAGAAGAATTGAGATAAGTATATTTGTTATTTGTTTGTTAACTTTAATGAAATCCATGCTTTTTGTTATTTTTCCCATGCGTTCTGAGTAGTTACCTTAGTCTTTCTCCTTGTTATCGAGATTTCGTTAAATGATGAATTAAAGTAGTTGTGCCTAAAAATATGAAAATAGAAATTGAGCTAATCATTTACTTAAATCTTAATTTACTTTCAATCTGGCCAATTAATTTGTTAACATATGTTGAATTATCAACTATAGTAAAGATTACATCCAAGATTCAGGGAAGTAAAAAACCTTGGAAGGAGGGTGCAAATAAATAGGGAAATATTAACTATCAGGCATAGAATTGGACATTTTAGTGTGACAAACTAAACTATTCAATTCAGTCTTTTTGTTTGGGAGCTGAAGTGTATATATTAGCCCTCAGACGAGGGGAACGTGGGAGCTCTGAAGTGGCAGTCGGTATCCTCCCAACCTAGCCGCAGATTCAGTAATCAAACATAAGACTAGTCAATGTTCTTTGCACCTGGATCAAAGGGTAAAGAATATGAATGCTTCTATTTGGCACAATACAATTAAAAACTCATTTAATTCTTCATTCACTTAATTATCTTAAACAAGGAGAAAGATACTTTTCTGAAATCTTATATTCAACCTTTAAGCATTAGTTTATTTTAGTCTAAGTGTTCTTAATTTCCGTATACTAGATTAGTAAGTAAGTCTACTTTAATTTGTCTTTGAAATTCTCTAACTTCCCTGTGGGATCGATATCTAGGACTCCATTAAAGTCCTATATTACTTGATAACGATACGTATACTTGCGTAGTATCCACAATATAAATCATAAAATCCATAACAGAATCATCAGTATCTATATATATTCAGTGCGGGATCAAGTTTTTGGTGCCGTTGCTAATTTTCATATCATAGTTGTAAGTATAAATATCAAAAAGTGGATCAAGTTTTTGGCGCCGTTGCCGGGGAAGTAAAGTAATTACTAAGGTAATTAATAAAATTATTAAAATAATTACTAGAGTAACGGACTATTTTAAAATTTACTTAAAAATTATATGCGTAAATTTGGAAACAAAAATTTAATACCTTACAATTCAAAATTAGAGCGCACAATTAAAAGAATTAGAAAACAAAGGAGAGAAATTATAAATTTAACACAAATGACAAACAATCTAGAAATTGAAAATATAAACCAACAAAGACCATTAAGAGATTATGCCAGCCCTACATTAGATGAAATTCTCCTAACTATTCAAAACCCTGATGTAGCTGCTAACTCATTTGAACTTAAACCTGCAATTATCCAAATGGTACAGAATAACCAATTTAGTGGTTCACCTAATGAAGATCCTAATTTACATCTTGCGAGTTTTTTGGAACTATGTGCTACTTTTAAATATGAAGGAGTATCTAATGATGCTATTAGACTTAGGCTTTTTCCTTTTTCTTTAAGGGATAAGGCTAAGATGTGGTTAAATTCATTAGCACCTGGATCTATTAAAACTTGGGGAGAATTATCACAAAAATTTCTATCCAAATATTTTCCTCCTTCGAAAACTCCAAAACTTAGAAATGATATAACATCTTTTAGTCAGTTTGATGGAGAATCCATATATGAAGCTTGAGAGAGATTTAAAAAACTTCTTAGGAAATGCCCACATGATGCATTACCAGATTAGTTAATTATACAAAATTCTTACAATGGATTAGTAGGATCTCTTCGATCAATCATTGATGCTGCTGCTGGAGGTTCATTATTGTCAAAACCATTTGATGAAACCTATGCGTTAATCAAAGAAATGGCTACTAATAATTTTCAAAGGCCTGCTGAAAGAATAAACCCTAAAAAGATAGCTAGTGTTCATGAAAATGATGCAATATCTATGTTAGCTTCTCAAATTGCTGTTATATCAAAGAAATTAGATCATTTTGGAATGAATTACTCTCCTACTATATTAGAAGAAAACTCATCTGGACAAATTATAGATTCTCAATCTCCTTATGAAACTATAAATGCTATTAATAATAGACCCAATAATCCTTATGCAAATTATTATAATCCTGGTTGGAAGAATCATCCAAATTTTAATTGGAATAACGATACAGCTAATCAACAATGGATGAACAACTCTATAAGAAATCCACCTAATCAAGGAAATACAAATTATAAACCTTCTTATCCACCTGGATTTAATAACACTCAATTTAAAGATATGAAGTTATCTATAGAAGAATTAATATTGAATATAGGTCAGCACTTGCAAAATCAAGGAAATCAATTACAAATTCAAGGAAATCAATTACAAAATTAAGGAACAACAATTAAAAATATTGAAACTCAACTCGGACATATCGCTACCGCGCTTAACAATAGAATTCCTGGAACTTTTCCTAGTAATGTGGAAATAAATCCTAAAGATCAAGGAAAAGAAAAAATTAAAGCGATACAATTAAGAAGTGGAAAAGAGTTAGAAAATAAAATTTAGAAAGAAACAGAAAGTAAAAATGGAACATTTACTTTTCGAAGAATGCCTTTTGGATTATGTAATGCACCTGCAACATTCCAGAGATGTATGATGTCTATATTTAGTAAATTAATTGATGATGGAATAGAAGTATTTATGGATGATTTTTCTGTATTTGGAACGTCATTTGACGCATGCTTGAATCATCTTGAAAAAGTATTAGAAATATACGAGAAAACTAATTTAGTTTTAAGTTGGGAGAAATGTCAATTTATGGTTGCAGGAGGAATTGCATTAGGGCATAAAAATTTGGAAAATGGCATGGAAGTAAACCCTGTAAAAATTTAAGTTATAGCTAAATTACCACCTCCAACTACAGTAAAAGGGGTAAGAAGTTTTCTTGGACACGCTGGATTCTACAGACGCTACATTAAAGATTTTTCAAAAATTACTAAACCTCTATGCCAACTTTTAGAAAAGGACAAAAATTTGAATTCACAACTGAATGCCTAAATGCTTTTGAATTATTAAAAGATAAATTAATCACAACACCTATAATAGTTTCACCTGATTGGGAGAAACCATTTGAACTTATGTGTGATGCTAGTGATTATGCTATAGGAGCAGTACTTGGACAAAGATATGATAAAATTTTTAAAGTTATATACTATGCTAGTAAAACTCTTAATAATGCTGAATTGAATTATACAGTTACTGAAAAAGAGCTATTAGCAATTGTTTATGCTTTTTATAAATTTAGGCGTTATCTAATTGGAACTAAATGTATTGTGCATACTGATCACTCTGCTATTAAATATCTAATGCAAAAGAAAGATTCCAAACCAAGATTAATTAGATGATTATTACTAATGCAAGAATTTGATTTTGAAATCATTAAAAAAAAGGGAACTGATAATCAAATTGCAGATCATTTATCAAGGCTAGAATATAATGAATTACCTGACACTGATAATAAAATTATTGACAGTATTCCTGATGAACAATTATATAATATTAATGAGTGGAAAATACCATGGTATGCTGACCTAGTAAATTATATTGTAAGTGATATTTTACCACCTATGTTAACTTTGCAACAACAGAAAAAATTTATTCATGATGCTAAAACTTATTTTTGGGATGAACCATATTTATATAAGCAATGTAAGGATCTTATAATTAGAAGATGCATGCCTTATGAAGAAACAGAACAAATCATTCAGAAATGTCATGATTCTGATTTTAGAGGACATTTTGGAACAGATAAAACTAATTATAAAATTTTACAATCTGGATTTTATTGGCCTACTCTTTTTAGAGATGTTTATAGATATATCAGAACTTGCGATAAATGCCAACGAGTAGGTAATATATCTAGAAGAAATGAAATGCCTCTAAATTTTATATTAGAAGTTGAGATTTTTGATGTTTGGGGATTAGATTTTATGGGAACATTTGTTCCTTCATTTGGAAACTCATATATATTAGTTGCTGTTGATTATGTTTCTAAATGGATTGAAGCACAGGCTTTACCTCGATGTGACGCTAAGAGTGTTTCAAAATTTCTAATGAAAAATATTTTTAATAGATTTGGAATGCCGAGAGTGATTATCATTGACAGAAGAACTCATTTTAGAAATAAATATATTCACAAACTAGTAGAAAAATTTAACATTATTCATAAGATATCAACTGCTTATCATCCATAAACCAGTGGATTAGTTGAAGTTTCTAATCGAGAAATTAAATGTATTTTAGAAAAGACTGTAAACCCTAATAGATTGGATTGGTCTATAAGACTAGACACTGCATTATGGGCATACAGGATTGCTTATACAACTCCGATTGGAATGACTCCTTACAGGCTTATTTATGGAAAGACTTGCCACTTACCAGTTGAATTAGAACATAAAGCTTATTGGGTAGTTAAAAAATTTAATTACAATCTGAAAGAAGCTGGTGAGAAAAGATTATTGCAATTGAATGAATTAAATGAATTAAGAAATGAATCTTATCATAATGATAGAATTTATAAAGAAAAAATGAAATTATGGCATGATCGGAAGATTAACCTGAAGAATTTTGAGCCAGGACAAGAAGTTTTGCTTTATAATACAAGATTGAAATTATTTCCTGAGAAATTGAAATCATGATGGTCTGGACCTTTAACTATAACTCGAATATTTTCATACGGAACTATAGAAATTGAAGATCCAAAAACTGGGCATAGATTTAAAGTAAATGGACACAGATTAAACCTTATTTTGAAGGGAGAAGACCAAATTTTAAAGAGGTTTTAATGCTCAGTCAACTGACGACGTTAAACCAAGTGCTTTATGGGAGGCAACCCATAGTAATTATTAATTATGATCTATTTATTAATGTTATTGAAAATTAAAATATAGAATAAATTCTACTACTCATTTTACTTCTTATAATCATCACAAATTTGAATCTGTACGAAGAAATCAGAAAATATTCGGACCGGAATGAAAATTGGGCAAATTACTTAATCTCGCCGACGGCGAGATCAATCCCTCTGATAGCGAGATCGACGCGCCCAAATTCAGTTTAAATATATTAATTATCCCGCCGATGGTGAGATTGTTACCGCCGACGATGAGATAGTTAAAAAATGATTTTTGTGAGTTATTTTGCGGTTTGGGACGGTTCTAAGGCCATTTCTCTATATTAAACGTTTAAAACTTCATTTTTACACTATCTTCTTCCTTAAAAATGATTATAGTCCCTCCAAAACAATTTATTATGGCCTCCAAACCAATAGAAACCACGAAATCTGGAATTTTTAACCGACGAAAGTTCGTCAGTTCTGAGGCTCAGCGATTATTCAAGAAGGTTTTGATGAAGAAGCGCCTGATTAAAGAAAGAGGATTCGTAAACAGAGGAGCGGAGAATTCAACAACAACAATTGAAGAAATGATTGTTCAACGACGTTGGGGGGTATTCTGCTATACCACATCTACTGTAGTCATTCCAGTAGTCAAGGAATTCTACTCTAATCTGCATGCGATCCATAATGGAAGTGTTTACGTAAGAGGCAGATGGGTAACTTTCACTCCTTCTCGAATCAATGAATTATACTTGATTGAAAATACCCTTGTTTGCCACTATTCAAATTTTGTTCCTACAAGATACAACATGAATGAGATATACAGATATCTGACCGACGAACCTGGCGATTGGGAATTACGAGAAGACGGGTACGTTAGTTTTTCTGTGTCACTTCTTAACCCCGTCTCAAAGCATTGGCATTTCTTTATTTCGTCAAAGTTATTACCCACTATGAGGGTAAACAAAGTCTCGAAGGAATGCGCATGCGCAATTTTAAATTACTGTATTCAATCTGGATTACCTATTGATGTTGGATCTATCATTGTGAAGTCTGCATTAAGATTAATTGTGCATGGGTCGATTCATGGACTTGGACACCCATCAACTATATTTGCTTTATGTAGTCAATACCAAGTTTCCTACTAAGCTTAGGAAAAAGTGCTATTGCCTTAGAAACCACTAGATCTGACAGATATGTTTCCTACATTGGATACTAATGATGAAACAGTAATTATTTCCGATCAAGCATCTCAAAACAATCCTTTAGTTAAGCCCCTGACTGATAGAACAAATCTCATTTTACGGAAACTTTAAGGATTGGAGAAGGAACTACAAAATGTGATGAATTCTATTGATAATATCTTTGATTTATTCGATCACATCGATTGGAGAATGAAGGAGCACTTTGACCATACAGGACATCTATAGGCGAGTTTTATACGATTATTGAGACAAAAAGGGTGGATTGAAGAAGATTCTACTGCAGAATTCCCTTTCAGACCTTTCTATAATTTGTTTGTGCACCTGCGTTCTATTGGAAACATCAGAGAAGAGATCAGTTCTGATTCCGATGAGTTGTAGAAATTTTTATTCATATTATATGTATGTGTGTTGATTTGAATTTAGTTTTTGATATAATTTGAACTTACATAGATAATCTCAGTTTATATGAGATTGTATGTTGTTTGTTTAGTCTCAGCATTTAGAGTATCGTGGTGTGGATTGCAATGCTGAGTTAGATGTGTTTGAGTTAAGTTGATAAGTCAATTGTTAGTTTTGTGGTATTTGAAGTTTGTAAGTTCATGGATTTCATTTATAAAAGTTATACTGTTTGTGTTGTGTAAATCTTATTTGAGTTAGTAGAGAATCTAATCTTAAAAAAATATATAAGACCAGAACAATGAACAAGGCTTAATCTATGTTGAATATAATTGAAAAGTTAAAAATATTAAAAAATTTGGAAATCCCGCCGACAGCGAGAAAATCCCGCCGTCGGCGAGGAAAAGTCCGCTGACAGCGAAAACGATCCCGCTGACGGCAAGATTTTCTCAAAACTTTGGCCTTGGTGAATTAATTAGCTCGCCAACGGCTAGAAATTTCTCGCCGACAGTGAGATCGCAAAATGTACTATATTTTGACCGGTCAACCGACACTATTCATCGTCCCCTTCCTCAAAACTTTGAAAAACCGACATAGGGCTTGTAGAATCTTAGATTTGGAGCTATTTCAACACATTTTAACGCCAGATTTCATCTTCCCTTGGTAAGAGCTTCACTCCTATGTAAAAATTTTTGATTTTCACCATGAATTTCTTCTATATTGAGGATTTTGGAAAAATGTTGAAATGTGAAGAAAGGACTTGGAAGAAATTCATGAAACTTGATTTAGATTGATTTTAGTAACTATTGGAAGCCATCTTAGTAATATTTAGAAGTTTAGTTAAGATTTTTGTAAATTTCACAGATCGAAAAATGGCTCCACGTCAAAAGAGAAGAATGGATTACGACGAAACTCGTTTTGTGAATGCAAGGGTACAATCAAGATATTTTCACAATATTCAAGCTAGAAAATGCATTCAGGATCGAGTTTTCAAAAATTCTGGAGGTGAAGTAGAGCGAATAATAAAAGAAAGAGGATGAGAAAACTTCTGTTATATAACCAACAGAGCTACTGTGGAAGTGGTAAAAGAATTCTATGCCAACCTGACTGCGATCGAAGATGCACCAATCAAGGTGAGAGGATTTTTGGTAGATTTCAGTGCTGCAAGGATTAATTCATTTTATGAAGTACGAGACGTATACACCAGTGAGTACGATACCTTTGGAACTATGGAAGGACCACTAGAAGAAGTGATCAACTTTCTCACTGACGGGAAAAGGAGTTTGGAAGATTAAGCAGCGTGAAAGGGTAAACTTTCCTCTCTCAATGTTGAATACATTATTTAAAGCCTGACACTATTTTATTTGTTCTACCTTGTTACTCACTTATCACCATAGTGAGGTAACAAGAGATAGAGCAGTTCTGAATTTCTGCATTCATAACCAAAGAAGTATTAATGTGGGAAGTATAATTTATAAGAATATATTAGCCACCACAAGAAGTGAAAGTGGAGGAGGACTAGGACACCCTGGTCTGATTTATGCACTCTGCCAATTATCTGGGGTAGAGGCAAGGGATGATGAGGAATGCGTGGAGCCTATGAAACCCATTACTCCGGCTAATATTAAGACTTATGAATCCCACAAAGGATGAAGATCTGGGACTAGGAGCTATGTTTCTTCTTCAAGTAGAGATATTCCCTCTACCAGGTTATGACCCTCCTCCCTATAGTACTCCTACCCTTCGGGATTTGATGAATGAGATGACTCTACGAGTGGAAAAGTTTTGAGAAAATAGAAGAAAAGCTGGAGCATATTGATCAGAGAATTGGAGGCTTAGAGAGAAGTCATGATTATGACAACGAGTATCTCCAGAGACATTCAGAGTATGAGATAAACTATTATGATGCTGAAAATCATTATAGGAGAGGAGAGCTCGATGTTGTATTTCCTGAGTGCCCCCAATATACTCATTACCAGCCTAATCCACCCACTGATCAAGGAAACGATGATATAGTTTGGGACTTTGATGCGGAAGATTAGATGCTATGTTTATTTGTTTAGTTATAGACTCTGATGTTGTGATTGTTTGTTTGTTGTTTTAAATTTTAGTAATAATGTTTTAGTTTATGAACTTGATTATGATGTAGTGTAAATTGTTTTAATATTGTTGTTAAAGTTATATAGTTTTTAAATTTTTAATGTTTTTAGACTGCTATTGTAACCTTGGATTGAATTAGTAAATGTATGTGGATGTAGTATAATATGTTAGTATAAGATGTGGTAGTATTGTGTTAAACTTCTTTTCCCAGCACTTTCTTTAAAATTATGTGTGTAGAAAAATACTAACAGTACAGGTTAATTAAGTAATGGAAAAAGCCTGCAGAACTTCAAAAAGAAGAAATATCTAAAGCTCGAAGGTATGATTTAAATATTACAGTTTATTTCCTTTTCACCCTATATAGATAGATAGAAAAAATTAAGTTTGGGGGAGGGAAAAATACAAAATTTAATTATTAAATTGTTCTCAATTTACATTTTCAAAATTATTATAAAAATAATTTTTATAGTAATTTTAATTCAGTAACTAGAATTAATTTATCTAATTATTATAAAAGTTGAATAAAATATTTCTAGTAATTAAACTAATTTTATAGATTAAGAAATTTAGTTTAAAAGTATAAGAATATAGTTAACTATTTAAAGTAAGGAAAACTATATTTTAAAATATGAAATTCTTGAGTATTTAGTTGAGAAAGAAAAGATTGAAACTCAATGAAGTAAAAGCTTTGAAATATATATTAAGTAAGGAAATGTTTCCAATTTCAAATTTAGGAAGAGGAAAATGAAGTTCAAAATTATTAACAGGCTAACCAAAAATAGTGATCCTCACTTAAAAAAAGTAAAGAAAAAGGGATTGAAAATCAATCCAGAAAGAAAATAAAAAGAAAAAAAATATATATAAAGTGAGGAGAAGCTTGAGGAAATGCCTTATAAAAAATTGGCTTCATTTGAATCAACCTAAAGGGTAGACTTCAATTACATTTCTGAACTTATATGTATAGATTAGTATTTTACTGAATAGTGTTTTCATGAACTTCTTATCATCTGAAGATTTTAAGTAATTTAATATTTCAAATATAGTCATTTTTGAAATAAATAGAAGACTAAAAATCTTATACTTGATAACTAATAGCCTTATATCTCTAAAATTAATTTAAATATCTAAAAATATTTCTATTAAACTTTACTATAATACTTATGTAAATCAAATTCATAATATTTCTGAATTAAAAATTTACTACAAATAATCACTACTTTTATGTAGTATCTAAATTACTTGAGGACAAGTAATAGTTAAGTTTGGGGGATTTTGACCACAGAAAAATGTATTGAGAAATTTATACCAATTTTATATGAAATTGCACTTTAAAGAAATGTATTTTCTTTATTTTATTGCAGGAATGAAGATTTATAAGTACTGAAAGCAAAAAGCATAAAAGAAGCGGATTTGGAGCAAAAAGAACTCAATTAGATGAAAATTGAACTATCCCGCCGACGACGAGGAAAACGCCGCCGACGGTGAGTTTTTCCCGAAATATTTTTTATATATTATAAGGAACCCGTTGACGGCG